>CAJHZI010000431.1:2450000-2935014 GCA_905160935.1 Enchytraeus crypticus | reverse complement strand
TGTAATGAACACGCCTTGTTCACAATTATTATATTAAGGAATATATATTGTAGATAGAAAACAGATATTATATAGCAGTTATTAATATATTAGGAAATATATATTATAGATCGAAAGCAAATATTATACAGCTGTTATTTATAAATATTAAGTGACGTAGGGTATTTCCAAAGATTTATGATAGATTATATAAGTCGAAGTTATAAGTAGGCCTAGCTAGATTATTACGCTGGGTATTTCCAAAGTGACGCAGCTAACGCGTAAATCGATTAAACGAGAAGTGCCGTGGTTGGCTGAAGTCGATCGCTTGAGTAGTATATTAAGCGGCCGGGGATACAATAGAAACAAGTGGGGGCCGGGGGCCTACTTGGTTCGTCTGAGTAGGTTCCCAGGAGGGCGGCTCCGATGGGTCTATACGGTGTACAACGTGTAGTTCTCATAAGGATCGAGTCTCAATGATCCTTCCCCTTACTGACTCCCTACGGGATAGGTAAGGGGGCCCCTCAGGTTGGCTAATGTCCCAAGCCGCGAAGGCTAATTTGGAGGCGAGAGAGTTCAGTGTCCCCCTGGGTAGGCCCAGGGAGGAGGCTAGTAGTCCACGGCGATACCCGGGTCGAGTCCGTCTCTGCGGGTATTCGCTAAGCGCCTGGGTCGAGTGTGTCTCTACAGGCGAAGAGGCTAGTAGTCCACGGCGATACCCGGGTCGAGTCCGTCTCTGCGGGTATTCGCTAAGCGCCTGGGTCGAGTGTGTCTCTACAGGCGAGGAGGCTGGTAGTCCACGGCAATACTCGGGTCGAGTTCGTCTCTGCGGGTATTTGCTAAGCGCCTGGGTCGAGTGTGTCTCTGCAGGCGGGAGGCTGGTAGTCCACGGCGATACCCGGGTCGAGTTCGTCTCTGCGGGTATTTGCTAAGCGCCTGGGTCGAGTGTGTCTCTGCAGGCGGGAGGCTAGTAGTCCACGGCGATACCCGGGTCGAGTCCGTCTCTGCGGGTATTCGCTAAGCGCCTGGGTCGAGTGTGTCTCTACAGGCGAGGAGGCTGGTAGTCCACGGCGATACCCGGGTCGAGTTCGTCTCTGCGGGTAGTTGCTAAGCGCCTGGGTCGAGTTCGTCTCTGCAGGCGGGAGTAGGAATACCAATTAGGAGTAGAAAATACGGGAAGACCAATAGTAAAAGGATAGGGAAGAATAAGTCTAAAAAGGTAAAGGGACGTTTTAGTAGGGTAAAGAAAATAAAGTTCGTCGCAGTTAAAACAACCAATCAATTAATTATATACTACAAATTTGTAAAACTAGGAAGCAGGGTAGAAAATCCAACCGTGATCGCCCAAGATAACGCAGACGCTTCCACTACTGGTTCGGGTCACCACATCACTTCGCCCCGAGAACCACAGATATTACGGGATAGGATCTACCAAAGGAGCATGGAAGAAAATCAACCATCATCGTCTAAATACATAGAAGACGTGGAGTATGCTTCTACTCCCGACTCGGTCCAGCGTGGACGCTGTGCGCCGGGTTCCCGAGAACCCAATTACGAAGTAGACAAGGGGGGTGGGACCTTGGCCTACTCAGTCGGTAACGAACAAGAAAGGCCTATCGAGACGGATGATACGAGGAAAGAAGTATCATTTGAAGACGCAGCACCTCGGTTCCTCCTGACAAGCGGTACCCTTAATAAAGCATTCGACGAAAAAGCTGCCGTCTCGAAGTACTGCCGACCGTCGAGCGGGTCCAGAATAAGACACCCGCTCGAGGACGAACAGGCAGCAAGGCTGTTCGCGACAAATGGTGTCAGAAGTGGGATTTCCGGCTATTACGGGAGATATAAACCCTGGCCGGCGGGGTCTAACTACAAAATAGACGATGAGGACGAGGTTATATTGAATTACCGGGTTCATACTCGGGATCATTGGGGTCATCAGCGAAGTAGTAGGAGAAAGACAGGAATTACTCGGGATCTTGTGGCTGTCGACGAAATGTTAAGACAATCATAGTAATAGGGATTATTAGGGTCGTTAACGAAGAATTAAGTTCAACGGGAAATGAACAAGAAAAGATATTGATATTTCATTAAGAGATGAAGGTAGAAGTAAGAACAAGACGTATTGATCAGGTAGTTAATGAAAATGTTAGGCCTTGGCCTGAATTCAGCGGTAACATATATTTAACAGTCAGCATCAAAAGACTGTGGATATATAAGGAGTTTTGGTTTGGAAAACATTAAATATGCGACGTTTTAGGCCACGTAACAATTGCGGAGAAATTTTATTTTAATAATAAGTCGTACGAAATCTTAACGCAATTGGAGCACATATAAGTATTTTACGACATGGACTTCATAGTGTCGTTTAGTTTTTAAGTTTGTCGATTTATTAAGGTAGTGTACTATTAATTAATTAGAAGTCGAGCGACAGTAATTAAGCTTGCTCGAGAAAGAGTGCTGAAACCCGCATGTCATCGAAGTATTATGTTCTGATAATTTTCAGTGTAAATATTTGAAGGCGTAGGCCTAGTATGTGATCATGTGTTTTCAGTAATACTGTAAGATCGCAGTAGAGACCAGCAGAAAGAAGGTGCGAGAATGTGTACAAGTACAGGAGAATTGAGAGCGCGAGTGATATCAGAGTCCAGGGCACGATAGAAATATTTCTATGCTTTCCAACGCCAGAGGACTAGAGTCGAATTGAGATTTTTCGCCAACATGAGTACGAGAGGATATGACCGATAATGTAAGTCATAGAATAGTCTCATTAATGTTATTCGCGAATCTGGGTGTCATAGAATAGTCTCATTAATGTTATTCGCGAATCTGGGTGAAAATGTCGTTAGGGTTAGCAGATTTATCGCAAATGATAGTCTGTGTTGGGTGATAACCAAGGACACCCATCCCTCCGTCATAGTGTTTCCCTTCTAGTCTTGTTTCGGACATTGTCCAAAGTTATTCGCGAATATGGGTGCACATGTCGCTAGGGTTGGCAGACTTATCGCGAATGATAGTCTGTGTTAGGTGATAACTAAGGACACCCTTCCCTCCGTCATAGTGTTTCACTTCTGGCCTCGTCTCCGACTAAATTATGGCATGTATAACCATAGATGTCCGGTGTTGAAGTGACTGGTGATAGGTATGATACTTAGCCGTCACGGGAATTTTTGATATTCATTTCGAACACTCTCTTACATTTTGGGTAGGCCGAATATCAGAAGTAAAAGATTGATACGTACAGGAGGTAGAAAGATGTAGGAAGAACTAGAGAGGATTTTAATCAGTATTTCTTTTTAAAATCATGAATACGCAATTATCAGATATTAATTTTTAAAAAAAACCATAAAACAAAAAAAAGAAAAAAAAAAAAAAAAGAAAAAAAAGTTAATTCTGAACTGCGGCGAGTTTTATTGAGGTTTAAAACGGATAATCGGGACGATTATTTCACAAAGGGGGAGGCTGTGTAATGAACACGCCTTGTTCACAATTATTATATTAAGAAATATATATTGTAGATAGAAAACAGATATTATATAGCAGTTATTAATATATTAGGAAATATATATTATAGATCGAAAGCAAATATTATACAGCTTTTATTTATAAATATTAAGTGACGTAGGGTATTTCCAAAGATTTATGATAGATTATATAAGTCGAAGTTATAAGTAGGCCTAGCTAGATTATTACGCTGGGTATTTCCAAAGTGACGCAGCTAACGCGTAAATCGATTAAACGAGAAGTGCCGGGGTTGGCTGAAGTCGATCGCTTGAGTAGTATATTAAGCGGCCGGAGATACAATAGAAACAAGTTGGGGCCGGGGGCCTACTTGGTTCGTCTGAGTAGGTTCCCAGGAGGGCGGATCCGATGGGTCTATACGGTGTACAACGTGTAGTTCTCATAAAGGATCGAGTCTCAATGATCCTTTCCCTTACTGACTCCCTACGGGATAGGTAAGGGGCCCCTCAGGTTGGCTAGTGTCCCAAGCCGCGAAGGCTAATTTGGAGGCGAGAGAGTTCAGTGTCCCCCTGGGTAGGCCCAGGTAGGAGGCTAGTAGTCCACGGCGATACCCGGGTCGAGTCCGTCTCTGCGGGTATTCGCTAAGCGCCTGGGTCGAGTGTGTCTCTACAGGCGAAGAGGCTAGTAGTCCACGGCGATACCCGGGTCGAGTCCGTCTCTGCGGGTATTCGCTAAGCGCCTGGGTCGAGTGTGTCTCTACAGGCGAGGAGGCTGGTAGTCCACGGCAATACTCGGGTCGAGTTCGTCTCTGCGGGTATTTGCTAAGCGCCTGGGTCGAGTGTGTCTCTGCAGGCGGGAGGCTGGTAGTCCACGGCGATACCCGGGTCGAGTTCGTCTTTGCGGGTATTTGCTAAGCGCCTGGGTCGAGTGTGTCTCTGCAGGCGGGAGGCTGGTAGTCCACGGCGATACCCGGGTCGAGTTCGGCTGCTGCCTGGGTCGAGTTCGTCTCTGCAGGTATTTGCTAAGCGCTGGGTCGAGTTCGTCTCTGCAGGCGGGAGTAGGATTACCTATTAGGAGTAGAAAATACGGGAAGACCAATAGTAAAAGGATAGGGAAGAATAAGTCTAAAAAGGTAAAGGGACGTTTTAGTAGGGTAAAGAAAATAAAGTTCGTCGCAGTTAAAACAACCAATCAATTAATTATATACTACAAGTTTGTAAAACTAGGAAGCAGGGTAGAAAATCCAACCGTGATCGCCCAAGATAACGCAGACGCTTCCACTACCGGTTCGGGTCACCACATCACTTCGCCCCGAGAACCACGGATATCACGAGGAAGCATGGAAGAAAATCAACCATCATCGTCTAAATACATAGAAGACGTGGAGTATGCTTCTACTCCCGACTCGGTCCAGCGTCGACGCTGTGCACCGGGTTCCCGAGAACCCAATTACGAAGTAGACAAGGGGGGTTGGACCTTGGCCTACTCAGTCGGTAACGAACAAGAGAGGCCTATCGAGACGGATGATACGAGGAAAGAAGTATCATTTGAAGACGCAGCACCTCGGTTCCTCCTGACAAGCGGTACCCTTAATAAAGCATTCGACGAAAAAAGCTGCCGTCTCGAAGTACTGCCGACCGTCGAGCGGGTCCAGAATAAGACAACCGCTCGAGGACGAACAGGCAGCAAGGCTGTTCGCGACAATGCCAAAAATGCTGCTAGAAATTAATTGAATCAGTCGCATGCATGATCACTTTTGATCAGTCAGATGACCGTTTACACAGTTAGCCTAGTCAGCAGGCTGAGGGTTCAGATCCTGCGCTAGAACCGTCACTGACATATTCTGTTTATTGGTAACGGGCTCTGAAGCTGAGATAAGAAGGCAGCAGAAATACCTGATAATTTTTACAGTTATTTTGATAGGACAGAGAACCTCCTGATTGCTGGAAGAGGGAACAGTTTCTGGATTGACTGTGGAAGTTGAATGAGCCTCGCATTGGTCCTGTAAGAGCGAGAAATACTAAAGTGATTACCATTTAAGTTTAAATTAAAGTCAATGATTAAATAGAATTTCTTTGCTAATTAGACTGATTTCGTCACACTAAGCATTAAATTGACTATACTATGTAGAAAATTAGGTCAAAATTTAAAAGCCGTCTGCCAACTAATTTACTTTTCAATTTAAATCCAACACATTGTTTCAGTTAAAATATTATAATAATAATGTACTTACTGTAGATATTCTCCGGTTAATTTAAAGTGGACCCTAAGTGATACATTTAGTAAAAGTTTATATCCACATGTATATATCAATTTTCCTACCAAATGTATTCACCAGATGGACCGCGCACTGAAGCTTAGATTCAGCTCTCAGAGTTAAATCGCCTGCATCTGTTCTACAGTTTCCTGACCCACTGTTTACCTTGCTGAACAGAGCTGACCTTTCTGGATAAGCGGCCATGGTGATGCTCATGCAAAATGCGAGCACACACAGATTCATTAGGCCAATGTCGCTGAACATCATCGAAGATAATCAGAACTCACCCTATTATTAAATTAAAGAAATTTTAGTTCACTTTGGTTTAACTTTTAAAATATTTCCCTTTATAAAATTGGCTGTAGGTGGTAGAATTAGGGGGAAATGGTGTAGGATGAACTTCTGGATAAGATGAAGCCTACGTCTTAATCCCAGTTATTAGAAAAATTGCATTATCCTAATTCGATTCGTGGGCAAATTTCATGACAGCTCTTCATCAAAATAGGTTAAGTATGTCTACATTGCTATCTCAGAAATGATTAAATAAATTTCTTAACACAAATATAGGCCTTGCAACATTTCAAAATTCATTTTGATATTTCAGACTTGGTCCGCAACGGATTGCACACTAACGACTGATATCTTATTTACATGTATATGATGCAAAGTGCTGTCTTAGTTACACCCAATTCTTAAATTTTCTTGTAAAAATATGATGTAAATTTTTTTTAATTATTATAAAAGAGTGTGCGATGTTTGGATTAAATGACACTCATCAAACCAACTGCATCTATACTATTCCATCTTTTCCAACACATTAGCCCTTTCCAAATCTACATGTATATTTTAAAAAAGATAGAGTTTTTCTTAGCTGCTATTGTGATAACAATTTTGTAATTTAATGTCATGTAACGGACAAAATTCAACCAAGAATTATGTAGTCTATAAACCAAACATTGTATAGTCTACGTATTATTATATCGTTAATACAGTCTATAGGGCTTATTATAATTTATTATATATGCATTTCTGTAACTAATTAAGTCATTTTTACATGAATATGATTATATAATTAACTCAAGTTGGATATCACTCGACCGGAATCATGACAAAGCCAGTGTTTGATTGGTAAAGCCTCTGCTCCGTCAAGTTGGCTCCAAAACTTCTTCAAATAAATCTAACTTATATGCCAAAAATTAGATTTAAATTAGTGCAATTTTTTGCTGCAACTCTCGTAATTAGAGCTCGCTCCATTCGGTTCTTATAGAGCACTGTAGTACTCAATACGAACCGATAAGAAGCTCTAATTACGCGAGTTGCAGCAAAAAAATTGCACTAATTTGAGGTACATTTTTGGGGCCAGCGTCAAGTTCGCTCCGCAAATTTCTCGTGCAAACATAACAACTCTATAGAAAATTAGAGCTCAATTAGTGCTAATTTTTGCTGTAACTCTTATAATTAGAGCTCACTCCGCTCGGTACTTGTAGCTTACCGTAGCTTTGTGGTAGGGCCTATATTTTGTATGATGTGTTTGACATAATAAACATATTTCTCTCTCTCTCTTTCTCTCTCTCTCTCTCTCTCTCTCTCTCTTTCTCTCTTAATATATATATATATATATATATATATATATATATATATATATATATATATATATATATATATATATCTGGTTACTGTTCTAGTAGCGGGCCTAAGATACATACTCCTACTCCGACTCTGTGTTATGTGTTCTTTAAGAGACACACCAACAAGCTGTATAAGCCACGAATTTAATAACTTTTATTAAACAATTTTAATTTAATATTTTTTCAGTATATTCCAAAATTCTAAGTTAAAATAAAACAAACGTTAATATGTTAGTTCTGAAAGACAGCTAAATCTAATGAGCCGTAACCAGTTTATTTAACCGGTAAATTAACAGAACCAGTTAACTTAACCGGTTCAACAATCACGTAACCGGTTCGCCTCTGAGGCAGTATAAAAGCAGCGGCTTCTGAGTGACTGCCACATTCGTCTTCTGTTAACTGAGACGTTAACAAGGTAGACTGCCTGGTGGACTGCCTGCCCGGGCAGGCCCGCCCCCGGCGGCCCCGGCCGGGATGGCGCAGCCCCGGGGTGGGGCAGCCCCCGGGATGGGGCAGCCCTCGGGCTGGGACAGCCCCCAGGCTGGGACAGCCCCCAAGCTGGGACAACCCCCCACCCCCCAGCCCCCGAGCTGGGACAGCCCCCCAGCCCCCGAGCTGGGACAGCCCCCAGCCCCGGGCCTGGGACAGCCCCCGGGCTGGGAGAGCCCCCGGGAGGGAGAGCCCCCGGGCTGGGAGAGCCCCCGGGCTGGGAGAGCCCCCGGAGCCCCCGGCGGGAGAGCCCCCCGGGCTGGGAGAGCCCCCGGGCTGGGGAGAGCCCCGGGCTGGGAGAGCCCCCGGGCTGGGAGAGCCCCCGGGCTGGGAGAGCCCCCGGGCTGGGAGAGCCCCCGGGCTGGGAGAGTCCCCGGGCTGGGAGAGCCCCCGGGCTGGGAGAGCCCCCGGGCTGGGAGAGCCCCCGGGCTGGGAGAGCCCCCGGGCTGGGAGAGCCCCCGGGCTGGGACAGCGGTACCTGGGGTTTCTTTGGTACGCAATACGTAACAAATGGAGCAAGCTTTAATTGTATCCCTACCCAAAATCGATGAATAAAAGCTAAAAAAGCTAATTTTAACGTCAGTTATCTAACGCGGTAGCGATGTTAGTGAGGGACAGCCCCCGGGCTGGGACAGCCCCCGGGCTGGGACAGCCCCCGGGCTGGGACAGCCCCCGGGCTGGGACAGCCCCCGGGCTGGGACAGCCCCCGGGCTGGGACAGGGACAGCCCCCGGGCTGGCACCTGGGGTTTCTTTGGTACGCAATACGTAACAAACGGAGCAAGCTTTAATTGTATCCCTACCCAAAATCGATGAATAAAAGCTAAAAAAGCTAATTTTAACGTCAGTTATATAACGCGGTAGCGATGTTAGTGAGGGCGAGCCCAGCCAGTATCATAAACGGATTAGAACTTTAATAACAATACTTTCAAATGCAAAAGAACCTACTTTAAACGAACTTTTAAATTGGGATAGCACAAAGAAATATTACACTTTAATAAAAAAATACATTGTAATACTTCACAATTCACGATGCGTAATTTGTTTCGGACTACTCAGTTGATTCCTTTCAGATTAATAGCAGCACTTTCGAAAGTTTCCAAAGCATCAAATTGACGTGTTTAAAGCTATTGAAACTTAAACCATGAGTAGCATAAAGCGCATATTGTCAGTGGAATGTTTCAAAACTTTATTCACGAAATCTCCGTCTCCCTGAAATCTCTAAAAGCATGATTTATAGCAATGTTAGTCTAAATTGTTAGTACTTTAAACAGAAGTATTAGCTTATGCCTAGTTTCAAATTAGCCAATAATCTCTAAGCTTCATTTTAAAATACCATCCGTGAATAATTATCAAATGACATTCAGATTTAATCATGCAAAAATTCACCTTCATATTTATCTGCAAGCCGGCCTCGCTAACTTGTCGATCAATATATAGCACAATTAGATCCAATCTTCTAATTAAACACTGCATGGCTCAAAAAGCAAGGACTGCCTGCGTAACGGTTGTAAGCGTTGTAGAAGCTTACCCATTGCTTTAAACAGCTTTAAGCAATCACAAAGATTCCATTAATAATAATAATAATAATAATAATAATAATAATAATATAGGTTTAACGTCCGTTTCCTCATCCAGGGATGATGTTAGGGACGTCAAATAAAATCATATTAAAATATCATAATAATAGTATAATATAATAATATAATATTAATATTTACATCATAATATCATATATTTTAATATTTGAATATTTTCATATTAAAATTAATACGGCATCAAATGACACCAACAATAACAACAAAATTAGAGTGCTACAGTCGTCCCTCACAACATTGAGCACTATGGTACAAAATCTAATCCGATGAGCAGAGTGTGGGGTCCAAAAACGGTGCAAGCCAAAATCCGGGAATTTAGTCGAAGGAAGGGTACTAGTGGAATGGAAGTTTACGTGTTGGTCTCAGTGCCTGTGCAATGGTTGAATAGGAGTGGTAAAAGAGAAAAACCTTCAACCGTCTCTGAAACTGTTCATACAGAAGGAAAGGTTGATTAGGAGAAAATGAGGGGAAGCGCATAGTGGAAGGAAGAGAATTCCAGATCTGATGAGTAGTGTCCTGGAAAGAGCGCTTGGAAAGCTTGCTTCAAGAAGGAATTCTAGGTCGCTCTAGACTAATTAACTTAGAGGACCTATTAGATGACCGCATAGAGGAAGGCTGTCTAACTTGTAATAAGTGGGGCATGTAACGTTTGCCCGTGGTAGTGATAGACGTGTATGTCAGAGAAGCTGCCTTGTAAACATTTCGTTCTCTGACTTTGAGCCAGTGCAGAGACTTCGAGAGGAGTTACGTGGAAGTGCTTAGAGCTTCGGAAGACTAAGCGTTCGATGGAACTCTTGATGAACAGCAATCTGTTGATCGCAAAGCTTGGGAGATTCAGAAACAAGGAATCCAGTTTGGATTGCACGAGAGCAGCATCGATAGGTGATTTATGGCGTCGAAGGCCGCAGAGAAAGCAAACGTACAGAGTCCAGTGACACGCTGAGTGTATATGGCGTTGGTGATGACGTTGCAAATTGAGAGAAGAACAGCTGCAGAAGAGCAGATTTTGGTGTATGCCGATCGGTGTTCATTGAAGATGTCATATGTTTCGAGATGGGTGGAGAGTCTACTAAAAAATAGTCTCTCGGTGAGTTTGGAAAGGTATGATAGATTGGATATTGGTCAGTAGTTGAAAAGTAATTCGTTATCCAGTGAGGGCTTTTTCAAGAGTAGACTCGTGACAATGACATTTTGAATGACTGAGGAAATGTGCCAGTGGACAAGGAAAGGTTGACAATCCGGGAAATTGTGGGCGCGAGAACATGGATGAACTTCTTCAAGAGAGAAGTAGGTTAGGATCGAGATCACAATGCTTAGGGAGTGAATATAGGACTTCTTGCGTAATCTCCTCGATGTTGACGGGGGTAAAGCTGTGGAGCTGTTCATGAATGGATCTGGTTGGTTGAATGTAGTGACTCACTATAGTGTTGTTGAGTTGGGGGTATGAGTGATAGGGCCTAGAGGATCTGAGTTTATTGATTCTGTCGGAGAAGTGCAAGGCAAATCGATTGGGAAGTGATTCGACAGGGAGTGAAGGAAGGTATAGAGATCGAAGGTGACCTGTGTAAAAGCGTGTTAACCGCTTTCCATAAGTTCCGGGAATCTACTGCTGAATAATCGAGGAAATGAATTCATCAAACAGTAAATTACAGCGCACATCGTCTGATAACTGATAAAAAAATTATTTCAACTCATCATTAGCGATTAGCCGAGATTAGTAATTACCCTTAATTACTCTACACAAAAGAAGTTAGAGCATATCAGACTCTGACTAAAAAAACTCTTAATCTTTTTTTTTTTTTTTTTACAACAAAAGTCAAGGCGACATAACATAGTCTATACGAACTGACGTAACATGGACTTTGAGTTTCGGGGAGGACCAACATTTTCTAATAATATTTTCTGTGAATATACAGTAATATTAGAAAAATTGCGCATCAAATATATATTTATACCTACCGCTCTATCTTTTGATCCACCTCCACTCACTCCCATAACATTTTCGAATAGTCACTGAAATATTTTTCAGTGGACCCAAAATTAAAGTTCATAGTACTAGAATGTTATGAGATATGGGCCTAGTCCGTAGTTAAAGAAAGCGGGATCCAAATTAAGAGATCGGCGATCATGGGTTCTCTGATTTTAGACGCGCACGTACAATATATCGAAACACCTCAACAATTTAGCTCAATTCTCTACCGGGATATCCCTTAAATCTTCACAGTATACAACGCCTCCACTCTTCTCTGTCTTCCGCTTTCCTCTTCATGCTCATATAATTAGGAAACCAGAAGACAGATATGAGTGGATACGTTATATAACCATGGGCCTGCCAGTAGGCAGCTAGCGCACTAAGAGATAGATAGTGAAATGATCAACTATATATTGACATCTATCAATTTCTAACACCACATTTCACGATCTTCTTCACTGCACTGCCAAGTGGCAGGTTCATGTACATATTCATACACAAAGTCTGTCTTCTCGCTCCACAAGAGCACCCCTTAGACCAACAAGCCAATCCCCTCACGAAGTCCATGCCTTTTCCATAACTTATGTAGTTCACAGCTTGGGAAAAGCACTGCCTTTGAGGTGGTTTCCCGTTGCTTTCCTCATTTCATAAAAATGAATTTTTATTAGCAGTAATTGATCTTGACACTCATTTAAAATTGAAACAACTTTTATACACATTCACAGTCATGGTTTATTTACTTTCCGGTTAAAGTTATAAAGCATGTCTCTTTTTATTAAATTCAAGAAATAAAAAATTGAATTATAATTATAATTTATATATATATATAAATATATATATATAAATTTATAATTGAATTATAGAAAAATAAAAATAAAATAAACATAAGTAAGTGTAATAAACATAATAACCTCTTTCAGTGAGAGAAGAACTAGAGGAGATTTAATAGAAGTTTTTAAGATACTCAAAGGCTTCAGCAAAGTTAACCATAGTATTTGGTTTAATTTATCAAATAACAGAAACACGAGGGGACACATTTATAAACTTAGTAAATTTAGAAGTAGACTAGATTTAAGGAACATTTTCTTTAGTCAGAGAGCTATAAATGCTTGGAATAGTTTGCCAAGCGAAGTTGTGGAAGCAGAATCAGTGAATGCTTTTAAAAATAAATATGATAAACATAAGGACATGTAAATTAGATGCTAATTGCTTGTTCAGTGTTATACATCTATAGGCTAAGTATAAATTTTACATGTTGACATGAAGTCTGTATGATTTGATTTATATTAATTGGTTTTAGTTAAGAGCCTGATGAGTCTTAAACAAGCGTATAATTGCTTCCTGACTCTGTAATGTTATGTTATGTTAATATTTTGAAATATAAACAAAAGTAATCTAGCATGTTAAGAATATCACAGGTCTTGCGGCCTCCTGAACCAGTATAATGTAGGTTAAATTAAATTAAATTAAAAATATAGTTTCGTCAAATCATAATCATAGTGCATTTTTATGTGTTTACAGATTTGAGATTAAACTTGAGAAAATTAGTATTAACTTGAAATAGTGTTGGACCGATCCAGTAAATATATCCAAATAGCAAAATTTATTTTAAAAAATAAATAAGATAACCAATATCAGAATTCTTTGAAAATAAAACTGACTAGATTACTGCTGTTATGCATAGCGAGGACTGTTAAATTGAGAATAATCTCATGAGCTTCGTAGTATTATTCAAACGACATCACTCCACTTCCCGAACATCTGTACTATTATTTGACAGAAACAAGAAGCTCTTGTTATATATTTAGCTTTGGTGTCGTGGTGTTGAGTGCGCTAGTTTGGTATATATCTCTCAATCTCCAGTTTCAGTACCCCATTGGGCCATTGGATCTTGGTATTACCAGTTTTGCTTAATCAACCATTCAATTTTGTTTTGAATCAACATGCAGGTTATTGTGGGAGATATTGGTAATTTCATTTAAAATATTTAGTAATTATAATACACTTTAAATATCCATTTTGTTAATGATGAGCTATAACTGGGGCCTTACAACCCCCTAAAGATCTCTTTTAGACTTCCAGTCACTAGGGAAAATCCCAGACTCTCATTTAACATACACAATAGGTTCTACAATAGAAGTTTCTTATCTCTTTAGTGCCTACCTAAAACAATCGGTGACTGGCCTTTATTTTGGTCTGCACTTACCGCCCGACCTTGAATTCAAAATTGTCGCACTGGAGCAGTGCATTAATCCTTTCTGGTGTTTTGATTTGAACTGATGAGCAATAGATAGCAATAACTGGAAATAAAATTATGAGGCCAGTATTTATAATCCCTAATTAATTTAATAAATCTATAAACCTATTTGTTTAGAGATCAGAATTGCTATATATGTATCTATCCTCATACATTTAAAAAGATAAGTTGTCAATTGTTGACGCTTGAGCAGTGGTCACCTCAAGGCTTTTTTAAAAGCAAAAAGCTCTTTGAATGACTCTGTTGTCTTTGAAAGGCTATATTACATTTGTTTAATTATACTTACTGGTTGTTGTAATAAATTCTAAAAGTACTTTCAGTTAATAATTCATGTAATACTACTAAATAAAAATGCTCCAACTTTGTAGTAATGTAAGTTGATGGTTAATTTTTCAGTAATTTTTCAGTATTCTACATCATTTTTCAAGTATTGAGATGGGTAAGATAAGAAGAGAGCGAACTAAGCTGCACACTACCTCATCAAAGGCACAGGGCCAAATAGATGCAGACATGGATGTACAAGAATCCAGCAGTACTGCCGTGGCAGCACTTCCGGTATGCTCTATATATATATATAAATTTATATCTAATTCTAAATATGCCACTACTAAATCTTAGTGTAGCCAAAAACTTGAGAAGAATATTTTTTCAATAATGTATGATTTCTGAATTAAGTCATATTCAGAGGTCAGTGGTAGTGACTTGACACATCTCCACTGCTGTTTATTCTCAATCGACTAGGTCTCGTCGCCAGTTATAACACGCTACAGAAGTTGCCTGGCCTCCTTGTTTTACTGATCAAAAAAGCTCTTGACAGCTGCTGGGCCTTGTTTACTTTTAGTATCAGTAGTGTCGAAGTGACGCTGTAAATATAATAATAATAATAATAATAATAATAAAGGGGTTTAACTTCCGTTTCCTCATACAAGTATGATATCAGGAACGTCCCCCATCACATGTCACTACAAATCGATTCACCCCAAACGATCTATAAAAAACATGTGCTGAAGAGAAAGAAAAAGATCTTAAACGGTGCCGGTCCGGTGATAAAAAAAACAGTCAGGCAAGATGAAAAAATCTATGGTGGGAAGAGATGTGTTTTCAAAATAGTGGATTACATGCTGTGCGGGTGAGGCAGCTAAGTGATGTCACTATCCAGGGTAATATAAATATTTTTGATAGGCATCATAGAGCTACAATGTTCTACCAAATATTTTATTTTTACTTCTGACTGTAATTTTTTTTGCAAGAAAATTCTTGTTACATTTGGAACTTCCCTTGTACGTATATGTGACAGTCATTAATGGAGGCGGTACTTGATGTGTGTGTTAAGGCGAGTGGATATTTAATTCATGTTCTTAACATTGTATTACTGGCTGAAGCCAGTGGCGATTTCGGTAAGATATTCGACTGCGAATCGGTATGTGTGGGGCTCAAAACCTGGGCACACCCATCACTGACATCGCTTTCGAGTGTGGTAACTAACGTTAACATTAGCTTTGTTTAGCTTTTATTGAATAGATGCTTTATGTTCTGATTGATTGGTTGGCCCTATTAATTACATATGGAGGTGTAGTTTATCGGATGTATTAAATCAACGATTCATGTTCTGATTGATTGGTTGGCCCTATTAATTACATATGGAGGTGTAGTTTATTGGATGTATTAAATCAACGATTCATGTTCTGATTGATTGGTTGGCTCTATTAATTACATATGGAGGTGTAGTTTATCGGATGTATTAAATCATCGCTTCATGTTCGGAACATATGGAGGTGTAGTTTATCAGATGTATTAAATCATCGATTCATGTTCGGATTGATTGGTTTTCTCTATTAATTACATATGGAAGTGTAGTTTATCAGATGTATTAAATCATCGATTCATGTTCTGATTGATTGGTACTACTGCAATCAGGTGGTACACAAGGCAGCATCAGTGTGCGGGGGGAGTGTGAGAGGTGGGGGTGTGTTTGGCAGACTGAATATAGACGTGGATCAGTTGGTGAGGAGATTGGGAGGTGGTGTGGCTGGTGATGAGGACACACGCAGTGCAATCACCAGCAAGTCTCTAAAAGGATTGGGGCTGAGGAAGAAAGACAAGAAACAACTGCGGCACGAGCTCTTTATGAAAAGTTTGTCACTTCTTTTTGCATCTCTGTCAGCATGCTGTTTGTACTTCAATAATTGTCCTTGGTGTGATTTAATTATGCGCTTACATAAATAGACCTGGATATAGTCCGTACGCTGAGGTATCATATGAAATCTGATCAGTATATGTCATGCTCAAATCAAGACGTGCCAACAACTAATGTCGTTTTTGAGAGCCCTGGCCCTGCTGTTAAGTCCTACGCTAAACTTTAAGCTTGCAAGCCAATAAGAGATGTATCACACTGACCCTGATAAATACAACTGAAATTACATGAGGGTCCATAGTAAGAATCTACATCCTTAGAAAAAAGCTGTGAGCTCTCGTATACATTGCGTAAATAGTAATGTATACAGTACTGTATTTTAAAAATATGCTATTTTGATAGAAGACCCCTTCATTTTTTATTTAGGAACAAAAGTGTTTAATAAAAGTATTTATTTATTCTGTGATATAAATTGACCTTATTCTAAAGTTTTCTTTCATTGTCGATGAATAGCTACAGTAGTAGAACTATGTTTAATGACATTATCATCAAAGCACAAAATATAAAATTGCACATACAAGCAGGTCATAAAGAGGATAAGTAAATCCTATCTAGTTGACAGCCCACAATCATAAGCAAGCATACACAGACAACAACTCACAATAATACGCCAATTAATGCAGATTACAACACAGCAGATTCTCATAAAGTTGCTACTGTAAAATACGGTTAAATGATCAAAATAGAAGTCAGTGGTGAAAATAGTAAGCAAATCTAAAGGTGAAATTAATTAGAAAGTTGTGTACAAAAAGTCTTTATATTGTTTTATAAAAAGATTAACAGAATGGACTTTGCGAATGGTAAAAGGAATAGTATTCCAGACCGAAAAGCAATATATCTAAAGGATTTATAACCAAATGAATTGTTAACAGTAAATAAGTAATTAGTATTAGCTAATCTGGTATTATAAAAACGAGTAGCAAGTGAAGAATTAAAAATATCACGCACCACTGTGGACATTACACCATGAGAATAGATACCTGTAATAAATAAGAAGAATAGCTCATGAAGCTTTATGATTTAGAAGCTTAATATATGAACTCCTGTATTTATAATTTTGTATCAATTAGAACTGAAATCTAAATTCAGTTCTTTTCTCCTTTCATGCATTGCCATTATGATTGCTTGTTTAGCTTTGTGGCATTAATGTTAATAATTCGAGTCTTTGTGTTGATGTTTGTGTAGAAATGAATATGTTTGAGAGCGAGAAGAGAGAGACCAGGGAGAGGAAGAAGAGAGAGAAAACTGCAGTGGTGGGAGATATGAGAGTTTTACGTGATACATTACCTACTCTAGATCTTCTACTACACAGCTCATCTAAGCACCAGAGGTATAGAATGGATATTTCTTAATGTCATAGTTAGAAATATACTAACGTGTCAGATTTTTAAGTTTACTTATAAATGCTAAGAAAGCTTAGTTATCGGGCGACTTTCCTTTTACATCGAAGATACAGTTAGAGACAGTCCAACTGGGATTTGAATCAGTTTTCTCGAGCTTATGGGGCAAGCATGCTATCAAGGTATATCAATACGCTCTCAAATCTGCGCTGTGCCATTCTACTTGTACTTTGCTTTGTCAAACTCTACTTGGAACATTTTACAGTACATTTTATCTCTAACGCAGTCTAGATATTAGATTAATTTTGATTTATTAATTTTATTAATTTATTTATTTGGGAACGCCTCATGGCGCAGTGGGTAGAGAGCTCGCCTCTTAAATGAGAGGTCGCGGGTTCGAGACTGCGCAACGACACGGGTTTTTCTCTTCCTAGGGGCGAATAAAAACCTAGCCGCGTACACTTGGTGGTGTCAGGCCGATGGATAGCCGACATTAACGTTCCATTTCCTATCCAGTCCCCTCCGTGTCAACCTCGAATAGAGATAAGGCATGCTAAAAGTAAATTTATTTATTTATTTACTTCTATCATGTCTGATAGAAAACACTTGCAGTGGACATACGTAACTGCCTTGTAATTTTTGTACTCTATTTAATAAAATTTTATTTTATTTTAATAGTTTAATTTTAATAAAGTTTTATTTAATTTTATTATTAATAATTTTATTTAATAATAAGAATAATATAATAATATAATATTTAATAATATAATATTTAATAATGTATAATATTTAATAATATAATATTTAATTTAATTATTTAAAATTTAATTTAATTATTAATAAAATTATTATTATTAAGAAATTATAATTATTCCGATGGATAGCCGACCTTAATGTTTCATTTCCTATCCAGTCCCCTCCGTGTCGACCCCGAATAGGGATAAGGCACGCTAAAAGGAAATTTTTTTATTTATTTATTTATTTCTATCATGTCTGATAGAAAACACTTGCAGTGGACACGTGTAACTGCCTTGTAATTTTTCTACTCTATTTATTGAGTGATGTTATATTAAATAGCATTAAAAAGTGTTGTATTAAGTACCATTAAATAGCGATTTTGGCTCTGTGTGATTAAAGAGTGTATTTTATCCCATCTGTAAACATTTTATAGTTCAAGAAATTTATCCTGAAACATAATTAAATAAGTATCAGTGCCAGGCCAGTGTTCTTGAAAGTTGAGTGCAGAACTGTCTTCATGTAGCTCGTAAGATATTGCACCGTTTGTGATCCATCAACTGATTTGTGGCATCTCAAAAGCTGTCACTAAATGACGCTATGGTTTACAAAGGTACCAATGACTAAATTGTAAATGAATCTGTACCATTGTACTTGTTTTGTCAACCTATGAGAGTGCCGCCTGCAGCATTGTCTATTAAATTCTCCTATACTACTGGATTTTACTGGATTTCTTAATGTAGAACTGTCCTACAATCAAGGGCAGAAATTTGAATTTATGGAAACTAACATATTTGCATCAACTGGAAGTTCTAAGATCTGTAGAAGCGTCTACGTATTTGTATATGTATCAGTATTATATATATTATATATATACATGTATATATATATATACATGTATATATATATATATAATATATACATGTATATATAATATGTATCTGAATTTTGTCTATGCAGTGGAGGGAATAGAAGTAGGCGGAAAGAGAGAGCCGTGGAAAAAGAGTCACATCAAATGAAGCAAATGTAAGTTCTAAACAGACGCTTATATACTGTTAAGACAACTATGAGCTTTTCCATATTTTTGAACTAACGATTGAAAATTACTCAAGGTCTCTCATAAATTCGCAGCTGTTACCTAAGCTCTTTATAATTTTGCAACTATTACTCAAGCTCGCTTTTAACTTTTACGCTATTATTTAAGCTCGTTTATAGCTTTACAGCTATTACCTAAACTTGCTTATAACTTTGCAGTTGGCTCTCTTTTTTTAGCTTTGCTTCTCAAGATTTCCATATTTTTATTTTTATTATGGTGTATTGTTTTTCACGTGTCTGATGAGAACGAATAAAGAAGTGAGATATACATATATACTTTTTGCCTAGTCTGATGTAGTATTCTGCTGTTGTACTAAAGGCATTGTTGGAATTTACATGCTGTTGGAATTTACATGCTGTTGGAATTTACATGCTGTTGGAATTTACATGCTGTTGGAATTTACATGCTGTTGGAATTTACATGCTGTTGGAATTTACATGCTGTTGGGAGGGATTTATATTTATGAGTATGAGTGCGGTAGTATATAATAGACTCTGAGGGGAAAAATATACTCTGTAAGCCTTCAGTCCAGCCAGTGGATTCTCTGGCTTTTATTCAGTTACTTAAAGATTTCTAGATCAAACCCATCGAAGTCTGAGATAATAGTATCATCATGCTTTGCCTTTCTGCTTGTCGACAGTTAGTGGGTTGACCCTCTGTCTGTTGGGTGCTTGTCAATACTTAGTGGGTTGATCATCTGTTTATTGGTTGCTTGTTTATACTTAGTGGGTTGATCATCTGTTTGTTGGGTTCTTGTCTATACTTAGTGGGTTGATCATCTGTTTGTTGGGTTCTTGTCTATACTTAGTGGGTTGATCATCTGTTTGTTGGGTTCTTGTCTATACTTAGTGGGTTGATCATCTGTTTGTTGGGTTCTTGTCTATACTTAGTGGGTTGATCATCTGTTTGTTGGGCTCTTGTCTATACTTAGTGGGTTGATCATCTGTTTGTTGGGCTCTTGTCTATACTTAGTGGGTTGATCATCTGTTTGTTGGGCTCTTGTCTATACTTAGTGGGTTGATCATCTGTTTGTTGGGCTCTTGTCTATACTTAGTGGGTTGATCATCTGTCTGTTGGGTGCCTGTCGATACTTAGTGAGTTTATCCTCTGTCTGAGTCAGATACATTTGTCTCTCTCTCTCTCTCTTCTGTCTCTCTCTTCTCTCTCTCTCTTCTCTCTCTCTCTCTCTCTCTTTCTCTCGCTAAACCACAGTAGTGTGATTATTTAGTGAAATAAAAATAAATAAACAAAAGAAAAGTGCATGAAGATTGGCATGTGAAAGTAATTGAAAATGACACTACTACTCTATTGTGTCTGTTGCAATTTTATACACATATATAAATTTTAAAGCTGATTTTTAAAACAAATTAATATAGACTATTAAAATGTAACTGTTTATATTGTTTTAGGTCGGAAGATGTTTCTACTTTTCACACAATTCTGTCGCATCCAGAGTACAAGTCAAATCCACTTGAGACAATTGTTCAACATCTTAAAAACAAGCAGGAGTTTGAAAATCAACAACAATAGTCTCATAGCGGAAGAACATTTGAAATAATAACAAACTAAAAATTAATTGCAAACATTAAACATTAGACTGTGGTAAAATTAAGAAATGATAATTGTGATAACTATAAAGCTGGCAGAGAGGAAACTAAGGACCTATGCTTGAGAGGCCTGATATTTCTGACATTTAGACAGATTTTCTGATCATTAAACAAAATCGAGTGTTGGATATTAAAGAGATCACCAGGTTTTTATTGCCTTCATTTATTGAAATGCAGACTGTACAAATTACTGACAAGCTACTCGAGCAGGAAACTGACGTTAAACTTTGCTTTAGCCTTTTAGCTTTTTGTGCGTGTTACTTTATCATGTAATCGCCACATCCTAAAGCTGTAAACTGAATTTGGTGAATATATATTTATTGATGTTTAAATTAAATTGCACAATCATTGTGTAACTTATACTATACTTCGCAGTAAACCCTAAATGTTAGAGAGTCTACAGCCTAAGTAAAATTTGTTTGTGTCCGGACCACTGAGAATAGACCAACCGTTAACGTGTCCTAGGAGACGATTAAGAACTGAGGAAGGCATTGCCTTAATGGAAAACCAAGTCAGAAAACATATTTTTCAAAAGCTTTAGTCCATATAAGGTAATAATAAGACATAGCCTTTCGTGATGGGATTCACTTGCTGATCTATATAGTGCTCTTAATGGAACGTGACTGCGAATTCTCAAAAAGTATGAATATATACCTTGGATTTGCCATATAACACTAGAGAGAGACACAGAGAGAGAGAGAGAAGTAAAACGTAAACGTATATCGCAGCCATAGAGCGAAGTACAAAATTGCGTATTTCTTCCGGCTTAGCTGGTTCAAAACTAGAAAGTAGTGGTGGTTCAAGCATATTTACAGAAATGGAGTTGTCGGTTTCACTGGAGTTGGAGGATATAGAGCTACAGAGTTTGGCTATTTTGTCATCGAAAAAGTTGAGAAAAGAGGTAGCAAGAGAAGACGGTGAGGTGGTAGAGGGGAGTAAATTTCTGTAAATATGCCTGAACCACCACTACTTTCTAGTTTTGAACCAGCTAAACCGGAAGAAATACGCAATTTTGTACTTCGCTCTACCGACTCATCTTGCTGCCTTGATGTTATTCCTACACGCTTACTGAAATCCTGTATTGATGTTTTAGTTGCTCCTATTACTTACTTAATCAACCTCTCACTCTCAGAAGGTATCTTCCCGACCTCCTTCAAACAAGCAGTGGTATCTCCTTTGCTAAAAAAGCCTTCTCTACCAAAAGATGATCTTTCCGGTTACCGTCCTATTTCCAATCTTAACTTCATCTCTAAACTTCTTGAAAAGGTAATTTATACCCGTTTATGCACTCATCTTGATTCTTTCCCTTCTCTCTCTCATTATCAATCTGCCTATGGTAAACTTCATTCTACTGAAACCGCTCTTCTTCGTATACATAATGATCTTAGCTTGGCCATGAGTAGTAAACAGGTTTCTGCCTTGGTTCTTCTAGATCTCTCTGCTGCCTTTGATACAATGACCATGGCATCCTAATAAATAGGCTTAAATCTTGTTTTGGCATATCTGATTCTGCTTTTTTCCTTCTCACATCATATCTCTCATGTCGCACACAATCTGTTGTTATTGGTCAAATTCGCTCTTCTGAACTACCCCTCCTACACGGTGTTCCTCAAGGTTCAGTGTTAGGTCCATTGCTCTTCTCTTTATATATCACACCTCTTAGCTACCTGCTTGCTCAGTCCTCCATAAATTTTCATTTTTATGCAGACGACACACAACTATATATTTCCTTTTCTAATCATGATTCTGATCAAAAACTTGCTCATCTCTCATCCATTCTTGACAAGGTTTATTCCTGGTTTTGTGCTAACCGTCTTGCTGTTAATCCTTCCAAAACTGAATACCTTTTAATTGGCACTCCTTTGCAAAGAAGTAAAATTACCTATAGCTCTGTTAATTTTCAGAATCTTGCTCTTTCACCTTCTCGATCCGCCAAATACCTTGGAGTCATATTTGATGAAAACCTTGACTTTAAATCCCATATCTCTTCTGTTTGTCGCGCTTCTTTCTTTCAGATTCGTCAGATTAGGCAAATACGTCCATCCCTTACTGGAAACTCAGCCACTATCCTTGCTAATTCTATAGTGTGTTGTTTGTAAGTCCTCTCGACTTCAATTTCGCTCTCTTTCTCTACTTCGCAGTCTTCATTGGCTCCCTGTTAATCAACGCATAAAATATAAAATAGCTCTATTAACTTTCAAAACTCTGCGATTTGGCAAGCCTTCTTACCTAACTGAAATTCTTCTTCCCTATCGTCCCTCACGTGCACTTCGCTCCACCGATGCCAATCTTCTTTCAGTTCCAAATATTCTCACGTCATTGGGCAGACGTTCATTTTCTTACGCAGCAACCACAATCTGGAACTCTTTACCTGCTAATATTCGCTCTTGTTCTTCTCTTTCAACATTCTCTAGCAAGCTTAAAACTTACCTTTTCCCACCATAGACATAATCAATCTACCTTCTTGACCATTTTTTGATCACCGGACTGGCTTTTGTTTAGGACCTTACTTCTCAGCACATTTCTTTCGCAGATTGGTCTGGGTGAATTGAACTGTAGTGATGTGTGCTGTTGGGGACGTCCCTGACATCATCCCTGGATGAGGAAACGGACGTTAAACCTTTATTTATTATTTATTATTATATAATTGCTTCTTGTTAAATACAATTGCGATATTCCATTGATTTCTACGAAATACAAAAGTATTAATATTAGTTAGTATTATTATTATTAGTTCTAGCTACATCAGTAAAACTAGCTCGTAACTTGTTTAGCTGCAATACACTACATATATTAGTCTTACGAATATTCAGCGTTTATCTCAATATTGGCTACCACAGGCTTGAAATTTGTCCACACTAATGTTACTAATGTTACTAGATTTAATGTTGTTTTTAGTTACTGTCTGTGTTCTGTGCTAACCCTAATGCTCTGATGTTTACAATAGAATTTATATTTAGAAAGTCTTTTTAGAAACTGCTTTACTGCAAATTTAGAAACTACTTTTTTGCGTCAGCAGTGTGATCCTGTTACTATAAGCCATATGCGCCATACCTCTCTCTCTCTCTCTCTCTCTCTCTCTCATTTCTCTCGTTCTCAGAAACTCTTCGAAATTTCAAACACTGGGTTTTGAAGGCTTTACCTAATAGGACTAACATTCCTATATTTATCTCTCTTAGCCAGCAACTGTTTCTGTCTTCCTCAATCTGTCTCTGGTTGTTTCTATCGTTAGACATCTCTGTATCTCTATATGTATCTCTAGACACCTGTATCTGTCTCCTATTACTAGTACTAATTTGTGCAACGATAGCGAGATATTCTCGTATTCCAGGCTTTCTGAGTTCTTACAAAATTATAATTGCCCATATTAGTTTATAGGAGACATATAGTCCATAGAGGCCTATAGGCCTAGTTTTTAGCCATTGAAGGCTGGTTTCTATTACAATTCTCGGTACTCACAAAATCTTCGGAAGCTCTCAGTTAAGTACGTTCAACAGCTGACGATTAATTGATTGATTTAAAATTTCATCGACTCCCTCATTATTTCAATGCTAGTTGCGGATTAGTATTTGAATCTATAATAATAGCTTAGTACCTAGCTCTGTAGCTGCTGTACAGCTTAGTACCTAGCTCTATATATATAGCTACTGAACAGCTTAGTACCTAGCCCTATAGCTACTACACAGCTTACTACCTAGCTCTATATATAGCTACTATACAGCTTAGTATCGAGCTCCGTAGCCACTGTACAGCTTAGTACCTAACTCTATTTTGAACCTAGCTGTATAGCTACTCTAGAGATTAGAACCTAGCTGTATTGCTACTCTAGAGATTAGAACTTAGCTATATAGCCACTCTAGAGATTAGAAGCTAGCTCTATTTAGAACCTAGCTCTATTGCTAATCTACTGTTAGAACCTAGATCTATTGCTATACTACAGATTTAGAACCCAGCTGTATTACTACACTAATGATTAGAACCTAGCTGTATTGCTACTACTGTTCTCTCTTCTGACGTGTTCGTGCACTGGTTTAGGTGAAAGCGGAATATACGTCGCTTCCATCATATGATGTGGTGGACTTGAAGGACTCCTGGGCTGTGGTATGCGGGATTGGTTAACATCTCTGTTAACCTGCTGGTAGGATGTTGATAACTTCCCTGGTGCTCTGTGTTGTGGAAGAACTGATGGTCGTGGTGTGGTGTAGTCCTGCGATGTTGGAACTGTTTGTCTTAGCTGATCAGATGAGGCTGGGCGTGTAGTCTGATGTCCTGGTGAAGCACCCATCTTCTGAGGTCCTGATGAAGAACCCACTTTCTGAGGTTCTCGTGAAGAACCCACACTCTGAGGACCTGGTGAAGAACCCACTCTGTGAGGTCCTGATGAAGAATCAACTCTCTGAGGCACTCGTGAAGCACCCACGCTCTGAGGTCCTAACGCAGTTGGAGGTCTTGCCGTGCTGTAGGCCTGAGAGGAGAGCGACCTCTGTTTAGTTGGATCAACTGATGGAGGAGGACTCACAGCTGTATGAGATGAAGACGGTGAGGTTGGAGTATTAGGTCCCACAGCAATGCGAGTGTTGTAGGGTCCCTGAGGGGCGGGGCCTCGTTGAGCTCCTCTCAGGCTGGGGGGAGGATTGCGAGTTGTTAAACTGTACACCTGCAACATCGTGTGTAGCACAGTGTAATGATGTAATAACCTACCGTATGTAATCATGTGTAATAGAGCGTAATTATGGATTTCCTACAATGTCATAATGCTTAAGTGACCGACATGGCCACTTGCTGGAGAAAGTGGCCATGTCGGTAAGATATTCCACCGCGGATAAATATGTGCGGGGTTCAAATCCAGGGCTCGCCCGTCACTGACATCGCTATCGAGTGAGGAAACTGAGGTTAACATTAGCTTTACCAGCTTTTCATGTAACCCAGCGTAATAATCTATTACTATACTATCGTATGCGTAACAGAGCTAAATTATATATTACCTACATTGTCATTTGTAACACAGCACAATATCCTATTACCAACAGTATCGTATGTGTAATAGGGCGTAATAATGTATTAACTACAATGTCGTGTTTAGCACAACGTAATAATCTACATGTATTAGGCCTACTTGTTTATCGTATGTTATACAGCTTGGTTGTATATTACTTAAAATGTTGTGCATATTATACCGTAATCAAATATTACCTACATTTTCCTTATAAATGCAGTATGGCATAATCATAAGATATGTATTAGGCTTAACGATGGAGCAGTTATATATATCATGTTTTGCCGGATCACTGACGCCACAGGTTCGACTCATCTTTGAATATCATTGAAAGCTGGAAAGAGACTTTAAAGATTTTATAAGATAAAATATTAGAAATATGTTTGCATACTTATATTGGAACATTTGCAGAGTTAGCATGGGGCAGAAAAGAGTTCCATCTAATGTGTGGTAAAAATAGGAAGGACAGAATGGAAAATTAATGAATTTGAATTGATGAATTTGATGAATTGATGAATTAATGTTGAGGGGATCGGGGATAGGTTGGCTCAGTTGAGATGGTATGGGCATATTGTGAGAAAGGAAGATGCAGATCAGGAGATGAGGATGTAATAAAAAGAGTTTGGAGGATATGGTTTGAGACAGAGAGGATTGGAGAAGGTATATTAGTATCCTGACCCTAGTTAAACTTGGATTTAGGGGAAGATGATAATGAATGATGATAATATTGTAAATCTATACTACAATTATAGTGTAGCTTCAAATTCTATACTATATTATTATTAACAACGAAAACTTATATATCTGTGACATGGCCGAACTCTGTCTTCGGGACTACTTTACACAAAGAGTTCAATAGTAATAATAAGCTGTAATAATAATATATACCCTACCCTTCTGACTCCAGTCTCTTCTCGACTTTTATCGAACATTTTCTTGAGATCTTTGACTGAGGGCAGTGGAGCGCCCTCTAGTTCACTGTCAAGGTCATATGTAGATGAACTGCAGCTGCTCGTATTTGAGAGTCGCCTCGACCTTGAACCTGACTCGGTGAACTTGTCCCGTGCCTCAATGAAGTCGAACTCTTTATTGAGGGGCAGGTCATCAACCATGTGAGAGTGGCGGGAGGCTGAGACAGGTGGGTATTGAGACCTGACGAGCCTGCTAGCAACATCAATAATTATATCTTCTATAGCTTTCTCTCTCTTTCTCTCGCTCTCTAGCTCTCTCTCTCTCTCCTTCTTTCTCTCTCTCTCTCTCTCACTCGTTATCAATTGCTCTAACAGAATTTTCAGTTAAGAAAATTGTCAATCAAATGTTATAGTTAATTACCATATTCCAAAACCGACATAGATCGCATTAAAATACTTGTATTTGAAAATATTATCTTCATAAGATCTCTGAGTATTGATGATTTCAAGCACATACTTGAAATATCTGATATGATATGGTCAACATATACAACTATAACTAAACAAGATCATTAAATTAAATTTCTCACTTAGAGTACTTAGGGTATGAATGGAACGTTAATTCTCTTGCGTTTATCATCGATTGCAATGTAATCCATGATTAATAAATCTCTATTCAGTGAAGATTTAACGTTCGGTTCTTCACTCGTGGACGATATATCGCCGAAAAGATGTTATGAATAAAGCAAAAGGTAAAGCTAAGGTTAACGTCAGTTTCCTCACTCGAAAGCGATGTCAGTGACAGGCGAGTCCAGGATTTGAACCTGCACCGAATGAGTAGAGATTAACCACGCCTACCTTTCAGCAGCTTCTCGATACACGGTTCCTCTCTCCGTAGCCTCTCTAATCTGTCGTTCACCCCTCCTAGTCAGTCTCCCATCTCCCACACTGCTCGACTCTGATTCCGCAGACCATGACAGCTGTGAACTGACCTTAGAGGCAGATCGTTCCAGATCACTGGCATGATGCTGTTGACGTCTGTGCTCGGATGGAGAAGCCAGGCCACTGTTGGGTGTATCAGAGCCGGACCATGAAGATCTTGGTGAGTCAGTGATCGAAATTCCACTGTCCTTAGTCTGGGTTAAATCACGTGACCAAGGTGACGTCAGAGATCTACTGGGGTTAGACTTGGATTGAGAACGAGTGTCGGCGATGCTAAAGTTTAATTGGAGTGGCACCGTGTTTGGTTCGTTCTTAATCTGATCATTCGGTGGATCACTTGGAAAGCTATCCTGTTTCTTGACCTGATCTTGTGAATGCTGATTGAGATTTTTAAGATATTCCTTGACTTTTGTTTTGTCGTCATTTGGAAGCTGAGATTTGCTGAGGTTTCGACGAATCTCAGACTCGTAAAGTTTCTCAAACTCGTCGCTTGACGAATTTTCCACATCAGATATCTTTTCTATTGAAAACGAAGTAGTCGTTGGATCTGCAAAATTAAAAGGTAAAAACTATTTGGCATTAAAGTCTCCTTAAAGAGTAAATTTAAAGTATTCTTTTCCGGGAGCAGTAATGCATACATCTCATAAAATAAGTACTCTCTTGAAGTTAACAAAAATTTAATATTTCTTGGTATGATGAAGCTATTGTATTAATCGATGCTATGCATGAGGAAACCGTGATAAACAATCAATCAATCGATAAGTGCAGTGAATAAAATGAGATCGATGAGGGCCTATATTTGTGCTGAGTTCCTAGTATATTTGATGAAAATTTGAATCTGGGTTCGCCTCCGATTGATTACATCCAGTCATATCAATTCAATTATATCAATCCAATTATACCAAGGATTCCGAAAGTTCCTTTGAAGGTGAAAAGGTATGTTCAACCTACCGTTGTTTTCTCTTTTTACTACGAAATAAAGAAAACACCATTGAAAAGAAGGTACATAGGCGAATGAAAAAGCTGTGTCTCACAAACCTTTGATCTTAACATGGTTATTCTTTGAACCAATCGTCGTCATCGTCCCTGATGCCTCTTCACCTCTCTTGTTGTTGCAGCTGTTTCCAGAATAATCGTTTCCATCTTCAGCTTTTCCAAATCCCCCTTGCGCCACCGGATCACTGTTCATAAAGGACGTGGATACCATTTTAACTTCTTCCGCTCTCTCTCCAGGAATCTTCTGATCAGAATTCTTAAGGTCTAATTCTGGAGATTTTCTACATTCTGATTTTAATGATAAATTTCGATCTGATTGATCGATAATCAATTGATCGGATATTGATTTATCGACCATTAATTCATCGCTCGTGGTGCAACATTCATCATCGATTTCCGCATTTCTGACACTCGGACTTCCGGTTTCGGCTGCAACACTACTGACTTCGGACGTGTCGTCTCTGCCAAAGTCATTCACGGAGGAGACGATTTCTGCTGAGAGAATTGTCGCTGTGACGCCGTTAACTGAGGGCCGACCAGCAGACTCTGCTTCTTTTTTGATTTCAGCAGAAGTTACGAATAAATCTTTCTTTCTCCTGCTATTCGATGATGTTTTAAGATCACGCGACCCATCACGTGACTCATCACGTGACCCATCACGTGACGAGTCACGAGACTCATCACGTGACTCATCACGTGACCCATCAAGTGACGAGTCACGTGGTTCATTACGTGTCGAGTCACGTGACTCATCTCGTTTCTCATCAGTCTTTTTTATATCGACAGATTTATTATGATTATCTGAAGATTTTATCTGTTTCAGTTGGTCATAGAGAATGCTGCTGTTATTTACAGAATTTAAATTCTCCTTTCGATCTTGTAGTTGCGTGTCACTCTCATCTATAATCAATCACAAGCGACTTATTATTATAAAAATCTAATTAACGCATGCTTAACATTAATATTTCGGGCGAATAAAACCTACCAGTCGGCCGAATTCCTTTAAAAAGAATTCCGTCCACACTCGTTTGATCAATGATTATAATTGAACTAGTGCGACATACGCTAAAAAATTAGCGCATGTTATCTGCACTCTTGTGACCATTAACGAACCAAATAACAAGAAATAAGCAAAACTTCGAACTATAGTAAAGACGGTGCTTTCGGAAATCGAACGAGCCTAACTCAATTTTTGACGATCTATTATATATTAATTCTATTCTATCTATTATATATCAATTTTTGACGATCTATTATATATTATATATTATTTATATATATATATATATTAAATTAAAAGTGTCATCAAAGTGCAAGCTATTACTTGATAGAAAAGTTAACCGCTTTATTAAAATAAATAATGAACTGAACAAGAGAGAATGGCCCCGTAGTGTTCAAAATGAACTATCTATATATTATGAGCCAAAAATTAATAATCTATAAATTGATTGAATTCGCATTATTCTGTGATTATATAAATAGATTCTCTGAAAATGTTTTCATTTTGTTCATTATTCTGTGAATCATTAACATTTCGGGGTTCTAAGGAACACCGAAATGATTAGACCGAAATAAATATAAGACCTAAACTAAAGACATAAAACAATATGCTAAGTCTACTCTGAAGCAATACATTACTTTTGAACTGATGATATAATATATTATAGTTGTACAATTGTCCCGTGTTGTGCTCGGGTGTGGTTGGACCACTGCAGAATAGGGCAACCGCAAACAATCTGCCGCGTGTACGTAAGAGGCGACTAAAGGCAGGAGCTGAGGATGGTAAGAGGGGACCCACCTCACCATGAAATATTTTCCCCCAGGATTAAATGGCAATTAATCCACCTAGCTGAGGAAGGCAACGGGAAACCAACTCAGAAGCCATATTTTTCCCAAGCTATAGGTTACATAAGGTATGGATAAGGCATAGACTTTGTGAAGGGATTAACTTGTTGATCTAAGGAGTGCTCTTATGGAGCGAGAAAGCAGACTTTGAGTGTGAATATGTACCTTGAACCTGCCACTTGGCAGTGCACTGAAGAGAGAAGAGAGAGTTGTACAATAACTTATTCAATCTAATGCAGTAATCAACGTGCTATCGCCATAGAACCTTAAATTTTCCCAACCGTTGATATCTCTGATCTCTAATTGATTGATTAATACATGAGAGATTCGCAGAAGAGAATTGACAGGAACCTGTCTGGTACACATTGACGACGAATCTATGCTGACAGTGTCCGTGTTCATTGACGGCTATACATAGATAGAGTCCGGAGTCCTGGAGGTCCGGTTCCGTGAACTCCAGTGAGTACACGTGACCTCTGCGAGTTATCAGGTACTTCTCTCCATCCAGCTGTAGCAACCTCGTCGAGTCACGATACCAAAACACATCTGCGCCAATCAATTAATCGATAAAACTATTGATCTATTCGATAGAGGAACCGTTTAAATTCAGTCTGATATACAAGATGTAATGTACATTTATAGATATAAAATACCGTATAGAAAATCAAGACGTCATATGTATGTATATACATGTATATATATATATATATATAGAGTATATATATACATATATATATATATATATATATATATATATAGAGAGAGAGAGAGAGAGAGAGAGAGAGAGAGAGAGGAGAGAGAGAGAGGTGAAAGAGAGAGAGAGAGAGAAAACGAGAGATAGAGAGAGAAAACGAGAGATAGAGAGAGGGACTGGGACATAAAAGCAATCCCCCATTGAAATCGCAATAACTTCGACAAACTCGAAATGTTATTATTACAAAGTTTTCGGAGCATCTATAGAACCAATTTCAACATATAACCACCAGATTTGATCAAAATATTAAAATATTATATATTATATATTAATATTAATATTATATATTATATATAATATATTCTATATATTTAATACTATATTATATATATATATATATATATTATATATTAATATTATATATTAAATATTAATAGTTGTAACAAACTTCATTGACACCGAATATATATTACTTTTAGACTCTTTTATTACATAGTATGACATTTTCAAAATTACACCGTTATCGCCATGCTTCCTCAACTTTGGAGAATGAATGTTGAAATACTGCATTAAAATGTAATAAACAAATACCAATGGGGCGTGACCCTTGAACTCTGCAATCGACCTTGAGGCTCTGACCACAAATGACCTTGACACTGTCTGGGGGGCTAATGAACCTCGGCTCTCCCTCCTCCACGTCAGTGCCCGAACAACTCTCATCTGCTGACAGCTGTCAGTCAAATCAATCAATTAATTAATTAATCCGTCAATCAATCAATCTTTTAATCCATTAATCAGTCAAGCCAGTAAATAAATAACTCATTAAATAATCAAACTTTAAATATCTCTTCTTCAGTAAACTGCCAAGTGGCAGATTCAAGGTACAGATAAATACTCAAAGTCTGCTTTCGCGCTCCATAAGAGCACTCCTTAGATCAACAAGTTAATCCCTTCACAAAGTCTATGCCTTTTCCATACCTTATGCAGCTCTATCAATATATAAGTATATAAATCAATCTATCAATATATCTATTTTATATATTAATATATCAATCGATCGATCAATCAATCAAGCAAATAATCAGCATTCAGACAGTTCATTGATTCAGTATGCCAATTAATCAATCTAGCCATCAACTAAACAATTCATCAGTCAATTATTATTATTATTGATTTTTATCAGAAGATAAAAGGCAGCGCCAATGATAGTTAATCAATTAATCAGTCACTATCAACTATCATCCGGTGATAGTTTAAAAAATCAATTAGTCAGCAGTTAAGAAGCAGTAACTAATTAGATAAGTCAAATATTCATATAGATATGCCATTATTCAAAATTTGACCAAGCTCAATCAGGCTTCCAGTGAAAAGACAAATATTACGAGTTGGTTAGGATTATCTGAAATTAGGCATTGTGTAAAATATACTACGTGAATATATCTCCATGTGACCAGTTCTTAACATCATCATCATCATCTTCTTCTTCACTTGAATTCCAGTTTACCTAGGGTCGGGATACGAATAGACTGTCACAAATCCTCTCTGTCCTATATCATATCATCAGCCAATTCCCTATTTGAGACTTATCCATTCGTTTAAATTTGTGTAGCAAATTCTGGAGCCTTGGAGCTCACCAACCGAATGCTCTTTCTGAGGTTGGTATGGATCTTAGTGCTTTAGTTACCTTCTACGACACATGCAGTCAGCGGTTGATCAATTCTTCAAGCAACCCGGACACGACACGGGAGTGACCAGTTCTTAACATTTAACTTAAATTTACCGTGTAATTTAAGTTTAAACAGTTTACGACAACTGTTTTATTGAGAAATTGAACTTCACAATAAAAAATAAGACTCCACCTGGAGTTGCGAGAGACTCTTCGATAGAAGTGATGTAGGGTAGCTCGCTAGAGGCATATCTGTGTATTTCTGTGTCCGCTTGTCTGTATCACTCTCCATATCGCTGTCTGTCTCTTTGTCTGACTCGTCACTGTTCTCTGTAACTGTGTCCTCACTGTACTCACATCATAAATCTATCCATCCGTTAATCAATTGTACTCCGTAACTCACTGTACTCACATCATAAATCTATCCATGCGTTAATCAAAAGTACTTAGTACCTGTGTTCTCTCTGTACTCACATCATAAATCTATTCGTCCGTTAATCAATTGTACTCCGTAACTCACTGTACTCACATCATAAATCTATCCATGCGTTATTCAATAGTAAAATTTAATTATTATCAATCTCAACCATTAACTGTATATAAGAGTAGTATAATTACATCGATCACTGATAATTAAATAAATCAGTCACTATAACTAAATCAATCACTGTTTACTCAATCAACCACTATAACTATGTCAATGACTATAACTCAATCAATCACTATAACTAAATCAATCACTGATAATGAAATCAATCAATGATAATTAAATCAATCACTGATAATTAAATCAATCACTATGATTAAATCAATCACTGATAACTAAATCAATCACTGATAATTAAGTCAACCACTGATAATTAAATCAATCACTGATAATTAAATCAATCACCGATAATTAAATCAATCACTGATAATTAAATCAATCAATGATAATTTGGTCAATGACCGATAATTAAATCAATCAATTACTATACCGCTCTTTTTAACTTATTGCAATCGAAGTATGGATTGTAGTATTGTCCGTATTGATTGCGTATAGATCCCGGAAATATGTTTCTGCAAAAGTTGGTATCTTTGAGCGAATATTGGACAAATACTAGATTATACTTATAAAGTTCTAATACCGCTAATTTGCGTTTTAACGAATGAACGAACATTCGATTTGTTTTTATAAATAAAAAGATGTATGGGGGCTCTCTCTCTCTTAGTGCACTGCCTACTGGCAGGTCCATGGTATATAACGCCTCTACTCATCTCTATCTTCCGTCTTTCTCTTCATGTCCACATACGAGTGGGTCTATAAATTACTTATTTATAACAATCCTTTGATATACCATTATTCTTGAGGGATTCTGCTTTTGATGAGGTGTGCCTCCTATGCCTTCCTCAGCTTCGACTAACATTAATTGGGCAGGAGCGTCATTCCCTGAGAAAACAATCCTGTTTACCCATCGCCTGGAGGCAACAATTAGTAAATTTGAATAAATGTGAAAAATCGTCAACTGATTTATGGAGTGATCGTTATTTAAAAAGCTAAAGCTGAAGCCTAGCTCAACGATAGTAACTAAGTATCATGTCTGGAAGACACGACAGTGACTTCGAGACATATACACACATTTACATTTTAATAAGTGATTCAGTATTTACACGATGAAAGCATTTAATTAAGATAATAGACCTGATCCGATCCAGCTCTCTCGGTTCATAGCCCTCTAGCCCCGCCTCGGCCTCTGGTAGATATATAGCCCCGCCCTCCTCGTCCTGTGACAGGCCCTCGAGTCTTTTATCATACGGCACATTAGGTATGCGCTGCCCCAGCACCAGAGTGCCCCTGAACGATCCGCTGAGCGACCAAGGTCTCTCGAAATGGTCCACGTCATCGTAGGGTCCACCGAGTGAAGACTGAAGATCAACTGGTTTATTTCAATAACAAGTAATGTTATTTATTACGTCCCTGAAATCGTCCTTGAATGAGGAAAAGGACGTTAAACCTTTATTATTATTATTATTATATGTGGTTTATAACATACCATAGCAAAGTATTCGTTTATTTTAATGATCAATGTCTGACACAACTCAGAAATCTTACAGAGTTAAAAGAGGCAAATAACACAGTTCAATTCATTGCAGTGAATGGATGAAGGCAAGTTACTTGGTTAGTTACTTAGTTAGTTAGTAAAAAAAACCATTAAAATCCTCTGCACTCAATAAAGAATTGCATTGCATTGTAATAGAGATATTTGTAGCGTAATAGAAGTAATTGTAAAGTATAACTGACCATCATCGTCATCTTCCCTTAAATCGCAGTTTAGCTAGGGTCGCGATTAGAAATTTGTAGCCAGTTCTGGAACTCAGATGCTCACCAACCTAGTGCCTTTTCTGACGCAGATTTGGATCTTAGTGCTTTGACGCCTTTTACGACACATTAATCCACGGTTGGTCTATTCTTCAGCAACCCTCACGCAACACAGGTGGTAAAGTATATTTGATAAATTATATTAAAGGAAAACTGAGTCAACATCATTTAGAAGCTATGACTATGAAGATCAATGTTGCGTAGCATATGTACATGTACATTAATTTCAACCTAAATTTAGTAGGAATCTCTGTAGAGCATCATCATGATACAACTTTTGTCACTCATAGTTTGTACAGATTTAAGTGGGAGTACGAAATGATAATCTATATCTCTAAGTTTACTACTATTAATTGCCTTCATTAATTGGTGGTAGAAGAGAAAACAAAACCTAATGCATCTAAAGGCAAAATAGCGATACATAGCGTACAATTGTCAAAACAATATAAGAAATATTAGGCTACACGCGAAGTGACTCTCCATTGCGGTGTTTAAATTTTTAAACTGTTAAAACGTTTCCTTGTCTATAGCGCAACATTTTTTATCCTCAATTTATCCTTGATTGATACCATATTTGTTTTTATTCTTAATTAGCATTTTTGCCTAATTTACCAAGAACTTTTAACTCTTTAAAATCAATGATTTTATAGTACCAGTAACTGAATATATAAATACTGTCTACATAGCCTGATTTTGCTGGTTCACTACATTTTTGTGAATATGTCTCATACTATCTGTACTGACTAAGTTCTTATGTGATCTTTGTAATGGTATGCGGTGACAAATTTAAATAACTTGAACAGCGGCAAACTGTGACAGCTTGAAACAAATAAATAAATTGAACACTACCGCGATCAACTGACAAGTTATCCTGTGAATTGTTAGGCACGTCCTCATCCTCTATCTCCACTGGTTCTTCTATGATCTGCGTGAATATGTGAATATATCAGACATAGAACCGATAAGTGCTAAAGCGAGAACCGATAATTGCTAAAGTGAGAACCGATAAGTGCTAAAGTGGGTGGCCCGGTTGCTCCGTAAGCACAGAGCGAGAGAGAGAGAGAGAGAGAGAGAGAGAGAGAGAGAGAGAGCGAGAGAGAAAGAACTACGTTTATTTCAATACAGAATTGTCAACCTTCTTCCAAGTCTCGATTATAAATAGATTTCACGGATCAAAGGAATTATTTTTATTTTTATTTTAATATTTGTTATTGGCTTATATTTTAATCCAGAAATTGATCATATAGCTTAAAAACCTAAATTACTGTGGTCAAAAACTTGGATTTCAGTATATTTATTTTCTTTGAAACCATGAGCTCATTCATAAGGTTTAATTAACACGGTATATAATGCTCACAGCGTTATTCCATGAACTCAATGTGTGACCCTTTATACACCATATAACGCTTTGCATAAGCATACAGTATGCACAATATATAGTTAAACTTTACAGTGAAAGGCAATTTTACGTTAATGTAGTAAATGAATACATTTATTTATTGTCAAAACAAATGATTGAGTTGATGTGCAGCGTCTGCACTTACCATAGATAAAATTGAAGCAGACAATTGATTGATGTACTCGTTCAGGCTGAGGTTCCGGTAATCAATACCGAATGGTATGACAGGATTCACAGTCGGTTCAATGTCCTGCATGATATAATATATGACAAGATAAAACGTGTGGCCGAAAGGCAACAACAGGAAATATACATTAAAATAGCGTTAGGTGCCTGTATAAGTCGAAGATTTGAAGTACAAAGCATCGATTTCAAGATAATAGAGTAAAAATTTCAAATTTGACTAATAGCTATATCAAATAGGTTACCTCCTGTACAGAGGTAACATTAACAGCTAAATCGAATAGGTTACCTCTCTCTAAACTAATATAGGTTACCTCTCTCTACCTAATATAGTGTTACCTCCTACAGGAGGTAACACTAATAGCTATATCAAGCAAGTTACCTCTTGTACAGACGTAATACTAATGGCTATATCAAATAGGTTACCTCTTGTACAGAGGTAACACTAATAGCTATATCAAATAGGTTACCTCTTGTACAGATGTACAGAGATGTGGTACACACTGTCGTAGCACTTCTTTACACTGCTGCTCATCTGACTCAACGGTCGAGGTTCTCTCCTCGGTATCGTCGTTCTGCTGCCTGACGGCAGGGCCACCTGTGTATTAAAGGTGTTGTTACACTCTATTGAACACGCGATATACGCACATTATTACAAAGATTCCATTAGTCTGACAGAGAGAGAGAGAGAGATATGTGTTTATTTCAGCATCAACGCTAAATCACTGACAACTACATACAGAAATAGACATCTAAACATATGAAAGATATAAAATAAAAAATTCCCAGAAACACAGGGTATCAAACAGTCTGACACTACATTGGTCATACATGGCAGAGGCTCAAACAGTGCTATCTGCAAATGGAAGTTTCAATCAATCAATGTAGCTAAGACTAGAGTACGACTATGGGTGCTAAAGGTATAAAAAATGGCCGTGTATCATAGTAGCTATGCCGGTGGCTTGTTGGCATGTTGTTCGATAGTGGATCAGTAAGAAGATGCTTCAAAACCAGTGCTCTAACCGTCAATAGCATGTTACTGAACTAGTAACTGAGAATATACTTGGTTTTAACATTTTTATCATTATAGGAAAGAAGTTTTGTAGGACAGTAGCTTTTTTACCCTGTAGCTGTAACATGACGTTGCGGATCATATCAGAGAGAACACTCTTTATGTTATCTCTTTGTCGCCTCTTATCCTCACTGTCTGAAATCAAATAAACACTCAGATTCTATGTAATAAAGTGATACACAGATACTGTCTCCAATTCGCAATCACACACTTACAATTCGCAATCACACACTTACAATGTAATACACTAATCATCATCATCATCCATTGAAGCATAGTTTAACTAGTCTACTGGGATGAAACTTTTCTGTTCGTTGTAGATAATTTTGTAGCACTTTTTAGGCCTTCGCGCTCACCGATTGAATGCTCTTTCTGACGATGATTTAGATGCTTGTGCTTTGTCGACAGATACTCGACTTTTACGACACGTGCAGACTGTGCAGTCCACGGCTAGTCTATTCTTCAGCAACCCGGACACAACAGGGTTAAAAATGTTATATATTTATGTACACATAAAGCATACGCTGTATATCATCATTATCATCGTCGTCTTCATTGTCTCATTGCACGAAATAATAAATACTCTTGCCGAAATATGAAAATATGAAAACTCCATGAAATGAAAACTCCATGAAATATGAATACTCCTACCAGTTTTATTTTAGGACCTATGTGCTACTTAACAATAGCGACTAAATGTCGTTATTGTTACTAATCAATGTAATAATATATTCCTCTATTTCATAACAATCAGACAACCGAAGACAGTTACACATCCCAATGTGTTGTTGCTGTTTTGCTGTTGCTGAGATTGTTGTTGCTGATGTTGTTGTTGCTACTAACCTAGTATAACCGGCCGGTCACTCCCCTCGTCTAGCGGGGGGTCGGGCTTCTGTTCAAACTGCTGCTGCAGTTGTCTGATGTATCTGAGACGATGAATGTTTTTTGAGAGAAGCCGCAGTCTCCTCTTATAGGGCGATAGGGTCCCACCGGTCACCCCCCACTCATCTTCCTCCCCACCCTCCTCAGTTATATCTTCCATTATGCCGTCTAAATATTCATATAATAGTATAAATCGATATACAATGGTGTAGTCTATGTCATTCATATACAGAAAGTTATCGTTAAAACGTGTGAATTCATAAGTAATACTATAGAGTATTTATTTCACCTGAAGCAAACTGTAGGAAACATATTTACTACTTAGTTTGAGTCGGCGGCTCGTTGATAGATTGATTTGTAGGTGCATGATTCAAATCCGGTTATCTTCCAGTCATTTACATCTTTCGAGACGGAAAACTGATTTTTAACAGGACTTTAGCAACAGATTATATATCAATATATGCAAACTGCTGATATTACAGATCTTAACACTTGTTTAGAATACAGTTCTGGATTTGTTACTGTCATACTTAACACTAATTAGCATCTTGTTACGAATTATAACAGTTTAACCGGCAAACCAATTAACTAAATTTAGATTAATTTTCCGGTCACTGTTTTTAAACATTATTGTCAAACACTGTAACATTCTAGCGTTCCGTGTTGATATTATGACATGAAAAAGAAAACTTTTGATTTCAACAAGAAATCAAAATATGAACTCATCGTGCGGCCACTTCGAAACAACCACAACGAAAGTTTCATTTCTTAGCGTTAACAGTTTTAGTGTTAAAGTGATATTTTTATTGCAAAAATTACTTTTGGTACAATAGCATTGCTATCATTGCAGAAATTTTGAATCATTTGTGTTGTGGAGCTTTAGCAGTAATCACTTCAGCACACTACTACCTTTATTATTGTCGAAACTTTAATCAATCTAAAATTAAAAGCTGTTTAGAGAATTACAATGATTTCTGTATATTAAGATTTAACAGGAATGGCTTGGTTAGTTACGCCTTTATTTGAAATACAAAAGCGAACACAGGCTACTCAATTATCAAACGCACGATGTAATAATTAATAGGAGAGTTAATTTCACAACATCTGTCACCACATAGGATATCGTCGCCTCGGACAGTTCAAAAAGCGCTACGGAAGTCTATGAAATTTGTTTATGAAAATGCTTGGATTTTAATTTTAGCTAATTAATTATCCGTTTTTAAATTAATTATCGTTTTCTTTACCTGTAAAATTTGCTGCTTGTAACTGTTATGCTATTTACTATATCGTAACTATCTGTGGCTGTCAGATTGTGACGATAAAAAGGAAGCTCGTCCAACCTGGTGATGACTCATGTAACATTGATAAGTCAGGTGATGACTCATGTAACATAGTTGAGTCAGGTATGACTCATGTAACATAGGTAAGTCAGGTGATGACTCAAGTAACATAGATAAGTCAGGTGATGACTCAAATAACATAGATAAGTCAGATGATGACTCAAGTAACATAGATAAGTTAGGTGATGACTCAAGTAACATAGATAAGTTAGGTGATGACTCATGTAACATAGATAAGTTAGGTGATGACTCAAGTAACATAGATAGGTTAGGTGATGACTCTTGTAACATAGATAAGTTAGGCGATGACTCATGTAACATAGATAAGTTAGGTGATGACTCAAGTAACATAGATAAGTTAGGTGATGACTCATGTAACATTGATAAGTCAGGTGATGACTCATGTAACATAGTTGAGTCAGGTGATGACTCATGTAACATAGATAAGTTAGGTGATGACTCAAGTAACATAGATAAGTTAGGTGATGACTCATGTAACATAGATAAGTTAGGTGATGATGACTCAAGTAACATAATTAAGTCTAAAAGTACAAGCCCTCAGATGATGTAATTAGACTAACGGAGATTATTGCGAAGGATTCGAGACTTGAACACACGTCTGCTGTAACCCGGGTAGGCTAGCGGCAAGTCCAAGATTTATGAGACTTGTACAGTACGGGAGAAAGCAACTGGAAAAGTTTTGACAATCCTGATATCAATATTTTAATAAGTTCTATTAACCGAGTGAAGTTAACGGAAAAATGATCGAAATAGCAAATCTCATTCAAACCTTGTTTTATCAGTGTTAGGAAGACTAAATACCGGTGTATAATGATTGATTGTTGCTCTGATGACTGAGAGGATTATCTTTAACTCTTTCTCTCTCAATCAGTCTATCCACTCCAGTCTCGGACTGATAACCGGAATTCATCCCATCCTCATGTTCACCGTCACTGTCGTCGCTTCTGAAGTATAGCGTGTCTGTGGCTGAAAATAATAAAAATAACAGTGTGTCCCTTTAACGTAGAGCTAATTAATAGTGTATATATATATATATATATATATATATACATATACGTATAAATATACATATATACGTAACTATATACATACATGTATATATACACTGTGTTTTTTATAACTGATACCCCTCATTACGTTTACAATAAAGTTGTACGGAGTTGACCGATGTTCTTCAAATTTACATTGCTTGACCAGTAGCCAATTTTACCAAACATGGAGAAATTTCGTCTGAATATCTTTCTTAGTTTGAAAGTTATAGTTTTGCGAATAGGATTGGGGTGAGATAAGAAATTTCCAGTACAGGATTACGGGCATCTTACATGCAGCGTAAACTTATCTCTATATAATAATAGTGAACAAGTAACATAAAATTTCTGCTAATACGATTTTGAAGAGCAATTATTTCTTTTCAAAACGACGTAAAATAGTTACTGATAAGTTCTTGATTGACAAAGTGATTGAACTTTTAATGCATGCATTAAGTCCTTGGGGCCTACGTGTGCTAGGCGAGAGCTCAGCTGCCGTAAGACGATGAGAGCGCAGCTACTGCAATGTAAGCATCAAAAGTTCAATAACTTTGGCAATTTACAACATATCAGTACGTATTTTACGTCGTTTTGAAAAGATATGACTGCTATTCAAAATAGCATTAGCTGAAAGTTTGTTACGTGTTCGTTATTATTTTTATAAAGATATTTTGCGCTGCATGTAACACGTCCGTAATCCTGTACTAGAAATTTCTTATCTGACCCCATTAATATTCGCAAAACTATAACTTTCACGTTACTGAAGATATTCAAACGAAGTTTTAATAGATTTGGTAGCATTGGCCGGTGGTCAAGTTCTGTAAATTTCAAAAACGTAGGTCAACTCCTTACGACTTTATTGCAAAATTAATTTGAGGTATCAGTTATAAAAACACAGTGTGTATATATATATATATATATATATATATATATATATATACACATATAAATCTCTCATGGGATTTTTCTCTAAAGGATTATTTGTAGGTGTTGTCATTGATAGAGCACAGGATGCATTCAGGAAGGATTTAAGAACACCTTACATCAATTTGGAGATATTTGCATTCAAAGCTGTAAAAACTCGGTCTTCCTAGGTTGCCATACATTCATATACTACCGAGTTAGACGTGACTTTAGTTTCGATCATTGACGCGCTGCTTAACCAAGTGCGTATACTCCAAACCCCTGAATTACTACATAGTTATCAGGTATCGTGGATCAGTAGGTGCGGGGTTCAAATCCTGGGCTCGCCCGTCACTGACATAGCTTTCGAGTGAGGAAACTGACGTTAAACTTAGCCAACTTAAACTTCATCAACTTCACCAGTTAATCAGCTAAAGTTGTGATGAATCGTTAGATATGCTACGAAGAAGAGTGTCTAACGTGCAGGCTGTTGTGCCTCGATAGATAATCACTGGATAAGAAAGATATTATCTAATGTACAGGCTCTTGTGCCTCGATAGATAATCATTGGATAAGAAAGAGATTATCTAATGTACAGGTTCTTGTGCCTCGATAGATAATCATTGGATAAGCAAGAGATTATCTCACGTACAGGCTGTTGTGCCTGGATAGATAATAATTGGATAAGAAGAAGAAGAGTATCTAACGTACAGGCTGTTCGCCGTCGATACAACGACCTGACGACCTTGGCACTACCGAACCTCTTGTATCTCCTCTGTATTGTCTTGTAGAACCAAGAGTTTGTCTGTCTGTCATACGATCTACACAACAATATCAACACATTTCAGTCGTATGATTGCATTGCATTTAATGCAATTAGAGTACAAATATTTGTAATATTAAATAGTAAATAGTAAACCGTAATGTGTGAGATTGGATGAAATTATACAGCCTTATGTTAAAAATCGAAAAAGATATTTGCTGAAAGAATCTTTCTTAGAACTCAAATTGAAACTTAAAAATATTAACTTCAATGTTCGGGATGATAATGAGAGATGAATGCATATTCTGCTTTCAGCGTAATGCCTAGAGTATCATTTCTATTAAATTTTCCAGTCTTGAGGCTGCTCTTCAATGAGAAATCTAGCGTTAAACACCCGATGTTTCAAAGTTTTATTAGTTCAACGCACTGAGAACATCACAAATATGATACATTGAATAATAAAGAACACCACAGATATAAAACATAGAATAATAAAGAACACCACAGATATAAAACATAGAATAATAAAGAACACCACAGATATAAAACATAGAATAATAAAGAACACCACAGATATAAAACATAGAATAATAAAGAACACCACAGATATAAAACATAGAATAATAAAGAACACCACAAATATAAAACACAGAAATGCCAATATAGCAAATTTCAAAGCAGTCTCAACCAACCTATGTAGCTCGCAGACTTTGCATATATCAGCAGTTGTCCCACCGGCTGTAGTACTATCAAGGCTTTCACCAGCAGCTGCCGCAGCTTGGGCAGCTGCTGCAGCTGCTTCACCTCTGAGGATGCACTTCTTGCAGAATTCCCGAGCGCAAGTTGAACATCGATACCTCGGGTTTATGAGGAAGCGAAAGTTGGAGTTACACAGAGAGCAAGCGTTACCATCGATCACTCCGCTACCCGCCTTACTCTCCAGGTCAACTACTTCTCCCTGTAACTTTCTACAATCAATTAGTAAATCAACTGATCAATCAAAAAAGAATAGATCAATCAATTAGTCAGTCAATCAGTCAATTAGTTAATTATTAACAGTTAATAAATTAGTCTATTTATTTAGAGAGTTACCGAATTTAGGAAGCGATTAATGTAATCTTTAATTACACTACCGATCTTCATTTTCATAACTGTGCCGCTCAAATTGCAAAGTTGAATGGACACTGCAAGACATTCAAGTCAAAGATTTGCATGCGTGATAAGCTACAATAAAATTGCTCAACCTCCTTACAGCGACTGGTATATGGTCATTGTAGTTAAAATAATACATATTAATGATGAATTATCATACGTTGCAGGCTACATATTTTCTTTTTTTATTTTGTATTATATTATTTTATTATGTATTATTTTATTTTTTATTTTATTATATTACTTTTATTATTTTTATTTTGTATTTTTTTATTTGACATTCACTGGACTGGTTATATGGAAAATGGTCTAAATTGTCTAACGGTTCAAACATGTGGCATTAAAAGTGATGGATATCAACATAGTTGATCATTTCACTCTAATGCGTGTTTACTTTTTTCTAATTGACAAATTTCTAATTGATTTTGTAATTGCAAACACGTACATTAGACTTGCCTGATAACAGTCTGTCCACAATTACGTTAACTCATCGCATAATAATCAAATCATTGCTTTGATATGAATACTTAAGATATTTTATGACTCTAATATACGCGCAGTCCACATATCAGTTCAGTACGAGACTACAGTTAATTCAGAGTAGCCAATAGTATCGAGACGTATAGGAATTCATTAATTCTCTATGATATTGGCCGCATAACCGGCATTCTATTGCACGTACTGTACAATATCAAATGTTATGATTATATAAATATTAATAATACTGCAGTGCTCGTACATACATGTGATCAAATCACCCAACATATAATAATAAGGCCGGGCTATTGGATGGACAAGGGGCGTAGCCAACTATTTTTTCATGGGGTGACAGTGGGGTGGTGAGATGATGAGGTGGCAGCCGAGGCTATAAATATCAGAATATGAAAATAATTATTGTTTAATGATCAAATGTATGACAACAATTAGAGTGCTACTGTCGTCCTTGACAACATCGAGCAGTATGCTGCCCTTCAACGTGGGCAACACGAATTCGTGGAATAATATTATCATTTAATTACATGAATAGTTTTGAATAATAGCCCTTTCATTTAGGAGGGCAGCTGCCCCTAAATGCAAGGGCGGCTCTCCCAGCTGCACCCAAGGCCGAAGGTAGCAATTGTTCGAAAACTATTCATGTAATTGAATGATAATAATAATCCACGAATTTCTGTTCGTGTACAGGTAACCCCGTATGAACGGGGTTACCTGTAACAGGTAATACAGGTAACCCCCTAAATGAAAGGGCTGCCCCGTGCCAGTTACGAATGATGGGTGAAAGGTGATTAGTTAGGCCAATGGGATCGACTCTCCTTTCTAATCGTATCAGAGCAAACTAATACAATTAAGTTACATTTTGTGATTTCATAAGCTCAAAATTTTACATTTTATAAATTGTTCGGAAGTTTAATTGCGAAAAGAGTAAAACGCCACAAATGATTACAACTTTAAAATGAGTTAATTGATTGATCGTTCAAAAACTTATTGAATCTCCATTTAGCTGCTGATATACAAAAATTACCTTTGAGTTTGCAATTTTACATGGTACAAATTGTTTAATTAAAAAAAATTAATGTGAAAATGGAAACTTTTAAAAGGTACAATTTTCATATGTGAAATTTTCATATGCGTATCATATGTAAGCCTTGAACCTGACATCATGCAAAGAATGGCATGTCAAATGCATTGTTGTCCATAATTAATACCGACTGGCTTCTTCTAGGTTTCTGATAACACTATCTTAAAACCGTGCTCTGAATGCTCGAGTGGCACTATGAGCTTATTGATTGATATATTTGAAATTACATGAAATATTTTACGTGTAGGTATGTACCCGTACAGTTACTACTGTAACGCGTATAATATAGCTTTAGTTTATGTTTAGGTCAGACTTGAAGAGCAATTAATAAAAGTTCATTATAAAGACAAAGTCCTAGAGACAACAGAGATAATAAATGACCCGAGCAGCACACCTACACTAGTTTTAATATAGCCGCACTAAGTAGCACTATACACCTACTAACCAATAACCTACTACCCAATGGTAGACACTAGTTTCTGTTGTAGGCAATCGTCTTCATTGGGCGATCAAGATGCTGTTGGATGCTGAGAATTCTTAGAACGGATCAAACGAATATAATATTTGACTATAAGGGGTCGACTAAAGGAGATACAACCGGAAAAGGAAAAGATTGAAAATCTTCGCAAAACCCAGACATTTTCTGCGGTATTTTCATCAAATTAATTGTTGAAATACAATAACTTTAAGACGAATAGGAAATAATAATATTAACAAAATACATTGTTAAGCAAAAATAAATAGTTTTATTATTTTATATAGTTAGAATATTTGACACCATAATTATTTCGGACGCGCAACATGAGTATCAAACTAATATGAATATAAGCCGACGTTTAAACTCTGTATCGACAATACAATATGTATGTATGTATGTATGTATGTATGTATGTATGTATGTATGTATATATATACATGTATATATATAATGTATGTACAGTATGTATACATATGTATGTATATATATACATGTAGGCCTATATATATATATATATATATATATATATATATATATATATATATATATAACATATTTATATAACATAGGCATATATAGATATCTATTTATATATATACATATTATATACAGCCTACATATACATATACGTATACATGTATATGTATAGGCCTATACCCGTAGTTTATTACTTGTCCCGTGATTGAATGCTATTATGTCTATTATAAGCTACGCCAGGCTTTGATAGGCCTACTAGTATTCGAGACTGTAACAAAAATCTTGATCTTATTCTTGGAATGATGTCAAAGGAGAAAACTGTGAAAGAAATCTTTTATTTCATCAATAAACACGACAAAGTAGGCAAATATAAAAGATATGTCACTTCTTCCAAACAAGCCGCCTAATCCACAGTAATACCGTAAAACGAATAATATAACCAACACAATAGTTACATTATGCTACAAATTTACGATGTAGTATTATGCATGTTTAAACATTCAGAATGTAGATGAGCAGTGAAGATTGAAAATACCTTACGACGTTTCAAACAGAGACGAATAGATAAATAGCTAAAATAAAGGTCGGTGACTGAATAACACGTTGTAGTAAAATATTCCTTTGGAACACATTAAATCAACTTTAAATAAACCTAACAAAATGATATCACAGGAGTAGCCAAATAAAAGTAATTTGGCACGGCTCTCTTTAAAGCCTGTTTCCGTATCAAGAGTCAGTGATGATATTAGAGCGAGATGGACTGAAAACGTCCCTAACTTAACTTTAAATAACTTCTACAACTATTTTCTTACTGGTACAACAACTTTTGTATAAAAAATATCGATGATATTGAATAACTTTTATATCATAAGTTTATGTCACAGAGAGTTAAATTATTATTTTAATATGTAATATAAGCCTGCTATTTGATATTGATCGTAACTTTAATTAGATTGCGGCGTAGGAAGTTTAGTTGTCGAAGATATATCTCTTCGCTTCAGCTCAAAGCAGTCTTATAGACTGGCGATTACGTCAAATCAATAAATCGTTTAACGATTTCGTTTATGTGGTATACATCTTTAGCATTAATAACTCTGCTATGATCCACTAACATAACGCATTTGCTGGTGTTTAATCTGATTTAAATGAACACTAGTACGTTATCTTAGCTAGGAATCTGCCACTCGGGTATATTAATTAGCCAACGTGCTACTAAATGTGTTTCAGGACAAAACTTTGACTTCTCGTCTACGAATGTATTCAACAGCATTGCAGTTTTATGCGATAAAATTGCATATTCTAATATGGCATTATTTATTCTACTTTACTGTCTATAGAGTGTAGACGGTTGCATTCTGATCTAATACTGTATTTCAAAATTTTGAATGAACAAATCTGTGGTGACCCAGAAAAATTATGGACTACTCAAGTCTTCCCGCCAATCTCGTGGCCATTCATTAAAGCAATACTGTATACACTGAGCAATCCAGCGTAAATATGCGAAAGTTCTAGTTTGTAATTAAAGTTTGAGAAGTGGGGATTCCTTTCCGGAATCTATGGTCACGTTGAAGAGTGTTGTTACTCATAACATATTGAACATATAGAAACATATAGGACCTAGCCCTATTCTTTTATTTCAGGCCACACTTCAGTGTCGTTTGACCTTTGTGTCCTTTCTTTTCACAAAAAAATCTAAGTAATTGATCACTGGTTATATTTTACTTGACATCGTGTCAGTTGATACATTAAATTAAATTAAATTAAATCACTAGTATTATGACCACTATCACGCATTTATCATAATTGCGCCCATAATCACCAACTAAGCCTTTCGCAAAAATATCAAAAAAATTTACAGCACTTTTTATTGACTGTCAAGTCTCAAATAGTTTTGAACGATATAATAAAATATAGATATGACCCGACATAGTACGTCAATCAATCAAGCAATTAACCAATCAATCGATCAAACAACCAATCAACAGTCAATAATATAAAGAGACATTTTCTCGTTCCTTAGCAGATAGCAGTGGCAGGAACACTGCGTTCTTAGCGTGCACTAGCAATAACATCTCTATACATGTACGTGGAAGATTGACTGGATATCTGTGCTCAAGTAAGAGATTTGCATTAAACTGAATTTGTACGGTATAAGGCGTATAGTTAGTTACCTGAGCCCAGATCAATAGAGAAATTACGAGCCGAATTGGATGCAGGTTTCTGAATTAAAGCCATCTTCAATGTTACGGATATCGCTAGAGGTGAAGAATGATATAGAGATTTGTCCGAGAAAATTTAAAATATATGCGTTTAATTAGGCGCTTTACAATTAAAATTTATTTTAACTTCTTTTTTAGAAACAGGGAAAACACTCCCACCTGAGATAAACCGAGTTGACATAGTCTCAATACTTACTCTAATCTCTCTTTCTCTTGTTGCCGCAGCTCGAAATCTCTCTGCACCACTTTCAGAATGTTCTGACATTCCTCCTCACTCAAATGCGTCAGATCAACCTGCTTCCCCATGGCTGGCTCAGATAAATTCTAAAGCTTCTAAAATTATTATAAACACCGGTTTTTTACTTGCTATTTTTAGTTTAATTCTATGCGGAATATTATCGCAAAGAGGTTCAGTCGATGGAGTTTTAATTCTAAATAAGTCAAATAAATTTGATTTTATCCCTAGTTTAATTTAGTTAACGTAGGCGAGACAAAAGCAGCTGAAGCAACGCTGAAATAAATTACAATAGCGGAATACTTGAATCATTTCTATATCACTTCTATTTATCCAATTCAGTAGTGCAAGAAAAAAGTAAAATATAATTACAGAGTAATTGCATTTTATATTTTTACTTTTAATAGTCTTTTATATTATATTATTTGTATTTTTATCTTATATTTTTACTTAGTGTACTTTTTATTTTATATAGGCCTATTTTTTATTTATACAATTAAAGAATATTTCGAGGATAGTAATTTCTTCTTCTATCCAGCTAATTATAAAATGGGATAGCTCCAATATTTAATCCGACCACTGTTATCATTAACTCTCTTTCTAAAAGTAAATCGTAAAATTAAATTGTTCCTAAAAATCAAGACCATACTTTTCCACGATACTTTATGCGCAGGCAAACATAGCAATACTTCGCAAACAATTGAGCAATATTAGAACAAAAATAATTATACTTTTAATTTAATCTGTTCTCTTCAGAAATCAGATGGTTGCATCGATAACACTTATTACAAAATACGACGTTTAATAGAAAGCTATGCAAGTTAAAATTCTATAATTGGCCAGACATATCATAGGTAATGCTTTACTTAGCCTAAACCTTAGCTAACAACTTGATATATGAAATATCGATATATCAGACTGCCGTTTAAAAGACAGTGAACCTCAAGCTAGATGTAAAGCTTATTACTCAAATGTCGCTACCTACAGGCATATGAGCCTAGGTATTATGCGCTTTAATGCAAGGAGGCCTATGCGTGCTGTTACATACAACATCGCTAACATAACGCTCAGGCGCATTGTGTGTGAGATGTTATCAGTGCATTCACTATCGTTGAAATAGAAAACTACGCGGTTATCAACGATGACAGATTTCCGAGGGGCAAACCATCACTTGGAGTTAAACTTTACTCACAATTATAACAATTCCAATCCGACCATAATTAAACTGGGATTCAAGGGAAGATGACGATAATGAATATTTGCTTATGCAACATGGGCATTTAGTATAAGACAAAATGTGATATAAAATGTGAAAACAAAATGTTTTCACAAAAGGGAGCGCAATCGATCATTGGCATTGAGCAATTAACGAAATCTCGACATATTTTAGACAAAATTGTGATTAAATAAATACAAGCAATACCTATTATTGAATAGTAAATAAGGAAATGAGCGGGGTTTCGTATTTCCATACCACCCGGAGTATTGTTGACGACGATGAGTTATGAGTAATGTCGGATAACAACAAGATTCGATCAATACGACTTCTGACTGTAACGTTTTAGAGCCGCTACATTACGTCAAGCTAAGACTCTACGAGTTAAAGTCCCGTAGCTTATACTATAGCATAATTAATAAAATCAACATAATTCAATATATTGGACTTGCGCAACTAGAGCCGACTAAATATCTAGATAAGGCGTTCAAGATATATAAATTGTCGAATACTATAAAAGCTAAATAATCGATTTTGGTGAAAGACGCAATGTTATGCATAATTTCATGCACAACTAATCACATTTGTTGTATAAATAAATGCAATTTAGCTTTTCTGGTATATAGCAGAAACAACAATAAATCCAATCGATTAGCAGAGTATGGGGTCTAAAAAGATGCGAACCAAAATCCGGGTATTCAGTCCAAGGAAGAGTACTAGCAGAATGGAGGTTTACGTGTTGGTCTCAGTTCCTGTGCAATGGGTCGATAGGAGAGATCAAGAGAAAAGCTTTTAACCGCCTATGAAACTGTTCATAAAGAACGAGAGTCTGATAAGGTCAAGACAAGAGGGTGTGTAAAGTGGAGAGAAGAGAATTCCAGATCGGTGATGCAATACACTCAGTGGAAGGAGCGCTGGGACAGCTTACTGCGAGAAGGAATGCTTGTTCTCTTTAGAGTAATTGTTTAGACTACGTTCTCTGACTTTGAGCCAGTGAAGGGACTTGAGGACAGGAGTCACATGAGAGTATTTGGAGCTACAAAAGACTGTGCGTACAAAAAAATTCTGAATGAACTCCAATCTAGAAAACCTATCTGAAAGCTCTATAACTCTGACGTTCTGAACTTCGTAAAACTCTGTCACAATAAATTAGGCTTATATCTTACACAGTAAAATATTTTACAGCAGGTTTATTTTTAACCACCGCCCTAAGTCCATGTTACTCCAGTGGTAACTATGATTACGTTAGGTAATACTGAAACTATCTCTTAACACGCAGACTTGACTTATGCGAGAACCCACAATAGCCATGTTGAAGCTTACGATAGTGATGCTGCGAGGTGTTTAATAATGCACATAGGCCTGCATGATATAGTTTAATTACAATTTATTTTATATGCCTGTCTACATCTAAATTGCTGGTAGCTTGCAGTACATCTGCTAAATCAGTATGAAATGTATGAATAAATCGGGTAGTGATTTTACTTTGACTTTAAATCCCGTGTAGTGATTTTGACTTTACTTTGACTTTAAATCACGTGTGGTGATTTTCACTTTACTTTAAATCACGTGTGGTGATTTTCACTTTACTTTGACTTAAGTGTGAACAGTAACCCTTCCTGGTGATATGTCTCGACCTTTTTGAGCCCTTACAAGGTGTCTTAAATTCCATAACATACAAGGTCTACAATGTTTAAACAAGATCGATAAATAACACTCGAGCCACATATAGCCATTTTAGTCCTTAATTTCGTAACTTAATATTGCTATTAAGGCCGTATAATCTGATATCAATTCCTGTAACAATTTCACCAGAAGATTGATTTGACAGAATTTGACAAACCTCTTTCCATCGATCACTTTACATTTTTTAATCGTGGATTTCCAGGTCAGAGAAACCTACATCAATTCTTGAATTAGAATATTAGCTTAAAATTGCATTTCGATGTAAATCTTTAATTTACACGAACTGCACCTCAGTGCCTTCTAAGGAGCAACTACACCGGTTGTTGACCTCTTATCATTGACCCAGTTTACTTAGTTTAGTTCACATTAGAGGTACTCTCAATATGCAATGCTTTATACTGAAATCTTAACTTATTTATTCCCGTACTTCATTCGTAAAGATACGAGCTGATTGTTGAACAACTTATAATTAACCGTCACGCAGAAATGTATACCTAATCCTGATATCAGCCGGAAATGGATAGATATTGTCTAAACTTTGTAAACTACGCGCGTACTCTTAAAGTACTGTACGAGTGTAAACACCTTCAATTATGTTGAATGGCAATCAGGCGCAGGAATTTCTAATTAGCTAACATCACGACTTCCGTCCATTCACGATTTTTAACCTGCTTTATCATACACGTTCAACACTTTATGAACTGAGTATGCGAATACGTGCAGGGAAATCTGAGTCGTTCCGTAGATACCTCCTACATGTCCTAGTAAGTAAAAATTAAGCGACCGGGTTGGTGGCACAATTGCTAAATAAGCAGAGCTGCAGAACATCAGGGATTTGAATTCCATACACTTCGTCTCGTATCTTGAGCTAGAAGTAAAGATAACTCGCTGTAGTTTTTATAACGTTATCGTAAGATGAATGGAAACTAGATAAAGTAACAAAAGTTAATATAATTTATATATCCGGGAGTGGCGGTGCTTACAGCTCCGAGAGAAAGAGAGAGAGACAGAGAGAAATAAAGAGAGAGAGAGAGAAAGAGAGAGAGAGTAGTTAGTTAAAAAGTGACATTCAATGCAGATTAAATGCTAAACCCAAAGTTTAATTGCTACAGACTGTATTTGGCATAAATGATTTATCACAGGGTTAGTACGAGAGATAGACACACAGACAAAGGCACATACACAACGATAATTAACTGCGCAAGATAAATACTACAACGAATAGCTATAATAGATAAACTTCAACAGGCACGAAAATTTGTCATAATTAGCAATATTCGTCATAATATGCCTAGATAATAGAATTAATCCACACAAAAGCATCAGAATAGAGAGGCTCTATATGCACGCAGAGGTTAAAGTGGGAATTGAGACGTACGGGAAAGGTCAGAATTTTTCGGGCCCCCCTGTAATGTAGTTACAGATCTCCTATATCTAATATGGGCACCTAGCAGAGGAACACACCTCAGAGAAAATGAGAGCTAGTGGAACCGAGTTCCCTCGCCTTCCTACCCCCACTTTAACCACTGGATACAAGAGGGGTTATTTTACGAATAAAATACTCTTTCAAGAACAGATCTTAAGTTTAATCTAATTATAATCTCTTTCACAACATTTTATCTCGGAATTGTAATCCTTCAACTTACATAAAATCAATCTTACAATCAATCAACTTACAATTCATCAAACTGCAATCAATCTATCGTACAATCAGTCAAACTTACAACAAATATATCAACTTTCATCATCAAAATTAATTAACAAAAGAGTTAATTGAAAAATCAGAAAATGCAATCCCAACTCCAGTGTCCTATGGAAAATGAAAGCATAGGAAAGAGGTGCCAAGGCATAAACCGTAGAATCATACACATGTACAATTGTAAATTAAACATCTACTTACATGACATATATAGGTTTATCTGCAGATTTGGAAGCAACCTAACGTTAACATGTAGTCAAGCATATTTTGTAATAGTTAAGCATATATTCTTCGTACGACACGGTTTTCAGTTTAAAATAATATACAGCTATTAGTTTGAGCAACAGATTTACAATCATATTCAAACAATTAATATTTTACAAACATTTTCATTTAAAATAGTAAGCTAACTTCTAAAGAGGTTTTCTACTCTTAATTGACGCAACGAAGCACATATGACCAATTAAAATCAATTTATGGTCCATCATACTACAGATCACACACAAGATCAAATTATACATGTCTTCCCTCTAGAGCTCGGCCAATTGTCTCATTCAAGTACGAATTTCTATTCTATACTTTATCATCATATTCAGTATTGACCAAATTTTGATTTATGAAAAAATTTACAAGTAATTAGTTAGAAGTAATCAACAAAGCGGTAGCGTTTAATAGAGACAACTACCTAGTTAATGGACTGTGTCATTTAAATGTTAAACAGTACATCCATGAACTGCTGCACTAAGATGCAAATCACTTGAAACCTGTACTGATTTAATTACCATGGAAAATTTAATAACTATGGAGAATAAGTAAGAACACTATGCAGATAATTAAAAAACGTAATGCAGACATCTCTAATTGATCTTAAGCATATAGCAAATTACAGTACCAAATCAACTGATGTGCAAAATTGAATCAGTCCGCGCTATATATTAAAATGCTAATAGAGCCTTGAAATCGCAAAGAAATTTGAAATTTAATAATTTTACAAATCGTACCATTCATTATTCTATCACTTTTGCAAATATAGCAGCAAAACCAGCATAACAGCATAACCAATGACTTACACGTATTTAATACAATCTACGAATGTCATAAAGGATAAAATAAAAAAGGTCCTTACATCTGCGTATTAATGCCTAATTTAGCTGCAGTAACGCCCTGTATTAAACGCAGCACTCATTTTATTCACTATTACTAAAGCATTGTTAGTATACATGTAGTCTTTAGCTAACCGATACATCTATATACAGAATCTCCATCAAAACAGGTCAACGGGTAAAAGATGACGTGAAATGAAGAGTAACAGAGTTCCATCTAGAATCCACAGTTGATTTCGGATCATAATGTAGACCTGTCATCTAGAATTCACAGTTGATTTCGGATCATAATGTAGACCTGTCATCTGTCATCTAGAATCCACAGTTGATCACGGATAATAATGCAGACCTAAATAGTATTAACTGTCATCTAGCCAGTGGAAGAGATTTTAACGATCCATATTGTTAAAGCTACTATGTCATTACAATAACGTTGACTATCGCTAAGCAGTAGTTGCTAATTTAATTGCATTTTCATCAGGACTGGTCCTCAAAAGAGTTTTACACAAAAATTGGAAGATTCCACACAATTACATAAGCCAATGGTTTCAGCAGGATGACTGAACTAACCGGCGAAGTTAACCGGCGCTGTTAACTGGTTTGTTGACTGAGTTGAAATACAACCCCCGAGAAATAACAAGAGGTAAGGAGTTCGACCCTAGCCTATCTCTACAGCATCATGGTAGCGTGTTAACAGATGCTAACCTGAAAGCTATTTATAGTTGCTTGTTGATCATATTAAGTTTAGATATTTTAAGAAGAAGCTGTCTAAATAAAAACACAATACCAAACTAAAATATTTCAAAACGGAAGCTTTTCGATTTAATTTATTATTGCTTAGTAAATATGACAACTGTCACGTAAAAGAGTACATCTGGAATGCAATATAAAGGTTTAAGCCACTGAATTAAACAGTTCATTCATATAAATAAATATATTGATAGACTATAACAGATTATTTACATAATTAACTCGCAGACTCTGCAATATAACATGAGGGCATCGTAAAGAGAAATAACAGGAAAGCGTTTCTGCAGTTGAAGGGATCCCAATGCTGAGGGTCGATACTTATTTTACACTAGGAGGGATGCAGATTCCTGACTCAATAGTATTTAACATAATTTATGCAGTTATTTAACAGAAATCCCATGACTAAGCAAAGTATATGTAGTACTTCACCAGAGGTCGTGTCAATCATCTTTAAGTGAGAGAGAGAGAGAGAGAGAGAGAGAGAGAGAAAGACATAGTAACGCTACGTCAGCCTTAGGTTGATATTCTGGGTGACAAACAAAAAGCAGAATGGCCCCAAACGTTATCACTAAGAACGTGAATTACACAATTGCACTTAATCGTTCACTTATTCTATCTACAATTAAAAACGCGTACACCATGATCTAGAGATGCATTCGATTAACCTGGGAACCGAAAGTTTTGCACAAATATATAAAGAAATATAAGTAAAGAAGATCTAACTACTAAAACCTGAAACATACAGTATATTTGGCATAAACAGGTATATGAATGTTCAACAACAATCGCTAAATATGCATTACACAACGGACAATTACACATGTAGACTTGTACACGTATAGTTGCAGTAATTTCCACATAACAATCAAGATTAGCTGCTAGGGGCAGGCACATCAGCTGACGACGTGGCCTCAGGCTGGACAGAGGATTTAGGTTTTCTAGGCTCACGTTGTGGCAGAATGTCTCCACCACCATTCAGCCCATTGCTTTGTCCGGCTGATCCCTGACTGGCTCCTTGTGGTTCCTTACCCACGTTCGATGATCCCTCGCCATGTCCATCACGCCCTGAGTCCCGCCCTCTGCCGCCACGCCCACCTCTGGCTCCACCCCTCTCCCCACCTCCTGACTTAGCACCCCCCTTATCTTCGCCTCTAGCCCCTCCCCTGGCTCCACCCCTAGCCCCGCCTCTACCAGCTGACTGCTGTCGCCCGTTGCTATCGGGCTGTTTGGATTCAGTTCCTGTTACACATTTCATGCAATGATTTCAAACATTTTTACAACATCAGGGAAGCTAGCTCCCAATCCAGTCTAAGTTTAGTAGAGATCATAAGATGATAGAGATCATAAGATGATAGAGATCATAAGATGAGAGAGATCATAAGATGATAGAGATCATAAGATGATAGAGATCATAAGATGATAGAGATCATAAGATGATAGAGATCATAAGATGATAGAGATCATAAGATGATAGAGATCATAAGATGATAGAGATCATAAGATGATAGAGATCATAAGATGAGAGAGATCATAAGATGATAGAGATCATAAGATGATAGAGATCATAAGATGATAGAGATCATAAGATGATAGAGATCATAAGATGATAGAGATCATAAGATGATAAAGATCATAAGATGATAGAGATCGTAACATTGTAGAAATCGCAAAATGATGTAAGGGACACCAAGTTTTATGGATATTCAACGTATCATACTGCTAAATCATGTTCTTTATACTTATTACTATAACAGGATATTATCTAAGAACTAGTTATTGACTGATCACAAGCACTTACCCCCACCAGACTGTCTACCACCCCTCCCCCTGCCTCCCCCACCCTCTCCACCTCGACCACGCCCACCTGAGCCGCGAGAGGCTGATGAGGGGGGAGGAGCCTTAGCACCGGAAGTAGACGAGGCACTGTCACCCTGCAGAGACCAATCGTAAACATATTATCTATCTATGTATGTATGTATGTATGTATGTATGTATGTATGTATGTATCTATCTATCTATCTATCTATCTATCTATCTATCTATCTATCTATCTATCTATCTATCTATCTATCTATCTATCAATCTATCTAACTGTCTGTCTGTCTGTCTGTCTGTCTGTCTCTCTATCTATCTATCTATCTATCTATCTATCTATCTATCTATCTATCTATCTATCTATCTATCTATCTATCTATCTATCTATCTATCTATCTATCTATCTATCTATCTATGTATCTATCTATCTATCAATCTATCTAAACAAGCTATTGCATTCTACAGAGAAACGAGTCATCAACAGGAATCCTTCATTTTAGGCAATAATTAACGAAATCCTTAATTTTATGTAATACTTAATTTTTTTCATCCTCTTTTGAATATTTGTTAAAGTAAAATTTCTATACTTTTAAAAATTTATATTCTTTCAGTTGCACTTTGGTATCACATCAGATATTAAGATATTTTGCAAGTTTTTACGTTCTTCATTGTCGCACTTTGCCGTATTTAACAACTAATAACATATTTATGTTACTTTTCTCAAACAATAATCGTACAGCAATATTACCATGGCATTATATACCATGGACCTGTCAGTAGGTAATGCACTAAGAGAGAGAGAGGTAGCTACCTGTTGCTGCAGACGCTCCAGTCTCCTTTGCTTTTCAATCTCTTCATAGCGCGTTAGCGACTCGGACTGAGTCAGCACACGCGCAGAGTTCACCTCCGTAGTGGTCGAGCCAACACTAGGTAGTACGACTGGAGCGACTATCGCGGGAGCTATCAATCATTCAGTGAATCAATTAGTCAATCAATCTATCTATTTATCAATCTCTCAATCAATATATCTTACAATCTATCTATCTATCTATCAATCTCTCAATTAATTAGTCAATCAATCTATCTATAATCAATCTCTCAACCAATCTATCAATCTCTCAAATCAATCTATCTGTCAACCTCTCAATCAATCTATCTATCTATCAATCTCTCAATCAATTCATGTACCTATCAATCTCTCAATCTATCAATCTCTCATTCAATCAATCAATCAATCAATCTCTTAATCAATCCATCTATCTATCAATCTCTCAATCAATCTATCTACCAATCTCTCATTCAATCCATCAATCAATCTATCTATCAATCTCTCAATCAATCCATATATCTAACAATCTCTCAATCAGTCTATCTATCAATCTATCAAATAATATATCTATCTACCAAATCAATTAATCTATCTATCTATCAATCACTCAATCAATCATCCATGCAATCAATCCAATCAATCAATGCTCAAAGCTTGGTATATGTTCTGTCGCAACAATAGTTGAGGCTAATCAAATCAGACTTAATGAACCTGTGGCAATAATTACATCTAAATAAAGTTAATCTATCAATTAAAAAGATCTCTTGATTCAAACATAAAAAGGAAAAGCCGTAAATAACAAATATAGCACACAAAAATATACAAAATTGAATTAATTTGCTACAACTGACATAAACAATTGGCATATGAAATACATACCGGGCACTTTCATGACAATGGAGGCATTTGAAGCTGCAGAAGGCATGACAGAGGGTTGAGCTTTACTTGAAGTAGGCGGGGTTTTCGAAGAAATGGGGGTGGTCTTAGACGCAGGTGGTACGTCGTCTTTGTTGGCGCTGCTTGCAACAGACATGATAGAAATCCTGCGTTCACGACTTATCTTGATCGGAGTCACTGCATAAATCAATCAGTTGTTCAATCAATGAAGGAATCAGCAGCAGTCAATTATAACCACGCCTCCAGGCGACCTCAGCTGCCGATTAACCACAAAAGTTAATTTATAGCTACACCTCCAGACAAACCTCAGCTGCCGATTAACCACAAAAGTTAATTTATAGCTACACCTCCAGACAAACCTCAGCTGCTGATTCATCACAAAAGTTAATTTATAGCTACACCTCCAGACAAACCTCAGCTGCTGATTCATCACAAAAGTTAATTTATAGCCACACCTCCAGACAACCTCAGCTGCTGATTTATCACAAAAGTTAATTTATAGCCACACCTCCAGACTAACCTCAGCTGCTGATTTATCATAAAAGTTAATTTATAGCCACACCTCCAGACTAACCTCAGCTGCTGATTTATCACAAAAAGTTAATTTATAGCCACACCTCCAGACAAACCTCAGCTGCTGATTTATCACAAAAGTTAATTTATAGCCACGCCTCCAGACAAACCTCAGCTGCTGATTTATCACAAAAAGTTAATTTATAGCCACACCTCCAGACAAGCCTCAGCTGCTGATTTATCACAAAAGTTAATTTATAACCACGCCTCCCGACGGTTATCGCTAGCTAGCCAGCATTCAAAAAACACTATAGTGAATAACAGGAAAGTAAAAACATGTATATTATGTTATATAAATTGCACAGACCAAATTATAAATAATAGAAATTAGGGGTGCATAATCCTAACTTTAACCATAAGTAATAGTCAAACATTAGGTTTCACATCAATCTTAACCTAAAACCCATCATTAAGCCCTAAAAAAGCTAAAGGAGCAAATGACCACCATTATAGAATTTCTCAATGTACCTCTAACTGATTTGCAATTATGCTACTGAATTACATTTAAGCAGAAATGACTGGATAGAATATCACACTGCTGTTCACAAGTTCATAACTGCTTAGTTAGTATTCGTTAAGATTTCGCTCCAAATGGACTTCTGAATCAGTGATGAGCTATTTTAGTATTAAATTAATACATACCTTCTCCAAACTTGGTGATCTCGTCAATGATATGCGTGATGTCACAGGAGAACCTCTGACTGTTGCACAGGTCCTCGTACACCTTTCTGTCACTCACAAAGTGCTGCAGACAATCAAATATCATGTAAATATTGTGTATAAACTCATTCACAGACATATGTACAAATCATCATATATATATATATATATATATATATATATATATATATATATATATATATTATATATATATCCCTATATATATATGATATATATACATAGATATATAATATATATATATATATATATATATATATATATATATATATATATATGGATATATATATATCCCTTTAATCCCAATTTAACTAGGGTCGGGATACAAATAGACAGTCTCAAATGCTCTCTGTCCTACATTATCATCATCTACACCTACACAAATTATTTGTAGAGTATGTTTGAACTGTTAGAAGCATTTGTTTGCATTCCTTTATTGATAGAAAGAGAGGAGCAGAGAGTAGAAATGTGCAAGAATTATGTCATGGAGTTCCCACTAGACATCACACTGGGAGACAGAGAGACAGAGAGAGAAGGAGAATTACTTAAAGATCATTTCCTCTTCCTAATTTCTAGTACACTAGTATCTTGACATCAATTCTATATGCAAAAAATATATCCTGAAATATACAATAAATAAGTTAGATAATAATATTGATTCTGATTAAGAAATCCTTTAATTTTAAAAAATTACTGACAAAAAAGTAATGCAAAAAAGCTGTCATATATAAAGATATTTTTGAATATTCCAGGTATATGACAAAAGTATAGTTTTTATGCTGGTATTATTGTCACATTAAAGTGCTATCAAGAAAAGTTTATCAGGTTCGAAGTTAGTTGAGAATGCAGAACAGTTGAAGAATTATTTCATTAAGACAGGTCAATACTGACAATGTCAAGATTTGCAGTACTTAGAAGATTTCCACTCAAGTACTTGTTGGGAAGAAAAGACATTCATAGGCCCCTAAATCTCGTTTTATAGTTCTACACTTGCAACATAGAATCAGCAACTCAATCAGACTCCAGCACAACAAAAAAGATCCAGATAAAAGCAGGCTGAATACAGCAATAGATTTTTTTGTCATTTCCAAAACACTTCCTTTCTAAGTGAGGAAGAATGAAAAAGGAAAATTAATAAAAACGAATAATTAATTAATGGAAAACGACAGATCGTGACGAATTGAATTAGTAAAGGTTAAAAGCCGTCAAAGCCAATGTCAACGTCAGCTTCCCCACTCGAAGGCTTCCTTTCCATTTACAGGATAAAATAGCGTAGACGCCATCAAGACATGAAATACCTTGATGTTTGCTCGTAGAGCGTTGACCTCTAATTCAGACATGACCTGAGCTCTGTCTGTCTGCAGCTTCAGCTCAGCCGCAATCTTCTGCTGCTCCACCAGTATGCTGTCTACAAATAACACAATTAAATAACGACACTAACACTACACAATACACCCTGAGCAATCTTCTGCTGCTCCACCAGTACGCTGCCTACAAATAACACAATTAAATAACGACACTAACACTACACAATACGACGCCACAATCAAGGTCTAACGTAAGATTCCTCAGCGATTTCAGGAATGTTCAAGTGGGACGCGCAACTATAAACAGTTCTCCGATAACAGAACGCACTAGCAAACGAGCAGACAATAGAGAAAATGAGACCAATAACAGTGCAGTTCACACACCAGGAAGAGAAGAAGAATGGGAAGCGCCCAAGAAGAAAACTTCAGATCTGTATTTAACTATTAGTAATTAAACGTCATAAGCCGTAGTGTTCCATAGGTACATTAAACTATAATTAGTGATAAATTCTATAATTATTATCATTATTTGAACCTAATCTTTTTAGCTTGTTTTAATGAAAAAGATGTAAAGCCGCTAAAGACAAATTTAATTATCACAAGTAAATGCACTAAAGCACTTTCATTTAAACAGGGCAATAGTTAAAAATGTTCAAACAGCATCAATAGTTGGCATGATGCAGGCAGCCCTTTCATACACCATACATTAAGAGTTCAGAAGATTTATTTTAAGTTAATTATTAGCCATCTAACTAATATATATCTTAGCAACAATGCGAGAGCTTACATATTCATGCAAGTAAGGAAGGGCTAGTAGACAGTATCAACTATTAGAAAGCATTAGCTACTGCACAATGATACTAAATAATACGCACAATGTAGGTGCACTTACTTGCTTCACTCTTGACCAAATCTAATTTAGCGATAAGATCGGCTTCACGTTCGTTCAGTCTGTAATCAATCAATCAACAAATCAATTGACTATTACAAACAAAGTCAAAGCCAAAGACACTCTTAAAGACAGTTTCCTGTTTTAAAGACATGTCGGAGATGAGGCGAGCATGGGATTTGAACCTGACATTTACCAATCCACAGTTGGACAACATACCGACAACATACCAGCTAAGTCTTGTTTGTTTCAGTGCTATTACCTATATACATATGTAATATAAACATGAAGGATATGAAAAATAGGAGATGATGATACAGTGTGGGACAGAGAGGACTGGAGAAAGTCTATTTGTATCCCGACCCTGGCTAAACTGGGATTTAAGGGAAGAAGATGATGATGACTATAATGATGATGATGATGATGTAATATAAACAGACTTACTGAGAGTGCATCTCTTTGAACACCTCCGTCACACGTTTATACGCCTGATCCACGTGCTCGTTCAAGACAACGCTCAGTCGCTGCAGTGAAACGCTCTGACGACTCAGGTCTCGACACGACTTCTCCAGACCAGCATGCGAGCCTTTCACCGGCTTGTCAACGGTCACAGATACAGAAGACGCGTTGCTCGCTTCACTCAATGTTCTGTCGCGCACTGTCAAATCGTTTGTATTAGAATTTAATATCGTCACTAAATAATCATAAGAAATCATTATGTTAGTATAACGTTTACCCTTAGGCAACTAAACTTGTTATATGTGTCCGTCAAATTCTGAAGTTAAAAATTCATCAAAACAATCAATTCAGGAAGGAGTCTGATATGCATGCACCGAACGTCATGGCTTCATCACTCCGTAATGGAATCAAAACCAGTTATATAAAATAAAACCAGAAATTCTATCAAATTTTAACTGTTATTAGTTGTAGCTGGAGCACCAATCTTTGCTCAATACAAAATTGTAGCGGCAAATCGAGACAATTACTCTTTTTTATTTACTCGTCCGAGACTGATGCAAGTGGACTGAATCTAATTTGGAAGAGGAGAGTACTTCATCGAGGAAGAGCGACTGTTTTGAGATGTCTTGATTCTTGTTTGTATCTAATTTTCCAAAAAGCTAAGCTAAAGCTTTGCTTTTCTCGTTGTTTTAGGAATATTTGAGTTGCATGCGTGCTGATATTTAATATTTAAGTGAATTCTATATTTAATTTACGACTTTTGTGTTGTCAAGCGATGACATTAAATTAAGCTTTTACTCACCCCAAAAACACACCCGTAACAATTACAACATACAAACATTGGGCAAAGATTTAAGTATCTCAACTTTCTACAAGTATATGATCGTGCAAACGTCCATAGGACAAGCAAATGGGTCACTTCTGTACAAAAGCATAAGCAGCCACAAGCAGGCACAAAACCACCGGCACTTATAGAATGCATAGTTCGTATTAAAATACAGAGCTAAGAGCCCATTTTAACGTCAGTTTCCTGCCTCCGAAGCAAGTCTGTGAGGGGGCGTAAACTGGATTTGAACCATGAACATGCTGATCCCCTGTGACAAAACCAATCATACTACTGACTGAGCCCAGACTAAACAGTATTTTTTGTTAAACTAACACCAAACACTCAATCACACTTACCTCTTTTACTGATATGCATCTGATAGTCTGAAACAAACAAGCAGAAACAGCAAATTACCCAATGAACAAAACATTAATGTTATAATTCTATTACCTCTAATTCAAAATGTTCACCAAAAGAGTGTCGGGAATACTAACACAAATTTCAATCTGCCAAATTTAACAAGTCCAAATGAGTTAATACCTAATGTTTTACCTGTTGCAATCTATGAGGATAACATGGCAAAAAATAACGTAATACGTTTCAATATTAGACGGTATACAATTGTCTACTTACAGGAATTGAATTATACTAAAAAATGAACACACGGAGCAAATGATCCTATGCACTTTAATGCAACCAAAATATAAGCTAAGCCACCACCATCATCATCATTTTCCTTAGAATCTCAGTTTAACCAGGGTCGAGAAACGAATAGACATTCTCCAATCCTCTCCATCCCACACCAATCACAATATGCCCATACCATTCCATTCATTTAAATTTTTGTAGCAATTTATGGAGCCTGGGCGCTAACCAACAGAATGCCCATTCTGATGTTGATTTGGATCTAGTTTTTATATCGCCTACGGTTTAGCCTACATAGCATTTTTAATAAAATTCTTTCAAAAAGCAAGAGCGAAATATAAATAAAATGTAGCATGCTAGTATCCTAATGTATAAAAGTTCAGTTGTGCACTAGACGAGAGATGAAGATCGTTAGCATTGCTCGTGTTACTGATAGTACTTATTAATTATAGTGAGTGTACAGTATTGTATCTATTAAATACAAATATAATCGTAATTCAGCAAAATTACTCAATATTAACCATCTTTCAGCTTCTCCTTCGTCAGTACTGCAGTGTTATCATTCTTGGATGCAGAGCTGTCACCTGACACACTGTTACCATTAACATTGCTACCATTATGAGCCGCTGAACCATTGGGCAGGCCATTCTGAGTAGCACCTGCCTCTACGCCTTCCTGAGACTTGTTCATATTCTTCTTCTTCTTTTTCTTCTTGTTTGTAGACGGCTTTAATAATATAACAATGAGGGTATATTGGGAATTCGGATGTCATCTCGAAGAGAAGGAAATATAATGTAAAAAATGTATTTATTAGATAATTGAATATTTGATATAATTAAAGCTATTGTTACAACGATTGTGTGCTATCAAAGAAACGACAAAAACTGATGCTCTGAGCTATACATTTAGCAAATAAGCAATTAACTTAACTATCCTATCAATGACGAATGAATAGATAAGCTATGTTAAATTTAACAATTAAAGTCCAGACAGTTTGCATAGCATGAAATGTAGAAAAATGACAACGACATACAGACCTTGGTGTCCTGTACATTCCAGTCTTCTAGAGCCTCCTTTGCTCCGTCTAAGCAACAAGCATAAACCACTGCTGATAAGATTGTTATGTATCACCGCTAGAGCTGCTACACCATGGCTTACAAATAATATGTAAGCCTTAACTATAATAGTAAAACGGGCTTAGCAGTCACCGAGATGGCTTTATAAGTAAGAGATTAGAGGAAGACGTCAAACATGACTGTAAAGTCAATTATTCATATTACGTTCATGCTGATATGAAATACGTTTAGGTGTTTTCAGTGTATATCGTCCACAATCTGCTAACAAAAATGTATCAATAAAGCTCACATGGATACTGTGTTACTGCCTTCGGACAAGAAAGCTGTATTAACTAATATTGATAATAAAATGTATTATTCTACAACATTTAATATTATTAATAGATTAAAGGATGTCGACTACATCGAAATATTAGAATCATAAAACAAAAATTTAATCATAAGCAGTCATGAAAAAGACAATTGATAAATAATGCAATTTCGAAGTGCGTAATTTTAATTGAAATTTGAGTTTTTTAGTATTTAATAGTCCGTTCTCGGCCACGAGTGCTTGGTTGAGGCGCAAATACGATGCTTATCAGTGTGACACAATATTTGTATTCAGCACACTCGTACCTATCTTAAACGCTGCAATACTGCGCTGCACATCCTGGTCGTAATACTCCAGTACCATGCTGATCTTCTCCTTGCTTACGTTAGTTACTTCTTTCATTACCTGCAGCACCTACACAAGCACATAATAAGAGTTTACACCGCCAATAATTAATTAAATTTCTCAATCATGGTAAAATATTATATGATGCAAATGCTAAGCTGTTGATATCCAATTCGATAGCCTCAAGCCTCCTCAGGAAGCCATAAACCATCGTTCAATGTCTCAGTTTATTGCCTACAGTTATATTACTTTGTAAAGTGTAGTGATTTGAAATAAATAAATACACCTGTATAAAAACAACGTAACCAGAACTAGCTCATTCTAGAAACCTTGAACACCTTGAAATCAATCTGAAGACGAAAATGTGAATTAAATAAGCAAAATGAACACATTAAAATTGGGCTTAATAAAAAAGTTTATAAAAACTTAATAGTTTACACGTTTGAATAAACTACATTCATAATGACATCAAAAACTTTGAAAAATTAAAATAAAAAATCTATATCAAAAGTGATCTTTTTATTGGAAGTCATATTACTAAAGACGATTGTTAATTTACTTCAGAAAGGACTATAATATTGATTAATTCATTGATTCATTCCAGTTCTAGTAGATAAAAGACTAATTGACAAACCGAATTATGAATTTATTATTATCTAGACAAAAGATTGGACAGGTTAAAAAGATCTACATGTAGATTATCTTTAGATTGATAGACTGACAAATTTAAAGGACAGAATTAAATTACTAATTCAGTGATACAATGACTGACTGATTATTGAAGAAATAAAACTGATTGATTTCCAGCAAGAATGAAATCTATACTATAATTTATTTTAAATTATTCTCTCTCTCTCTCCTGTGTTGTCCAGTGGCATATCCAAGGAACATATTCTCACCCACAAGTCCACATTTAAAGAGCATTCCCTTGAAAATAGACTGATACTATCACAAAGCCAAAGCCTTTACCATACCTCAACGCATCATTTTGCAGAGGAATACAGCTTCTGAGGTAATTTTTGCGCTGATTACTTTGATTCTGTTTTGTATCTTCTTACAACACTGAGTTTTATGGTGTGTCATTTCAACACTGGCCTGGACAAAACACGGCGATTCTATTAAGACATCTGTACACATAAAATGAATAATACCTTTTCTTTAAGAATTTTTTCCTGAGACACATGAGCCATAATGCCACTTATCACCAATATATGGCTACCTGAGAAAAAGTCCAGAGAAAAACAGAGCTGAGCGGGTCAAATTGTATCTAAAACACAAAACAAATAATGATATTAAAAAACAGATAATGATGTTTATTTATTAGTTAATAATTATTTTACACATTTTTCAAATAGAGTGTGAAAAGACACCTGTAACCAGTTGCCTAAGCTTTGACCTCTCGGAAGAGCATGGCGTTAAGGAAAGCCGTTGAAGCTGGAGCCTCGTATATTATTACATCAGAGGATATTAGGAAACCAGAGGCATTGGAAATGAGCTTTTGAAGAAGAAAGATAAAAATGATTAGTTGGATTCTAAAATGACACATGAAGAAGTTCTTGAGACAGTTGATACAGAAAGACAGTTAGTAAATGTTACACGAAATAAAAAAGAGCTCCTTGGTAGGATCTATGGTAAAGAGGGAGAATGCCAGAGCAAATGCTTAAAGGCAGACTGAGTATAAGGCAATTTAGTGACTTAATTACCAATTCGTTAATACATGCAGCATGAAAGGGAAAGCTGAGGGTAGAATTGAATGCAAAAGTTATATAGCAAGGACCTGCCGTTAGGCAGCACAGAAACAGAGACCACGTATAACAGTGCAAACATAAAAAATGGAAGTTAACAGAAAAAAATATGAGCAGAAACGAATAAAAACCATATTAATCGCACTATATCCATACTTTTATATTTATCAATTTATAAATTAATCAGACATAATACAGCCCACCATATGATCACAATGACTTCTTATAATGGAATGATAATGCGATGATCACGGTTTTTGTTTCTTAACATACATGTTAAATTGCATAAATTACAATATTGCCTCCTGTTTTCTCTCAAGTATTTCGTGCATAGTAGGCTATGCACGAAATACTTCAGGCCGGGTCTACTCCATCACGCAATATTATACATTTATTATTCAGCAGGGAAACTTTCATTGGCCATCATTTATTGCCAATCCACCTTTCTTGAGTATTCGGTTTTTCTATCCTCAAGGTTTCTGTATGAGAAAAAACATCATGCAGAAAAAACTTTTAAAACAATCAGCTCTGTACCCGACACCCTCAATATAAATAACCTCAGTAAAGCCACGTTTACTGCCAGCTCCCCGTCACGACAGCAAGCCCGTGACGGGGAGAGCACTGGAATTGAACCCTGAACCTGCTAATCCGCAGTCCTACACTCTACTAACACGCTACCACTCAGCCCACTAATCTACTGAAACAAAGACAGGAGAACAGCGTTATACACAACAAGTAAACATACTTCCAGGACTCTACTATTAACTTAATTCTGTAGGACGTCATATCTCAGATAATATACGAACATAAGTAGAAAGAGATCAAAGCATAAAAGAGACTATATCACCCACATAGAACTCCTGCTTTACAAGCATGTCAAGTGTATATACTAAGTGTTTAAAACGATTAACCTACAGTATGGTCACTTTACAGTCTACATATAGGACACAACCTGGTTATGTACATGACGTAATCGTCTACACTACAGCTTATAGTAGATCATCTCTTTCAATGTAGTTCTTATCTACAGATCCATCACTTTTATGCCGAACAACGAAAACAAAATTTTGAAAAAGATTAGCATATCTTAATATATAGTTACTTGCAACTAGTTATATCGCAAATATCTTAATCAACTTAATGTAATGTTTCTTCAGATTTTTTGTTTACATTTTCTAAGTCCAACTAATCATTCCATACTACTTCATAATCACTATTCAATGATTTTATTTTTCCAACAATCTCCTCCTTCATAACAATTAGCCCTAACGTATTATATATTTTGTTTATTTTATTTTTAATTATTGTTTAATGCAGTAAAGCCTATTTATCAAATGCGCATGCAACAAACAGTGAAAAAGCAGTTCATCTACAGTCGTTTATTCGACGACGCATGGAATGACCTAGCTAAACCTATAATATTGACTGGAAAGGCATTAATTTCTAAAAATCATCCTATAGCGGTTAATTGCAGTGATACGTCTACTGCCAGTGGTAAGTTCACAACCGCAGAGTAATAACGAAGCTCTTCAAGATGTTACAACGGATGCTTTTAGCTCTAAAAAAATAGGAAAAAGATGCTAAAGGCACGATTAGCTAAATCCATGAGCTTTGAGACAATTGCAATAAGCACGTTGATAGTTTGAACCATTGTCAGAGTGTACAGGCATTAGGCATGGTTAAGCACCATTGGTGCTCGATATTGTCATTGATGACTGTAGCACTCTAATTGTTGTTGTTGATGTCATCCCATCAGAGAGCGGCCATTTATAAACGATATACTCCTCGATATATTGAAGTGACTTCATCATAAGAAAAGCGATTAATTAATAAGTATGAAAGTTACGCCTATCACATCTAAGCAAATTTCTTACCTACTAGCCAATCACAAGGACCATATAATGCTATATAAATTATACGTCACGGATCTTATATATGCAAATAATCCTTTTTATATTTGCCAATAAATCATATCGACTTCATCCATTCTTTAGAAAATAATAATATATGAAATAGTTCTATAGAATTGGCTCTATGAAACGTCTCTTTAAAAACTGCTAACATGGATACATCGCTATGCTACCTAAATTCAACTTGAAGAACTTGAAATTAATGTAAAAAAATCCAAATCCAGCTTAACAATTGCTAACAACTTAGCAGGAGAGAGAAGCAAAAACTTCCATTAAATGTACAAATTTCTATTACTTACTTTTTACACTAGATTTTTCTTTCATAGTAGAACTGGCGTTGGAAATGTGGATTTAGAGAAGAATGGAGAGGATTAGCTGGACTCAAAAGGTTACAAATGAGGAAGTCCTGGAGATAGTTGGCAGCGATAGGCAGTTGATAAATTTATTAAGAAATAGGAAGAGGAGTTGCATAGGACACATTATAAGGGGGGAAGGTCTATTAAAACAGGTCATAGAAGGTAGAATGGAAGGAAAGAGAGGCAGAGGCACGCCGAGATTAGGTATGTTAGATGATTTAAAGACCCGCTCATATGTAGAAATGAAGAGGAAGGCGGAAGACAGAGAAGAGTGGAGGCGTTATATACCATGGACCTGCCAGTAGGCTGTGCACTAAGTGAGTAGAACTGAGCGACAGGTCTAAGTGGTACATCCAATTTTCATCAGCAAGAAAGTGTTGAGACTGTTTACAAATCAGCGGCTAGGATGACTTACTTGTTTAATGAAATTATATCATCTGAGCTACTGTATTTACGTACAGCTGCGATAAAATATTTACAACAAGGACACTTAAAATTTAAAGTAAATTAAAGCCGAAGCAAGGATTAAAAATTTAAAATCGAATCGTCGCCTATGTGCATCCATAACTAGGAGTAGAGAGTACACAAATACACGCAAACTTATCACAGGATTTATAATTGAATGTACACTACTGATTTAAACATTGAGAATACACGTAAACTTATCACAGGATTTATAATATAACAAGATATACATTAGTGATTTAAACATCATATTGTAAGTAGAGAACAAAAGAACATAGTGCTGAATTAATTGAATTAGTTTAAATCAGACGCCGACACCTAGAACTCGTTTAAGTTCTAACAGATAATTCAGTCGTACCGTCCTGCTGGAACAGTTGTAGCACAGAAACAGACGTTAAATATAACTCTATCTCTCTCTGTCTGTCTCTCTCTTTCTCTGTACCTCTATGCTTGTCAAACTCCATCAGGACCAATAGCACAATTCATTATACACGTAGCATGTCTAATATTACATGCAGCATCATCCTGAGCATAGAGGCATGCTACTAGCAATCAATTACTACTCTCTCTCTATCACTAATTATACATATAGCTCATACCAGGCAGCCTGGTAAACTCATTGATTTTAAGCCCCCACCTAGAGTATTATTGATCAGAGTGGCTGACTCTGACATCTAACGTCAGTAACACAACACAGTGTACACACAGTTTACAGACTTAGACAATGTCTGACACTGTCAGGAACACGCAGTGTACAGACTTAGACAATGTCTGACACTGTCAGGAACACACAGTGTGCAGACTTAGACAATGTCTGACACTGTCAGGAACACACAGTGTGCAGCCTTAGACAATGTCTGACACTGTCAAGAACACACAGTGTGCAGACTTAGACAATGTCTGACACTGTCAGGTACACACAGTGTACAGACCTAGACACTGTCAGGCGTACGCAGACTATACAGCAAGACGGTGTCTGAACTTTTCAAATACAATAACCCACGGCATTTTCAAACAGGATATGATGAGAAAGAATTGATGAGAAAGAATTTCCAATTGAGGATCCATTACTAATATTATAATAAATTGAATCTATTGAAAAATCCCATAAAAGCATATAGACTGAAACCAGCAAGTGTTGTTAGGACTAAAGTTCTAAACTGCTGCCATATAGCAGGATACCTATGTTTATCCCTTTCCGTCCTGAAATTTCCAAAATTTGCTACTTCTTTTTGGTTACAAGTTTTTCTTGTCAAAATAGATAACAAGGACCAAAAGGTTTATATATCTACACACTGCACATATTAATTAGCTAGAAACAACTTATCCAGCGAATGAATTAACACGTTAATGTACAACCTGTGATTGATTTTGGCAAATCCAGTGGACTAATCAATTAGATGTTCCATTACATATCAGTTGATCGCCCAGTGTGGATTTATTTTTTCAGAAAAGAAACTAAAACTAATCTACTTTCCGTAGTTCTTTATGCAGTTCTAGTTCTTCACTCAAATCCATCAGCTTCACCAGATGCACTGAATAAGTTGTTAGCCTCACTCTCAAGTCCCAAATTTAACAATGACATGTACACAAATTTTAGCAGCAAGATTTTAATTTCCAACTTTCAGATTTTAGAATATTAATGTTTGAATTACACCATTTCGCCGCCAGCCTTATTGACTAACAATTAAGCAAAATGTTGGCATGCTATCAGCAATCATAGGGCCTACTTATGTTAATTCATCAGAATTTTTTTTAAATCTTCCATAGACATTTCCATATACCGAAGGTAGGGGTTAAAAAAGCTGACATAGCAATACTGAAGGTCAGTGTGTTGACTGAAGTAGACGAGCACTTTAAACTTGCATTGATCTGATAAAATCATTACATCAGGAATAGCTAAGCAAATATTTCACATACCAATAAAGCATGAATTGCCTCATCTCTATACACCACATATTATATAATCACACTTCCCCCTGCCCCTGCATTTATCTCCCGCACCCTCTCTCTTCACTTCTTCTTGGTATCTCTCGCTGAATCAATTACTCCATTTTTAACTCCAACTACAAATCTCTTTATATATTAATGACGTCCCTGACATCATCCTTGACGTCCCTGACATCATCCTTGTATGAGGAAATGGACGTTAAACCTTTATTATTGAACCTTTCTTAAATATATGTAATCCCTTTGCAGAGGCAGCAAATGTTATAGCTGTATATTGAAATTATGTCACAGCAGACTTGAGCATAGATCTCAGTACTATGGCTGACATACTTTAACTTATTAAGGATTATTTTAATCTTCACCCTTGTTCTACAAAATTTCCACTTTCTGTAGTAGACAAAAAACACATCTCTTCCAATCATACAAGTATATTTCTTTCATCTTGCTTGACCTATTTCTTATCATTGACCAGCACCGTTTAGAATCTCTTTTCTTACTCTTCAGCACCAGTTTCTTTTTCAAATTGTTTGGGTGAATCTGTTTGTTGGGGGAAGTTCCTGATATTCACAGGCCTCCACACAGTGTTAACAACGATTCAAGTTGCGTTTATGGACAAATATGATTGGAAATGGGAAAAAGTACAAAGCTTTACAAATATGAGGAAGTGGAAAATTCCCCAATTGTGCAGAGTGAGTTAGGCAGCTTATATGCATCACATTTATCATCCCTGTATGAGGAAACGGATGTTAAATCTTTATTATTGTTACTATTATTTTCTTTTTTCTTTTTTTACTCCGGGTGTAAAATACCCGAGGTTTGATAAAAACGATTCAAGCAATATGCGCTGAATCGCTGCCCGGCTACTCGAGGTCATCTAGAGGCTTAAAAGAATTGCTGAAGCAGACTGCATTAAATCTTTACAAAATCATGGAAAGCCTTTGCCAGTTATTACTATTATTAGTATTGTTATGAATTATCTAGCTAAACCTTATGATATTTTATATTTACTTTAAGATATCTATTTCATTCATGTTGTAATTTAAAATGAGTGTCTATCCTCAAGCATCAGATATATATCTTTCTAATATATATTAAATATTCACACAGACAACAGGTTCAAGAAATAAATTCCTATGCAGAGTCTCAAATATTAACGTTCAACCACACCAGCTTTTAGGTAGACAAGATTGTCCTAATATCAACAGATATGTCTAATGATATAAGAGTGACACAGAAAATTATCACAAGATCCGAGTCTGGTAATTGTAACCTACACATTGCACAAAGAAGAAGTACTCTGGTAAAAAATGAAATGCCATCAGAACTAACAAAACTGGTAAAGCTAAGAAGGGTATTGAAAATGACAAGATATCATTTTACAAATTAATTATCTTTGCCAAAAGCGAACTCCAATCATAAACATTGGCACAAAAATATAATAGGGTGAAAAAATCTTGAAGAAATAACATGAAAAATTTAAAATAAAACAGCTAAGTGATTCTAACAGCTAAGCATTTTACACTGACAGACATGTCAAAGACAAAACTACCCACATCAGTTATTACTAACTATTAATCTAACTTAACATAGATGTTTCTATGACTGTAAAATTTCAGCATCAATGCATTCCTATATAATGTGATTTTAGAAGTCTATACATGGTTAACACTGCTAGTTACACTCCTTTCTCTTTATTAAAGTACCTTGTTTCTTGCTGACAGCATCAGACTGATAATACCTTAATATAATTATAATATAATAGAATGTCTTAATAGTGAAGCCCTGGGTAATATCATGAAGTTTTAAATGACAGATCCTGAAATGAATTTAACCCTTGTGGGTTCGAATCCCAGCCGTGTTGATTTTATAATAAAATCTTGGACATTCACTGGACTGGTTATACAGAAAATGGTCTAAATTGCCCAACGGTTTAAACATGTGGTATCAAAAAGTGATAGATATCAGCATAGTTGATCACTTCACTATAATGTGTGTTTACTTTTACTTTTTACCATAGACTATCTAATTAATCTAATAGATTACCTTTATAAATATTAGTACAGTAAAGTAAACACACATTATAGCAAATCGGAACCGGATTTGCAAAAAGTGCCGGAATAAGGTCAAACCGGGACCAGAATCTGGTACAACTCTAATATATGTAAAATTATATAATTTTTATATATATACATGTATATATATATATATATTTATATATATATATATAAAATATATATATAATTATATATATATATATATATATATATATATATACAAAACATATATATATATTGTGTGTTATAGGCCTATTTTTTCTTTAAAATTAAGAATATTGCACTTACACAGTTTAGATTTAAAGTCAGACTTCTTACAGTTATAAATTAACCTCAGTTCTCTATTGTTCTGCGAAAGCGTAGACTACTTTCACATCAGCAATAATGTTCCAATTAAAATTGCAGTTCTCTCGCTGGCTTATTTTAGTATAATTCTATTAAGTCTGGTTAAATTTTATACGTTAATATTAATAGCCGATGTTCAATAAATTCTATTGACACAGCAGATTAAATTTATTACACGTTATTAGGCGTATCGTACTTACGATCAGCTGATTTCTAGCTGGTCAGTAATTTTAGATTTTCTGAAAATGAAGAAAGACCGATAACTCGACGATGTAGATGTTTAGTTGAACTGTTGTTTTGATTGAGGTTAGACTTTTGGTTAAGGAGCTCCGCCTCTAAGCTCAAAGCTAAGTGTTCGATTTTCTCTCAGCTTGGAAATCGATGAAGTTTTCTATTTACTCTCGAGACTTTAGAAAACACGTTCATTTGGTATAATTAGCGTCAAATGTAGTAAAGACTCTGCATTAAATATTTTGTACTACCAACTTAATAGATGGAGGCAGCCGGAATGTGGCTTCTGTTAACAACAATATTTAAATCGCGTTCTGTAGATTATTTAAAGAGAATTATCCAATCAATTCTTGACAACTTATATAGTTGTCGAGATATATATGGTATAGGTCTCGGTCAAGACCGCTTGAACCCGGCTTTTCCTGATCTTGGCCTTGGCCTTAGTCTCAAAGGTTCATTCATTTTCGTCTTCATTTTGATCTCGAAGATTCCGGTCTTGGTCTACATGTCTAGTCTTTATTGACCTCCAGGGAATGGTCTGGGATGGATATTTTCGAAACCCTGCATATTATTTTGACTATTTTCAAAAAGTTGTGAAAGAACAACTTACAAGAATTATAACTGCATGATATACAGTGTTGCTCATATTATTAGAAATACAAGTTTGAGATATATTAATTTACGATTATTTTAATATAGTCTAAGCCTATATACATTTGTACGGTGTTCACTTCAAAAAATTACAATATATTTTTTCATTCGTTAGAGGCGCCACCGTGCAATAATAAACTTTATTTTTTGCGGAAGGCTACTGCAATGTAATATATCCTAGAAATTTATGTAATATATCTCCTCTAGATATTCAATATAGACATATAACAACAACAACAATTAGAGCGCTACAGTCACCAATGACAACATCGAGCACTATTGAGTCAAAATCAAGCCGGCGAGCAAAAAGAAAGTCCAAAAGCGGTGCAAATTCCAAAATCCGGAAATTCAGTCCAAAGTAAAGGGAGCCAAAGAAAAGGTGGTTTAGGCGCAGGTCGCTGCTCATGAACACTGGATGGAAAAGAGAGATGGAAAAGATAGGTCTTCAACTGCCTATGGAACTGCTCATAGGAAAACAAAGGCCGATGTGATTCGAATGAAGATTTCCGTAGATTGGATGGAAGATATTTCCAGATCTGCGGTGCAGCATGCTGGAAAGAACGATTAGATAGCTTCGTGCGTGAAGGTAAGCTAGGTCTCACAAGAGTAATTAACTTAGAAGACCGAGTAACAGCAGGCTGCATCACTTTAATCAAGTGAGACATACAAGTTGGTCCAGGGATGGTGATAGACTTGTAGGTTAACGAAACTGTTTTGTAAATGATACGTTCTTTAATCTTTAGCCAGTGCAAAGACTTTAAAATAGGCGTAACATGTGAGTACTTGGAACTACAAAAATTGCTCGCGCAAGAGAATTCTGAACAAACTGCAACTGATCAATCTCACCGCCAGGGAGATTTAAAAACAGGGAATTGCAGTAGTCCAACTTCGATTGCACAAGAGCAGCACCAATTATAGCAGCTGTCTCACGTGACAAATATGAACATATTCGACGAAGATCACGGATATGGAAGAAACACGCTTGTGAAGTTTTAGTTATGTGTTCGTGGAAGGTTAGGTGTTTATCAAGGATAACACCGAGATTTCTCACAGAAGAAACGGTGATATTTTAATACCCGAAGATAACGAAAGAGTTTTCCCATTCAGCTTCAGAAGCTGTTGAGGTGTCCCAACCAACAAGAATTCAGTCTTAGTTGGATTAAGTGCTAAGAAATTAGCAGACATCCAAGAGGATATAGACTGAAAACTTATTATATACTGTAATTAAGTTAATATATTAAATCATATGTGCATTAGGACATGTTGATCATCATTTGATGATAAACTAGGGCCTTTACTATAGTTATAGGGCCTATATATATCCGTAACTAACTGTTCAATTATTGCCAGTCACAGACATCACAAATCAGGGTTAGATTTGCTTTGATTCGGGGGTTCGACTCTCCTCGCCGATGTGCGACCTCCCTGACTAAAGTTTTATCCCCTTATTTTTAGCCCACGCCTATTACAAACAGATATCGTTGATTACAAAACCTTGATGAACCCCTTAGCAATTTAAATCTTCAATCCTTATTCCCTAGCTACGACCGTCTTGGAAAAATGTAACAAATCAGATGCTGATTGCAATAATATTTTTAATCTTTTATTAATTTTCATAGTCTGTTAGTAGGCCTATTACTTACATATTATTCTTATTCTTTATCTTTCCCATTCTATATCCCAGTGTTGTGCTCGGGTGTGGTTGGGCCACTGCAGAATTTGGCAACCGCAAACAATCTGCCGCGTGTACGTAAGAGGCGACTAAAGGCAGGAGCTGAGGATGGCAAAAGGGGACCCACCTCACCATTAAATATTTTCCCCCAGGATTAAATGGTAATTAATCCTTCTAACTGAGGAAGGCAACGGGAAACCACCTCAGAAGCCATATTTTTCCCATCTATAGGCTATATAAGGTATGGATAAGGCATAGACTTTGTGTGGGGATTAACTTGTTGATCTAATGAGTGCTCTTATGAAGCGAGAAAACAGACTTTGAGTATGAATATGTACCTTGAACCTGCCACTTGGCAGTGCACTGAAGAAAAGAAGAAAATTCTATATCTTTGGGAGTTATTATGTTTACATTGTTTGTGTTTGTAAATAAATAGGAAATAAACAATATTAGACGCATGTCAGCCTGATTGTGGATTGTCATATCAATTTGTCGTATCAATGAGAAGTCTCATTACGTATGAGCCTGGATACATTCTATGTGTATTGCACCTCAAATATTTGAATATGTTTTTTCCCATCGAGAAATCAAAAGCACTTCATGGTATGTATTTCTTATTGAGAACTGGATCATCATTCAGTCTAGTTTGACTGCTGCTTGGAGTCTGTCAGTTGGTCAATCTCGGCGATGGTGACGGTGACGATCGTCGGGTTGGACGTATTGAAGAGAAGCCCTAAGGGCTTCTGACCTTGACGTTAAGCCCACAAGAAATTCAAAAATTCTAAAGAATGGCTCAAAGGATCAGTGTGTAATCGCTTTACGTAAAAGCGTGAAGTTTTAAATGGCTGTTGGTGAGGTCCTAGGGTCAATTCCTGGTAGAGCTGATCAGAGGGTAAAATCTTGGACTTTCACATTTCGTGTTACATCGGTACACCTGGCCCCCTGACTAATTGAAGAGAAGCCCTTCAGGCTTCTGACCGTGACGTTAAGCCCACATATTAAACACTGCCATGATTGATTTATTTTGCATGAAATAATATAGAGAGGTTTAAAAATGCAATTGTGAAATGATCATTAATAATATCTTAAGCATTCTGTGCTTTCTGACCCAGTATACTGTTATGATCGATAGGTATTATTGCTGCTGTCCATTAATGGTTGTCGTGATAAATATCACGCCGTGATATTCATTTGGAACATAAGCACTAATCAGATTTTTTACACCTCAGAATTATATCCTAAATATTGAACTGCGATAACACCTGTTCAATGTAAAATATCTACAAGATAGCTGTTATATACAAATTGAATTAGCTAGAGCCAAATTCCATAGCCAGTTATGGTGGCTTACTATGATCATGGTGAATGCAGATTGTTGGTTTAATAAAAATTTAAATAATAGTATTTAATACACAAAAAGTATTCACTTAGGGTATGAAGTATGGTTAGCATGAACTTGCGAAATTTAATCCTTGTTTTTCATATTTTAGAAGATAATTAGATGTGCATTAGTAGAATGGAATCTGATAGCATAAGAAATTTGACTAAGTGCCAATGTAGTAAAGGAGCTCAGATACCTGTAGAGGTATTAATTGGTGCTGATTTGGAGCAGGATTTTAAGGCGTTGCACTATAAGAAGGTTTGTCGTGGAGTGTTAAGTATTAATTTTTTCAATTTATATGTCAATTTAAGTATTAATTTATGTAATGTATCTTCCTATTGATGCCATCTGATATAAAAATATAAATTTCTTTTGATATGGAATGTGGTCATTTACTTAGACTATAACATGATAGAATATATATTTCTTATCCTGTACAAAAGGATTATCTCTGTGGTCATCACAGTTTTACCTTCTAGGGTCGCTTTTATGAAAAGCAGTGATGGTATAAGAAAATATAATTAAAGTGATATAATTAGTTAAGCTTTGGATGCAAACATGACATGGCAGAAAATTACATAAAACAATTTGAATATCAAAAATGTTATTGCAAAACTTTAATATATTTGCTCTGTATAAAGCTAAAGGGAGATCCTCACTTATTTGATAGTGAGTTTCTTTACTGATCGGTAAATCTCAAAAAGTTAGGCTCTAAATTTTTATGACAAAAAGCCAATAATTTTCATCTGTTCAACAAAAAGGTTTGGAAATTAACTAGTGTCTAAGACATTGCTTGCTTGGTAGCATATGAATTATGGCGGGATTTAGCGCATTTGGTTTAGTGGCATGTCAATAGTCTAAGTTAAGCTACTTCGGCCTCGGTTAGTACTTTGTGGGTGACCACCTTGGAAGACTGAGTGTTGACAGCTTTGAAGGAAAAAATTCCAGGTGATGGAAGGTTATTCTTAAATCAGCGCCAACTCCAATTGATGCGCCATCAAAACTCAACTATTACTAATAACCATGGAGAGGAAGGAGGAAATGGGCCATAAACACGTATCTGTGCTTCCTGACTCAGTATGCTTTTTTTAAAACTTGTTTTTTTAAAAACTTTTTTTAATAGTTATATTCCTAACATATAATTAGCATATAATTATATCATATAATATATATTATACAACCGATGCAGATCCACATTGTAGGTACTGCAGTGTCAAGGTGCTCAACGCTCGGTTTAATATCAGTTTGACTATGAGCTCTGCTTGGTGTTGACAGTTATCAGATTTTTATTCTGAAGAACGTATAAATGATTTTGTGATGTTGTAGAGAGTGCCAGTCGTGCTGAGGGATTTGAATATAGGCAGATGTAGAGAGTTGTGGACCTGGTCTTATCTGAAGCAGAAATGTGGGCAGCAGAAAGTCAAAATACATGTCGCTCACACACCCCACATGGACTTTATCAACAAAAACTTTGCTTATAAGTAGGTTGCATTCTTTTCATGCTCTTTGTATTCATTATGCTTTACTTAACGAAGAAATGATACTGAAACGTTAACAAATAGATGTGATTTTATTTTTAATAGACTAAATTTCAAAGTTCGGTTAAAGCTACGAGGCAAAACTATAGCAGTATTGTATAAATATAAACATTGAAGTTTTTTGTAAATGGTGCTAGTACACAGAAATTCTTTGTTAATTTTGTAAATAGGTTGAAAAGTAATGCTAGAAAGAAAAATAAATACTAAACAATAACTGTTACGTTTTGTTCCTGTTTTCTACTGCCAGATATGTTACTTGTATAAACGAATTATATAATTCTTTATTAATATGTAACAAAATTCTTAAATGCAATTTTACATAATACGTACAGAAATACTGAACCTTTATTTTTCAGTTAATGATTGATTTGAATTCTACTGAAATACCCCAAGTGCTACATTACTTTTTCATAGACTAAGTTAATTGATTGGTAGTCAGTGAATGATGCCAAATGTTCTATATTATTGGAGTTGGCAAAAACGTAATTTTAAAACTGGCTGAAAGGACAAAAGTAAGCATTAATTTTTGATTTTTTTCTGTACATAAAGCTAATTTTTTTCTGAAATCCTATCAAACTAAAGACTGCTTTTTCTTGTCAAAGCATTAATCTTGAAAAGTAGTTTATTATCATATTTAAAAGAGATTCTAGAATATTTTCCCACTATATATAGCACACAGATATACATTGCAAATAGATATGACTTGTGTAAACCTACATTGCCTCTCTTTTTAGCGTTTACTAATTTAATATAAATTGTTTCTTGCTGATATGTATAGAGCAGTGTCGTTCGAAGAGTTCCTAGAGAGAGTAGAGAGTGAGGAGCAAGATAAACCATTCTTCCATAAGGTAGTGAAAAGTATTTAAGTTGCCATTTTAATATTATGTTACTGTCAATAATCAAAATGTTGAATATCAAAATATGAAAAATGTTATCGAATGCAGAGATAAAAATATTAAGAATTATTGTGCAGATTTGATTTGATGTTTATTTCTATAGCACAATGTTACGGATTTATCTTCTTAGCATCGCTAATGTTTACAGATGCTTAACATGATTGTTTAAAAATATTTAGCAAAATATTAGATTCAACGTGATTATACAGACTTTACCATTTCAACCCATAAGATATTCTGACACACCACTGTTTTGCACTGGTTTACACTGGTTTGCACTGGTATGCACTGGTTTACACTGGTTTGCACTGATTTACAGTGATTTGTGGATAACACGGGTCAGACTTATTAGGACTGAAGAATTTATTGTTTATGCCTTCTCAGCGACCTACATTGAGAGCTGTAGTCGAGACCAAAACTCCAAGACCAAGACCAGAACCCTAGAGACCAAGACCAGACCCCTAGAGACCAAGACCAAACCACTAGAGACCAAGACCAAACCACTAGAGACCAAGACCAGACCCCTTGAGACCAAGACCAGAACCCTAGAGACCAAGACCATCTTTCGATCTTTTTGGATCTTTTGAGATGATGAAACTGACATTAACATTGGCTTTATATAGTTTTTAATATTACAATTATAACTAGCTCAAATCTGTATCCGGTTCCAGCCGGATTTGAGTTTGAAATCCGGTTCCGGTTCCGTCGGATTTGAAAAAAAATCAAATCCAGTACACCCCTACTGAATACTTAAATTTCTAAGCAGCTGTTTAACCCACAACAGATGCGAAAGTAGTGATCTGCTGATCATGACGAGTTTAGTAAATATGGGTATAAGTACTCTCTAGTTGTTAGGTTTTGTCTATTTTGCAGTTCTTGCCTCATTTAATTACTTAGTTGAATATCTACCAGTTTTTAAAGGTGAGTTTATGGAACAATAAATTGTTAGAATTAGTTTAACAAATATTTACTTGATTGCATGGAGATGATGTAATGTTGATTTCATAGACCGTAATTTCCTGAATGATTTTTACCAATCAGTATTGTGCCTTTCCGAGCATAATTCAGCAAAAATATTCTTCATGATATATGCGGTCTTATTCAATTCTCTTTTTTATATTTACAAACTAAATTTGATTGGTTGATTGGTCTTCTGACTTAAGTAGACGGAGAAGTACTATCTGAGATCCGTCAGAGAGGATGTTCGTAAGCAGGTTGCTGATGTAAGAGAAGACTTTCCTGAGATCTCCGGAGATATTTGCTACCCGCAGCTGTTTGAGCCAGAGTCTTTCTTTTCCAGTGTTCTTCGTATAGCGTCAGCTAACCTCCAGCTCTGGACTCATTACGATGTGAGTACATCTGCAGGCCTTGCATATTATATAGTGTGCACAGTGAGTTCTTTGCACTTATTTGATTATTGGGAATGTGATTGTGCTGTGTAATCTAGATTTTAAATGCAAGCACTTGTATACAAACTATACGTGTATATGGTACTTTTTCCTCTTAAGCCTATAAGTGCATCTTTATGTCGATATGTTTGTTGGTGTTCATATGTTGAGTTGATGGACAACATACTGATGGTGGTTGTATGTATGTGACTGTGTTGAGATGATGGACAACACACTGATGGTGGTTGTATGTATGTGTCTATGTTAAGGTGATGAACAACATACTGATGGTGGTTGTATGTATGTGTCTATGTTAAGGTGATGAACAACATACTGATGGTGGTTGTATGTATGTGTCTATGTTAAGGTGATGGACAACATACTGATGGTGGTTTCTGGCAGGAAGAGAGTTGTGCTGTTTGATCCCAAAGATGCTCTGAATCTTTATCTTAAAGGTTTGTACAAATCTTTATATACAGTGACTGATAATAAGTGTAATTCGCTATTATATGTATATACCTCACTATATCCTCGTGTTTTGTCTGGGTCACTGGTATGAGATAACACTGTATAATTGAATTTATATTCTGCTCTAGAGCAGTAAAATGACAGTTATGAACTTGATTTAACGCTTCTGCCTATTTATGGAAGTGTCATTTCAGGTAAAACGCCATCTAGAGTGAGAGATGAAATGTTATAATTATTGTACTGTGTAATAGGAGACAAGTCTGAAGTGCTGGATGTTGATAACCCAGATGTGGAGAAGTACCCTCTCTTCCTCAGAGCGTTGAGATACGAGTGTCTGCTGGAACCTGGCGATATTCTCTTCATACCAGGTTTGTGCCTATGCTTCTGTCTGCCAACCTGTCTGCCAACCTGTCTGCTAGCTATTCGTGAAGTTATGGATTTCTACCTCTTTATTGATTTTTTTTGGTTTGTTTTTCCTCTGTCTAAGGCTCTCCTTCTGGCAGGTTCATTGTTCAACTTTATAGGCAGTTCGTTAAGATTTTGTTATCATGTCATTGAGTTTAGATAGGGTTGTTTCCATATATGTATATGTCTGTATATATATATATATAATATATATATATATATATATATATATATATATATATATATATATATATATATATATATATTGAGATATGTTATGAGATATATACAATGTAACATATATATATATATATTTATACATGTACATATATATGTAGGCCTATATATAGTATATACATATATATATAGTATATATATATAAATATATATATATATATATAATATATATATATATACATATATATACATATATACATGTATATATAATATATATATATCTTATTTATACCTTCCGTCGTTCAGAATGCGTCAAGATAAGTGTGTGTTTTGTAAGTGGGAGTATAGAGCGAGCTGAATGTTGTACCATGATTAGTAACGTACTTTAGGAAGCTTACAGAAGCCTGTAAGAAACTGAAAGCTGCAAGGTTGCTAAAGACTGCAACATGATGTTCGCATTATAGTCTTATTTTACTTTGGATTGATTTTATGGATTTTGGAATTTCCACCGTTTTTGGACCTTCTTTTTGCTGGCTGGCTTGATTTAGTCTCAATAGTGCTCGATGTTGTCATTGTTGACCGTAGCACTCTAATTGTTGTCATTATTATTATTGTTATTATTTGTGCTGACGTTATTGGTATTTTATACGACCGTGGATCAGTATGTGCGGGGTTCAAATCCTGGGCTCGCTCGTCACTGACATCGCTTTCGAGTGAGGAAACTGACGTTAACCTTAGCTTTACCAGCTTTTTATTGCTCATAAAGCTATTACATGCCATACGTTGCAGCTCTGTGGTTTCACAACGTACTAAACACGGAGAGCGGTGTAGCGGTGAACGTATTCTGGCGCCACCTGGCTGCTGCTGAGTATGACCCTAGCGACACGTACGGAAACAAGGATCTCTGCGGAGCGGTGAAGGCTGAGCAAGCGTTGGATAGAGCCGCTAAACATCTTGACACTCTTCCGCAGACTTACAGGGACTTTTACGCTAGGAAACTTGTGCAGAAGTTAATGACTCGATATCATATAGATAGGGTTTAGATAACATAGAGATAGGGTTTAGATAACATATACATGTAGATAGGGCTTACTAATCATATAGATAACGTATAAACCCTATCAAGCATATAGATATGGTTTACATATCCTATTCATATTTTTTAGATATCATATAGATAGGTAGATAGGGTTTAGATATGATATAGATAGGGTTTAGGTATGATATAGATAGGGTTTAGATATGATATAGATAGGGATTAGATATGATATAGATAGGGATTAGATATCATATAGATGGGGTTTAGATATGATATAGATAGGGTTTAGATATCATATAGATAGGGATTAGATATGATATAGATAGGGATTAGATATGATACAGATAGGGTTTAGATATCATATAGATGGGGTTTAGATATCATATAGATAGGGATTAGATATCATATAGATAGGGTTTAGATATCATATAGATAGGGTTTAGATATGATATAGATAGGGTTTAGATATGATATAGAGAGGGTTTAGATATGATATAGATAGGTATTAGATATGATATAGATAGGGTTTAGATATCATATAGATAGGGTTTAGATATGATATAGATAGGGTTTAGATATCATATAGATAGGGATTAGATATGATATAGATAGGGTTTAGATATGATATAGATAGGGTTTAGATATGATATAGATAGGGTTTAGATATCATATAGATAGGGATTAGATATGATATAGATAGGGATTAGATATCATATAGATGGGGTTTAGATATGATATAGATAGGGTTTAGATATCATATAGATAGGGATTAGATATGATATAGATAGGGTTTAGATATGATATAGATAGGGTTTAGATATGATATAGATAGGGATTAGATATGATATAGATAGGGTTTAGATATGATATAGATAGGGTTTAGATATGATATAGATAGGGTTTAGATATGATATAGATAGGGATTAGATATGATATGGATAGGGTTTAGATATGATATAGATAGGGTTTAGATATGATATAGATAGGGTTTAGATATCATATAGATAGGGTTTAGATATCATATAGATAGGGTTTAGATATCATATAGATAGGGATTAGATATCATATAGATAGGGATTAGATATCATATAGATAGGGTTTAGATATCATATTCTTGCAGATTGAGTTTAGAATGTAACACTGCTCTGGTATTGCTGGATGATATAATGGATTAACGATTACAATTATGAGGTAACTGCTGCAACTGCTCAAATCCTTTGTTTGGTTTTGTTATTCTACGTGCCTTCCTGCAGCATTCCTTAAGGTACAAACACACAATGTCCCGCCTACAATTTCGCATCAACAATTCATTAATATTAGTAATTAAATGTTGTAGTTTTTATCTACTGAATTCAATTAATCAATTTATGTGAAATTTTGAAAACGATCGACTATTTATATCGACCGTTGAGATTTTCTGATGATAGATCTGACATTTTAGGTTATAGTTAATTAATTGATTGATTGATTTCACTGGAGTGGTTAACTACCCCTTTTAAGTGAGCATTGCAACTCCAGCAACATACTAAAAAGAAAGACTATTCATGATGATTTCACAAGTTACGTGTGTCTACTATGAAAGAAGAATAAGCATAACAATGATTATAATTATAGAACTGTTATTCCTTCTATTTGTGCGTTCTTACAGTCAATTTGTTTAAGGCGTAAATTCATTTACTATCTCGCTACTGAGCGATCTCATGACCAATCAATACAGTACTACTCCAGCATCTCCGATCAATATGTTCTCGCTTCCTAGTCGATTCCTAGTTGATGGCAAGTAGGATAAAGCGTTTGAACAAAATGTTTTAACTTATTATGCCCCTTGAATGGGCGATACAGCATACAATATGAATAGGCCCTATACAGACTAGGTCGGTGGTAATTCTATAGGCTAAATTCCTCTCTTTATAAATTACTTAATGTTAATTAAAATTACTACTTGAAAATGTGGATATGGAGAAGAATAAATAATATTTGTTACACCAAAAAAGTCAAAAATGAAGAATGTCTGGAGAGTACACATAGACAGTTAATAGATTCATTAAAGTAAAAGCAGAACTGGACACATTCTAAGGTGGAACGTTTAGGCCTACCGTAAGAGGTCATAGAAGGTAGAATGACGAAATGGTAGAATGAAGGTAGAACGATGGAGGTGGTCAGCTCGATAGGGTACTTCAGTGCCCTTTCTGATGGCCGTAGTGAGCAGAATTTATTTTCTGTTTGATGCTACACATGTTGATTCACACTTTGATCTGTTGATTTGTCTGCTTTCACAATTGTTTGTCGATGTTTGAAGACTTTTAAATAAACATATGTACCACTAGAATGGAAGGAAACAGAAGCAGAGGCAGACTGAGATTGGGAATGTTAGATGATTTAAAGATTCACTTATATGTGGATATGAAGACAGAAATGGAAGTCAGAAAAAAGTGGAGGCGTTGTGTACCGTTGACCTGCCAGTAGCCAGCGCACTGAGAGAGAGAGAGAGAGAGAGAGATAGAGGATTTTTGCTTTTGTTTGGTAAATATCTAAGGACTTTAAGTACCTCAATATTCCTCTGTGTGAAGGCGTAACAATATTAAATCTGATTATTATTTATTTATTTACAGGAAACAATGATGCATCGATGAAATGCCATATAAAAAATATAGAGCAAATTATAAATATTTAATTGTTAGTCTACGAAGATAGATGTACGCAGAAAAAACAGTTTAATAAGCTTATTGAATAAAAAAAATGGAATAACGCAAATAAATAATAAATAAAAGTCGACAATCCGTTTGAGCAATGAAAGTAATTTGATGTGAAATTATTTACAGTGCAAATAAGTACATTTTGGATAGGTTACTACGACAGGCTATACTACAGCACATCTACAAGTCTAAACATTTGAATCCCGATTAATCAGTCTGGTTTTGGGTGAGTCTTTCTTGCCACTGTCTACGCAGAGAGCTGACTGTGTTGGGAATTATCTCTGACTCCGCCTCCATAGATTTGTTAGAGACCTGTGAGCTGTCAATCATCTGATTAGATAAATGTTCGAGCCACGCCTTTGTCTCCTCGACGTTTCCTATGTGTTCACTAACCACGTCAGGCTCTGATGTATCCACTGATAAGTTCTGTGCAACAAAATACAAGTGAAATGCAGCCTCGGTATATTAGACGATGCTTTCTTCCTTGCAAGAAACTACAGTAAAATGATGGTTGTCTTAACGCGTGTACTGAGAAATAATCGTGCTAATTGAGCCAATGAGAGAGAGAGAGAGAGAGAGAGAGAGATGTGTTTATTTCAGCACCAACACCAAATCACTGACAAACAACATACATGTAATTATTATTAAATACTAGCAAACGGAATGACACAAAAATCGAACGATAGCAAACATCCATGAAAACATTGAAAAGCATGCACAACAATAGAAAAAGTAAGAGTACATATTACGAGTACGAGTAGCCATCAGTGAAGATACACAGTATCTTATCTAGCTGAACACCACTACGTACTCATTGACACTCAATGACACAATGATAAAGGGCCCAACTGTAGTTCTAAACCACAACCCCAAATAGCACTCTCCCTACATCACAATCGATGCTTTTAGTAATGAAATCTGAAGATAAGACTTTCGCAAGAATCGTAACCTTCAGCTTTTAGTGTGACTAAATTAACTAGCTAGGAGTGACAAAAGCATCTACTCCCCCAGAATGATAGCTAAGACCCATACAACATGGAAGAATCTTAAATTTAGGATCAGCTGATTGATCGATGCTGTGCCCATTAGTGACTCAGAAATTTGATGTTCTATATGAAATAGGTGTTTCGAAACTACACTCTAGCAATGGAAGAGCGAGATAGCGGGAAGGTATTAAAAATGTATACAAACCGATGTTGAGTTATTCATGCTGTTCCAGCGATCTTTATAAGGGCTAGATGCTAGGGGTACCCATGTAACGTCCCCACCTCTAGACCCTGCACTGCTTCTGCCGCCCATTCTTTGCGGGGATAGGCCCCCACTACCTCCAGAATCTCTTGAACCAATGGGAGAGATTCTTTCATCATCGTTGAACTCTACATCCAAAGAGATATCCGCATAGCTATCTCTGTTACTGTATTGGTGAGAAATTCGATCAATGGAGCTCAGCGATACATCGACGTACTCATTAAACAGATCGTGAGATTGGTCAGTGTGACGCAGACATTTATTGGCGATGCAATCGATGCAGTTCTCTGCGCAACTCTGTGACGTCAGAACCTGGGGTTGAACTTCTTCCTCCTCGTGACTGCACTGGCCTCCCCTCAGGAAGTCTATTCCATGTCGAAACAGGTAGGTAGCATTGTACTGGAGCAGTCCGTCGAACTCTTTATCGTCACTGTCAGCTGATTTTAGAAAAGCCTTTACTCTCTTCCTGGCATCATCATTCCCTGATGTTTTTCCTTCTTGATGTTCATTCCATGTTGTTTGCCCATATCTCTTCCCTTCCATTGCTATCTCACCTCCCAGATTTTCATCCAGCGATGACGTCCAATTTTTCCCCAAATCTACTGCAGTCCTCTGTTCTCTTCCAGCCAGCCGGACCTCTGAAGAATTCGCCAGACCAGAGTCAATCTCTTTTCCAGATTCCATTTCATACTCGCCGCTTTCACTCTCTTGTATTCTACCGTATTGTGAGCGATTATATGAAGATCCATTAGACTGTTTTTGCTGAGGTTCATATGAATTTGTCTCCGATAAACTTTTCGAAAATGATTCTGTCGAAATAGGCACTAATGATTTTTCTAAAGAAGCTTCCGAGGACGAGAGAGGTGTGGGTCTAATGAGCTCCAGGCTCCCAGGGTATTCCTGATCACTTTCTTCACTGTACTCGCTATTATTATCACGGCTTCCCGCAAGGTCACTACTCTCTGTTCTGATCTGCCGCCAGATATTTTCGCTCTCATTTCTACTATTATTTGATGGAGGGTCTTCAGCGTTACTGGGTGAAGTTGTTTCATCTTCCAGGTAAGACAATGTCTCCACCACAAATGCTTTTCTGTTTCCCACTGGTGTTTTATCCTGGCCAACGTCTTCGTTGTTAGCTGCTCTTCCCCTGTCACGAGTTCTTCGCAACGTGATGAAGTCCTTTGGACCTAATTCCGATGTCTCTTGATTGTCACTGAGCTCCGCGAGATTTTCTTGACCAAATTCTGAATCAACCCAATTGACCTCTGCCTTTCTTGAATCCTGTAATCCTGTTCCAGAAGCCTCAACAGAATTTAATTGCTCCTGCCCTTGATTACTTGGCTGCGCCCGAGCAGATTCATCACTGTATATTCGTAAACTTTCTGCTATTATTCTATCTGATATGTATTCTTCCACATGACTTCTCAAACCCTCCAGGATCATCACTGAATCTGATGCTTCGGCAGGTTCATCGCTCGTTTGATCTCCACTAAACGCTTGCATCGGTTCATCCCCCAGCTCTCCTTCACTACTCATAACACCTTTAGAACGTTTAACACTCTGCCTTCTCTCCAGATGCTCTACAACTGGAGCAGGATTCGTGGTCCAGGATTCATCCAATGCTTTTGATTTTTGCAATAAGATTTCGTCTTCACTTGATCGAGGCAGAGGCGTTTCTGTCATCGGTTCAGAACTCTTATTGTTTTGTGAACACTTCGAAAATGCCTCGAAATCTGGCTTTAAGCTATCATCTTCATGATGACCGGGTTCCGACGTTTCTAAGAAGGTCTGAGACTTCGGAGCATCTTCTGTAAAAGCCTCAGTATTCTCAATATCACCGTACAAACCATTAGAGTGAGACAATTCTGCTGTCTTCGTCTTTAAGGGTATTTCCTGATCACAATATAAACTTGCCACACACCTATTAAACTCTCTGTCTAACTCCTCATTAGTACGTACTTTGGCCACAGCTGTCTCGAAGTCTTGCCATGATTCCGATTCGTCGCTTGTCACTGGGCTCTTATCATGTATGATATCAGATTCCAGTAGTGTTCCGGATTTTCCCAGTTTATGTCGTAGGTTCCTCCTCAATGATACGATTTTTTCCACCTGTTCTGGTCCAGCTTGCCTTTCTCTCAGTGTAGCTGAGGAGTTCATCACGTTATGATCGAGCCCAAGTAGATCATTCTGCTGATCGAGGGTGTCTTGTATCTCCAGTTCATTATAACATTCCGCATCTTCTTCACTTCGCTGATCTTCGTATTTATCAAACCCTTCTGCTTTAGTGTTGTTGGATTGATCTTTGTGATCTAGAATTGTTGACCGCTGTGAGTTTCTTAAATGCTCGTGAAAATCATCACCATTACAATAATCTCTTTCATTAGACGACGAAAAGTTATGAGAAATATTATAAATATCCCGATCGCCACCATTTACACTTACAATACCTTCACCATTTGTTGACAAAACATTTGAATGAACTGGTGAAAACTGTGAACCTTGCACTTCATCTGCTTCTAAGCCAGCTACAACCTCACTCAGCCCTTCCCTGACACTGCTCTGCCCTGTTCTGACTCTACGCCGCGCCCCAAGCCTCTTGTGCACGTCTGTGATGGACTCATTAGCCCTACAGATAAAACTCAATCTGCAGTCGTTCTCAGAATCAAAGTCATTCACTTCCAGTAGACTGTCGATATCTGCATCCTCATCCTCATTGAAATCACCATTCAGACCGGCATTCAGCGTTCTATCTGTCTCGATTACACCGGATTTAATAGACGATTGGTTGTTGGTTGTAAGAATTGATGAATTATTTTGAGAGTTTCGTTCTTGAATCTTAGGCTGATTTAGCTGAACTTTAGATGAAGCTGAGGATTGAGTGACAGTTGTCGCCGTTGCAAAGTTAGACTTTTCTTTTTCGTTAGGTAGATGGTGTTCTATAACAACAGAAAAATATTGAAATAGGTCTAGCAATATTGAACCCAGCGTAAAAATGCTGTAAAACCGATGTTAACGTCAGTTTCATCTCTCGAAAGCGATATCAATGACGGCCGAGCCCACGATTTGGACCCTCACATACTGAATATTTATATTAATATTAATATCTAGGAATATTTAGAATGTCTAAATAGCGTAGGGGTAACGTCATGAAGTTTTAAATGACAAATCCTGAGGTGATTTGAATCCTCGTGGGTTCGAATCCCGGGCGCGCTGATCTGAGAGTAAAATCTCGGACATTCACTGGACTGATTACATGGAAAATGGTCTAAATTGCCTAACGTATTAAACATGTGGTTTTAAAAAAGTGATAGACATCAACATAGTTGATTATTCACTATAATGCGTGTTTACTTTTATACTGATCCGTGGTCCGATATCTTACCGACATCGCCACTGGCTCCAGTCATTCAGTGCTTTCGCAGGAAACGACGTTAAACTTAGCTTTAGCTTAAGCTTAATGCCTACATATATAATTTAGTGACAAATAGACTAGTTTCAACAGACTGCGATGACCTAACGGATCATGAAAAGTTTCAAAAAGTATATGCTCAAGTGTCTACTTGTATCATTCTTCATTACATTATCTCTAGAACTTCAGGCTTTTGAGTCCATAAGGTACGAAATGCCGTTACAATCATTTACGATAGAGTAACCGTTTGGTAAATAATAAATATCGTGTCCTGGTTTCATTTTTATAATCAATTCGTACGGTAATCAAACATAGATATAGTATTTTAAATGAATTCTAATTTCTGTAACAAAAAATTACTTTGCAACTAAATTTAAATTCCTTGAAGCTTTTGGCTTTTACACCGTGATCTTTACTAGGATTTTAACATCGAGCACTGCATGTAATAGACTCTATAATTTTAGTAAAGATGTTTAGTTAGTAACTTGGGAAAATTGCAAATAATATACTAGCATACTGGCATAATGCAGGTCGCGTTGTGATTGAACCATTCAGCAAGGCACTTGAGTATAACAATTAAATATGCTCAGGCCAATATTGTTATTATGTAGTTACAATAAAATTATAGTTATCAGGCCAATATAGGTATATTAATGAAGTTATAATCACAATATAGTTCAACGTTCGTCTATCTTTCCGACCATTCAGTCTTTATCATTTTGGAACATTAATTGAATAAACATCGAAGAAGTAGACTACAATTAAGATTCTTTGACAATATTTGGATTTGTTGAAGAATAAGGGTAACAATATGTTGTTATTGCAGTAAAGAGTCCACTCGACACGTGGACTTATTTTTGGAGCGATGATCAAAACTTCGCCCTTATATGTAAGTGGCTTCATAGGCTCCGACTCAACAAGGGCAACGGGAATTTTTCTCCAGCACTTTAAAAAGAGCTAGGATGAGAATATTCTCTCGCTGGCTCATTGTGTACGCTTGTTAGGTAATGTCATGAAGTTTTAGATGACTGTTCATGAGGTCCTGAGATCAATTCTCGGTAGAGCTGATCAGAGAGTAAAATCTCGAACATTCAGCTTTTAGATTACTACGGTACACCTGACGTCTTGAAGAGAACCCCTTCAGGCTTCTGACCCTAACGTTAAACCACATTAGAAAATATATTTTATTTTAATTGTCGCGCGCACATTGTACTCAATGTTTTGGAATGTTGTTGATCCGATACAAAAAATAAAAAATTGGTGCCAATGAATGGCTTTAACAAATTAACAGCAGCTACACAACTTTAAAATGTCCTATTAGTAGTTACATAAGGTATGGATAAGGCATAGACTTTGTGAAGTGATTAACTTGTTGATCTAAGGACTGCTCTTATGGAGCGAGAAAACAGACTTTGAGTATGAATATGTACCTTGAACCTGCCACTTGGCAGTGCACTGAAGAAGATCTAACATTATCGTGTTGCTCTCTCACATTTAACCATTTCCACAAACAAGTAAACGCACTAAACTCTGTTAACGTGTAACTCAGTTATTTTGACCATCAAGAAGAAAAATTTATTCTCACTTTTTTGCAATTTCTATATTTGCAATTTACAAAAAATGATAGCCTAATTTAGGTTCAAAATGCTAACAAATATCAAAATTGCATTACCGACTGTGTAATTAGCCATTATTAATTTATCTATGTTAACAATATATAACAATTATATTGAAATATTTTCCCCCAGGATTAAATGGTAATTAAACCATATAACTGAGGAAGGCAACGGGAAACCACCTCAGAAGCCATACTTTTCCCAAGCTATAGGCTACAAAAGGTATTGATAAGGCATAGACTTTGTGACGGGATTAACTTATTGGTCTAAGGAGTGTTCGTATGGAGCGAGAAAACAGACTTTCAGTATGAATATGTACATGTACCCTGAACCTTCCACTTAACAGTACACTGAAGAAGAAGAAGAAGAAGAAGAAGAAGAAGAAAGAAGAAGAAGAATAAGAAGAAGAAGAAAGAAGAAGAAGAAGAATAAGAAGACGAAGAAGAAAGAAGAAGAATAAGAAGAAGAAGAAAGAAGAAGAAAGAAGAATAAGAATATATCTATACTAATATAATACAAACCTGCAGTGTGGAGATGTGAAGAGCTTGATCTGTCAGTAATGCAGTTCTGCTGAAACTTTGAGAGACGTTTAGAATCAGCCAGAGATCTCGGAGAATTGCTTTTAGACGGCAGTTTCAAGAAAATCAAAATTAAGATGGCCACGAAAAGGATCAACAGAGCGAAATAGGAATAGCCAGAAATAGGCGGAAAGACGGGTGGTATAATCTGTTGCCCCTCCTCTGTTGCTAGGCAACCTATCATTATAGCCGCTAGTATCATCATAACAAACGTCATTACCTCACACATATTAATAGCAATTCTGTCGAAATATCTGCAAAATCAAAGTATTTAACAGTTAATTACGTCTATAAGACATTACATATGTCCAAAGGGCTATACAGGGTGAGTAAAAAAAATGATAACACCTGCAAAAAGTTTGAATATCTCGGGCTATTGTTAATATTTGGCAATAAAACTTTTAACAATTACTAAACGACTAATTTCTGATGGGGCGGCAAATATTCATCCATTTTGGTACATAGATTGGCCAATTATGCAAGTTTCAGCAGAGCAACCCCCCGTTCTTTAATGTACTGTAAATATAACTTATATTTATTTTTATTTTGACCCTGAAAAGGGCCGTTGTAGTGGTTCAGAAAGAACACGTTGTATCTGCAAGCATTGCTGACTCTTCGATATGCTTTCCTCCCGCTGCTACGCAGGACTGCAGTCGCTTTCGGAATGCTAGGACAGACTTGTTGATTCCAGCTTGGGACACTCTCTCCCAGATTGATTGTATCACTTCCTGCAGTTCTGTCTTGTTTTTAGGCTTCGGCTTGTGTTACTGATAGAGATGCAGCATTGTTCCCCAGACATAGTGATCCAGAGGATTTAGATCGGGAGAGTTTGGAGGCCATTCATTCTTCTTAATGAAATCTGGGTTTGGGTTTCTATCGCTGATCCATTCCTGTGCACGACGATATGCATGGGCCGGAGCACAATTCTGCAGAAAGATGAAACCATTTGGTAGAAGAACATAGCAATCATCAAACATCTCCGGAAGCAAAGTGTTGACGTAATGCTGAGAGTTCACCTTTGCCTTCTCGTCCATGAAGTGCAATCTGCCTTTACCGTTGTAGCAAACGCCATTTCTAGGTAAAAATGGGAGTTGCTCTGCTGAAACTTGCTTAACTGGCCAATCTATGTACCAAAATGGACGAAAATTGGCCACCCTATCAGAAATTGGTCTTTTAGCAATTGGTAAAAATGTTATTGGAAAATATTAACAATAGCCTGAGATATTCAAATCTTTTGCAGGTGTTATCTCTTTTTGTACTCACCCTGTATACGTACATACAGTGGCGGGATCCAGTGGAGTAGCGGTGCAAACAGCCATGGCACGGAGGGGCCCCCTACCGCCAAAATTAGGTCATTTTTGCAATTCGTCCAGATCCGCTGAGTTTCTTCGAAGGTGAAAAATTTATCCTGCTTTTTCGAAACAAATGTATGATTTTAGGCATTTTAGGTTTTATCCTGACTTTAGTACGGGTTTGAGAGGGGGGTGGGGGGTGGTAAGATACGCGAATACACTCACTCTATGAGCCGAGCGAAGTAGTGAAAAATTTCCCACCCCTCTCTCCCCCTCATAGCATTTTTTCTAGTTGCTTCACATGCCCCGAAGAAGGCGTGGCGTAAGCAAAAAATTTTGTACACTCTCATCAAAATTTTTTTTCATAAATTATACAGAAATTATACATAAATTATACATACATTTTATACATAAATTTTATACATAAATATAATTATATATATATACATATATATATATTTATATAATTATATATATCTCTCTTAGTGCACTGCCTACTGGCAGGTCCATGGTACATAACGCCTCCACTCTCTTCTGTCTTCCGCCCTCCTCTTCATTTCCACATATGAGTGGGTCTTTAAATCATCTAACATACCTAATCTCGGCCTGCCCCGCCTCTTTTTCCTTCCATTCTACCTTCTATGACCTCTTTTAATAGACCTTCCCCCCTTAGAATGTGTCCTATCCATCTCTTCTTCCTATTTCTTGATACATTTATCAACTGTCTATCAATGCCAACTCTCTCCAGGACTTCCTCATTTGTAACCTTTTGAGTCCAGCTAATCCTCTCCATTCTTCTCCAAATCCACATTTCCAATGCCTCCAGTTTCCTACTATCTTCCTTCCTTAAGGTCCATGTTTCACATCCATACAATAGAGTGGTCCAAACCAAAGTTTTCACTATCTTTATCTCTATGTCTTTCTTTATACATTTTGTTAATAGTTCTTTTCTACTACCAAATGCCGCTTTTGCTTGTGCAATCCTACTGCAGATTTCCGTCACACACACACACCACACACACACACACACACACACACACACACACACACACACACACACACACATATATATATATATATATATGTATATATATAATTATATTTACATGCGCTGTACATTGTAAACATAGTTAGGCCTACAGATATATTACGGAATTACGGATAAAGTTTAAGGTTAGATCATCTATTAACCTAGTCTTCTATGAAAGCTTAATTATATCGCTGATATATTATACGCTTAAATAAAGTTATAAAGTTTACGTTGCATTCGTCAGCTTCTACATGACGCAGCTCTTCAACTATTCAGGCAAAAGCTTTTGATGAGCAAATAATCAGGCACTAACAGGTCGCTAATCGATATAGAGCTTAGACTATATAAACTTAATCATTAGCAAAGTATTTTAATCATTTGACAACGTATCTTACCAATCCTCGAGAAAATCTCGACGAATGGTTTTATCTGCACTTGATCTGATTTTGCAAAACTACACATTAGTGACATTACATAGGCCTACTGGCTGGAGCCAGTGGCGACGTCGGTAAGATATTCGACCGCGGATCATTATGTGCAGGTTCAAATACTGGGCTCTCCCGTCACTGACATCGCTTTCCAGTGAAGAAAATGACGTTAACTTTAGCCTTAAAATACTAGCTTTTAGCTTTCACCTACATGTACATGTATATTGGATGCTGCAAATACATGTAAATAACATACATACAGTACTTATCTATTAATTCGTCATCTACTTTTACTATCAATTAATGCGGATTAGCTAGGCCTTGTATGAATGGGCCTATTTGTAAAGTTTTAGCAGAAGTTATAAAGCTTTTTCTAGCACAAGAATACTTTTATATTTAGTTCAGCAACTTGTTTTACGTTTTGTAAGACCACACTGGCGCTTGCAGCAAAAAACTCTTGTATGTCATAAAATATAGACAACTAAGGCACCAGCTCATACGCTCCTTCTTTTCACTCACTTCACCTGATTCCCGTGTTGTGTACGGAACATTGGAGAATAGACTAACCGTTAACTGTAAGTATCATAATAGGCGAGTAAACAAGAACTTCGGAGAAATCAGCTCAGAATTCATATTTTACTTAAATCATAGGCTGCACATGGTATTGATAAAGCATAGCCTTTTGCGAAGGGATAAACTTTTTGATCTATAGAGTTCTATTTGTGGAGTGAGATAGTATCACTGAAAGTACTTCCTGAAATATACATGAGATCTGCCACTTGAAAAACATTAGATATACATGTATATATATATATATATATATATATATATATATATATATATATATATATATATATATATATATATATATATATAACTCTGCTCGGCGTCACTCGGTGGACACCAGAGCAGCCACCTCAACTCTCTGTCTCCATTTATCACGATCCTGTGCAAAGTCATAAATGTCACCCTGCATAAGATTGAATTTGGTATCTAATTGACTTATATCATTATTATATTGCTTAATTAATGTGTATTTATTTCCCATTCCTACCCTCATTTTATTGTTTAGTAGTCTATATTTTAAAGCTTTTCTAATTGGAGTATTTTCATTTAGTCTTAGCATATGGCCTATCCAACTGTATCTTTTTTTCCTTATGATTTGACTACAAGGAGTCTCTTTTGCTCTTTCGTATATATCTATGTTACTAATTGTGTATGGATAGTGAATTTTTAGGAGATTTCTTAGTAATTTTCTATGAAAAGCATCTATGTCATTTTCTATGCTTTTTGTTACTACCCATAACTCACTATTATTAACAAATACTGATTTAATATAAGTGTTAAAGATTTTTATTCTAACTTTAAGATTTAGTTTTTTATTTGTTAATTTCAATTTATCTTTATTAATTGTCATCATTGTTAATTGTTTCCTATGAATTATATCATTTCTGTATCCAACATACTACCTAAATATTTAGTTTTTTTCCACTTTACGTCTTCGTTGTTATTTGATATTACTATTTTCTCTGTCTTATCTTTATTTATTTTTAGATCCCGTCTTATTAATTTACTTTCAAGAATGTTATTAATTCATCAGAATTGTTTTGTCCAATAAGAATCCATCCTATATCATTGGCAAATTGTTGATTTATTATTTCTGTATTACTATTTCTATTCCAGTATGTGTGATCATTAAGTTCTTTAGGTACATTCTGTTCTGTTTCTTTTAGCGACATTGCAAAGTAGAAAGTAAACAGAATTGGACTTAGACAGTCCGCCTGAGGTACTCCTGTGCTGGTACTGAATTCTTTACCTTGACAATTGTCGTTCAAAACCTTTATTTTTACATTTTCTATTAGTATTTTGATTATGTACAATTCATCTTCATCTAGAAACTGCTTTAAATCATCTATTAATAGCTTTCTATTTATGCAGTCAAAAGCCTTACTCATATCTAGAAGTAGTATACTTATGTTAGCATTTTGTTCAATTATTGCTTTTTCTATTAATAACTTCAAAGAGCACACGTTTTCTGTAGTGCTTCTTCCTCTTCTATATGCCGCCTGACTTAGTGGAATTTGATTATCTATTTTATCATATACTCTATTAAACATTATGATGCACAAAATCTTTCTCAATGTATTTAGAAGGATTATGGGCCTAAGGTTTTCTGCTAGAAGAGAGAGAGAGAGAGAGAGAGAGAGAGAGAGAGAGAGAGCGCAAGTGAGAGAGAGAGAGCGAAAGTGAGAAAGAGAGAGAGAGAGAGAGAGAGAGAGAGAATGGATTAAAGTCATAACAACCTAATCATCTACAACAATGCCTAGTGAAGAGATATCGTGTGAACGATACGATTTCACTTACCTTCTTTCACTTTCTTTCTGTTTAGGAAGAAGATTCCTTTTGCAATTTCTCAAAAACTAATTAATTAGAGGCAATAAATCTAGCTTCAGGCAGATCACATAAGCCCAACTGTTATAGGCATAAGCCTCCTAACTGCTTTATTAGAAGAAAATGATTGTGTAATTTGTACTTAAGTGAATTAAGCCTAAAATAGAATAATAAATGTTATAAAATTTAATATAAGTCAGATGTTTTTATAAGCTTCTGGTCACTGTGCTACAAATGATATATGCATAGCTCATTCACCAAGAATAAATTACATAATATGTTACATGATTGAAAATCGTTTCTTGCTAATATTTATACTAACTCAACAGACCTAATGTTAAAGAATTTTTATTGATTTAAACTTTAACTTTACATTTCGATTTAACCGCATTTTAAAACATCCATAACTCGATGTAGGGCCCAAATGATAAGAACTACCATTCTAGTGGCTCAGTTCTTTCTAATTAAAAAACAATATAAAAACTATAATAGGATTAGGCTTAGTTAAATATTTTTTAAATTAAAAGATTAATCTCACTTTAACAGACATGATTCTAAAATAAACTTATTGACCATGGGCTATATAATTTTATATACAAACAATTGAATATATATATATATATATATATATATATATACACTATAATATATATATATATATATATATATATATATCTATATATATATATATATAGATGCCTATGTAGGCCTATATATATATATATATATATATATATATATATATATATAGGCCTATACGCATAAAGACCTATATATATATATATATATATATATATATATATATATATATATATATATATATATCTGTGTGTGAGACTGTGTGTGTGTGTGTGTGTGTGTGCCTGTGTGTGTTTCTGTGTAGCATTGTTGAAGCCTATGTGTATTTGTAAGTATGTATCGTTCAAGTATATCTATAGTGTATTTTCCTTAACAATTTTTAGTTACGATGAGGTTTGAAAATACCACTAGACTGCTGTTTCAAGTCTTCACGACCTATTACTGAACCTGTTAAATTAAGTTAAGTTAACATCCTGCTCGAGCTACTGTCCACGCTTACTAGTAGTCTGCTACTTGATTTTCTAGTGCCAGCTTCTAGAGTAGCCTAACACAGGCCAAGACACGCAGGCTGCAGAATGTAAACAGCCCTAGTCAGTCGTGCCCGGTGCTGCTGTAATGGGGCAGGCAAGATAAGTCTGTCAACACAGGGCGCTGTGTGCAGATACTACAGTAGCCTACATTATAAACACCTACTTTGGGCCACAGGGTAATTGTCAAGCAAGCTTATACATGTGTATATATATATATATAATATAATATATATATAATATTATATTATATAAATAATATAATATATAATATATATATATATATATATATATATATATATATATATTATAATATAATATATATATATTATATTTATATATATACATACATATATATATATATATATATACATTCATTAGATCATAGTCAAAAAGATCTTGACTTTTGAAGATCAAAAGTCAAGATCTTCTTGACTTGAAGAACTTGTCAAGTCAATACAAGATTTAAATATAGATAATGATAATGGCAGGATAATGCTTAAAATATTAAGAGAATGCCAGGACGTCCCTGACATCTTCCATTTTTAAGGTAATGGAGGTAAAAACCTTTAATAAAATTAGAATTACAAATATAATAATTCTTAGAATTATCATTAGAATTACAATTTGTATAAGCCTAATGTTGGACGGCGATTCAGCAATTATTGCATCGACAATAATAATAATAGCAGTAGTAGTAGTAATAATAATAATAACAATAATAATAACAATAATAATAATAATGGCAAGCACTTATATGGCGAGCATTTTCAAGAGCAGGCATCCCTTCCTCTAAGGAACCAAGTGGGTTGTCCAGATCAGACGGCAAGCGTCCGGACGGCATGACTCTAGTGCCCTGGTGCAACGGTAAATGTGCCGTATGGGACGTCACGGTCATTGACACTATGGCAAACTCCTACCTGAATACGACTTCAATCACAGCCGGTGGAGTTGTGCTCATGCCGCCTCTAGGAAGTTGGATAAATACAGTGATCTGTCCTTAGGATATGAAGTTGTTCCGGTGGCCATTGAAACCATGGGCCCGATGAATCCCGAAGGAGTTGACTTCATTAATGGCATAGGCAGACTTATTGCAGAGCAACCCAGCCATAAGCGAGAGACATCTTTTCTTTGGCAAAGGCTTTCCATGACTTTGCAAAGATTTAATGCAGTCTGCTTCAACAATTCTTTTAAGCCGATTGATGACCTCGAGTAGCCGGGCGGCGATTCAGCACGTATTGCTCGAATCGTTTTTATCAAACCCCAGGTTCTTTACACTGGGGTAAATTAAAAAATAATATTAATAATAGATTCCATGGGCAGAGGGGAAGTGTGTTAGCTGTTACGGACACTTTCTCAGTAAGCAATCTCGGCCTTTCTTGCGCTGCTGCTGGTGCTGCAGCAGAGGCCGCGGCTAATAGGAAAACTCTGAAGTATGCCGAAATCTCTGGCAACTATATATTCATGCCTATTGCCTTTGAGACCCTGGGGCCCATCAACTCTCTCGCATGAGACTTTATTGACGAAATAGGCAGGAGGACCAGCGCCATTACTGGTGATAAGCGCGAAAAATCTTTTCTGTGGCAGCGACTGTCTATTGCTCTCCAGCGATTCAATGCAGTCTGCTTCAGTGGCACTTTGGCTAAAGCGGCTTCCCAGAGTGCAGAGAAATTATTTTAATCGCTTTTTAAAAAACTTTTAATTAAATAAAGTCTCTTTTATCTTATTTTTTAGCCCAGGGCCCTTTACAGCCCAGGGCATTTAAAAAAAGTAAAAATAAATAATAATAATAACAATAATAATAATAATAATTCTAATTCTAATAATAATAATAATAATAATGATCGATAAGCGAGAGACCTCTTTTCTTTGGCAAAGGCATCCCATTACTTTGCAAAGATTTAATGCAGTCTGCTTCAGCAATTCTTTTAAGCAACTAGATGGCCTCGAGTAGCCGGGCGGCGATTCAGCAATTATTGCTCGAATCGTTGTTATCAAACCTTGGGGTCTTTACACCCTTGGTAAATAATAATAATAATAATAATAATAACAATAATAATAATAATCCGGGTGGATAATCAGTACACATTACTCGAATAGTTTTAGCAAACCCTGGGTTCTTTGCTAATTTGCTTAGTTGCTAAAATCACTCAAGCAATCGGTGCATGTCGTCTAGTTAGACACACATTTAAGCCTGTCTTATATACACAATGCTATGCACACAAGCAGAAGCGTAATTGTACAGGAATTAGATAAAGACAAATAAAAGCTACATATCAAACGCATCTGCACATGTACATTCATAGTAAGGAATGCCAGTGAGTCAGCGCACATTGTGGTCACATTGACCAGCCACTTAATTTGATTTAGCGCCCACAGGCTATAACACAGCTAATACACACTATACCCTATAGTGCGACCGCGTGACCTGTTCCAATGTCAAAGTAAACTCCAGTCAGCTGCTGTAAGATGCTGCTGGCCTTTGTCTCACAATTAGGGAGCAGCAGACACGGGTCCTGAGGGGAGTCCCCCTTAGGGCCGCCTGTACAAATTTTTATCAAAATTTTCATTGTGTTCATGGCTAATGTATTTGTATGTGGAAATATGTACATAAGTGTTAAAAAGGTGTGAATTTTTTTAAAATTTGTAACGGAGGAGTATTGGCGTTAGCGTAAGCGAAAAATGTAAACACTGCCCAAAAAAATTTCTGCCCCCCCCCCCCCGATAGCAATTCCTGGATTCGCCACTGGCTGGAGTTGCTGCAGCATAATTGTAGACTGATAACCAGTTTAAAATTTTCAATCAAATAAATAATATTAATAATAATTAGATCCTATGAAATATGGCAGCTTTCAAATCAAATCAAATCCATTGCAGGACGTAATAAGCTAGCATTATTCTTCGTACTACATGAAGCGTATCAAGTGTGTCAAATTATTTTGAAGAGAAGCCGCCTGAATTTGACGTTAAACCTTAATAACCTAAACTGAATAAACTTATAACATCTTGAACTTCCTACTCAGAAATAAATTGAGAAGCTAGAATGAATTGTAGTCTATACGAATCACCGCAGTGGTGGGGGGGGGGCGCTTTCAGTCAGCATCTAGAAGTCCAACGACGAAGAAGATGAGTCATCGATGGGCAATGCGAGTCAAACCTAATGACATTGCAGGTTATAAGCCTGTAACTAACTTCCGAATAACTTCTTTGGGCTGATGCCATATCAAGTTACGACTTTACAAAAATTCGTTTCACTATCTTACTGTTGAGTACCAGCAATTCTACGCAGGTTATGAAGTATAGACAGATAGTCTGACATATGCGCATAAAATTTTGATCGTAATAGATATTTTCATTGATCTAAAAACTGACGAAGGTTAAAATAATATCATGTTTAGAATCAGAATTGAAAACATTAATTGTGTTTACAATTTGAAATGAACGTTGAATTGCCCGGAGCAGAATAATTCTCGTTGTGGGACAGTATCTGAAAGTGACAGTCAGTCTACCTGACAAAGTGTGTCTTACAAAGTGCGCCTGACAAAGTGCGCCTGAAAAAATGCGTCTGACAAAGTGCACCTGACAAAGTAAACGAGAATGGAATTTGGAAAGACGAAAAGTAAACTTAGTAAAAGTTCGCCCTTGAAGGATTTTGTACATGAATTAAAGTGCAATTTCTCAATTGATCAATTAAGTGGTAGTATTTGCTGGTAGTCATGTTGATAGGATTTCTCTTTCTCTCTCTCTCTCTCTCTCTCTCTTTCCCTCTCTTTCTCTCTCGCTCTCTCTATCCCGCTCTCTTTCTCTTTCTCTCTTCTCTCTTTCTAACTACCCACCTGTAACCTATCTCTGCCAGTATCTGTCTGTCTCTCTGTCTTTATGTCTATAAGGCTATATGCCTAAATCTCTCCAATACTCAACTAAAGGCACAAGGTAAATAACTGTGCTGGCAATGCAATGAAGACATCAAGGGGGCGGCACTTGGAGGCGGGATTTAGAGCACCTGGTTCAGCTGTCGTCAATGAACGAATTTAAGCTACGTCGATGTAGTTAGTACTTTATACTTTAATGGGCGATCAAAATGGAAGACCGAGTGTTGGCAGCTTTGAGTGAAACAATTCCTAGGATATTGAAAGGTTATTCTTAAATCAGGTTAGGTTTACATCAATGCGCTCTCAAAGGCAACGATTACTATTTATCATGGAGAGAAAGGAGGAAAATATGAAAACTCCAAAAACAGCATACTAAGCAAGGAAACACAATAGCACATGCGGTACCGTGTGTGTAAACATACTAACAAAATATACTTTAAAAAGTATTCGTCTTGAAAGGAACAACAGCAATAAGCGACTGTTCAAGTAGAGTGAGGCAATGTAATCCAAGGGTTATTGCATTAACTACAGGCTAAAACTAACATATTACGCCCATCAGCTAACAATCTATACCTAAATTACCAGACATTTCAAAATTGTTCTAGACCTATTCATGTAGACTACTACAAGATAAATCGACTTTACGCTTTTCTCCGACGTACAGTTACAACGCGACTATTGCTGCTATAGTGTCTTCATATATCTCTGCAGAGCATGCCCAATTGTAGCCCATTGCGAGTGGGCACAGGTCTGGGCATAGTAGGCCTACCACAGCGATGAGCTTAGCCATGCATGTAGCCTTGCTACGCTTCGCCTCGTGGTGTAGGCCTATATAGGCCTTTATGACATTTAACTGTAACATTCTATAGCGTCAATGAATGAGTCGACGACAAGTAAACATCAAATAATTCTACAGGTTTGGCTAAACGAATAAATCGTAGCCGCGGAATAATGAATCCGAATGTTCGGATGCTATTTTACGATTTTACACAAGTCCGACCAGGATATATTTAAATTAAATTATTTAAATTATTATGTAAAGGCTACTCGTGTAACCGTTATTATCTTAACTGTGTTGTGTCCAGGTTTGCCCGTGCTGTGTCCGGGTTTAATTATCCTTGTTGTGGCCGGATTACTCGTGTTGAGTCCGGGTTGCTGAAAACTAGTCCAACCGTGGTAGCGTGGTCAAAGCACTAAGATCTAAAGTTTATTTTCTAAACCAACGCAACAAAGGGCATTGGTGAGCGCCTAGGCTCAAGAAAAATTGCTACAGAATTATCTGAAAAAAACGAACGAGGCAGTCTATTTTATTCCAGCCCTAGTTAAACTGGGATTGAAGGTGTTTATGGTGATGATTTAAATTATGATGTAGGCCTACTGCAGTTAAAGCCTAATTTATGTGGTTGTGTTACGTCTATTAGCCCTATATGACAGAGTTTATATCTCAAAAATTATGTTCTTTGTTAACAATTTTAGACATAAAAAGTTAATTTAAATAGTTGTGTCCCATTGAAAAGTTACATGTCTTGATACCAGTGAAGTGGCCACTGTTATCAGAAAATACGGCGGCAATGCGTCCTTCTTTTAACCCCACGAATCGCGGTATAGAAAAACAACTATAGGCCTACAGAGGAAGAATATAAATCAAACTTTGAATGCGCTGTTTTAAGTTTTAATTTCTGCATTATTACAACATACGCTTTGCCATTTCTACGGTAAATTTTGTACTAAGAAAAATTATGCATAACTTTGTACTGCAGCATCGTAAACGTATATATAGGTCTCATATATATATATATATATATATATATATATATATATATATATATATATATATATACCATAACTGAAACCATATATATATATATATATATATATATATATATATATATATATATATATTATCTAAATCATTGCATGATATAGACGTAAACGAAGCTATTATGGTGCAAATATTGAAATCACTAAATGTAAAGAAGAGTCCAGGTCCAGATGAGATACATGCAAAAATGCTGGTGGAGCTTAGTGAAGAGCTGGCTCTAAGCCTTGTAACGCAATTTAACTCTAGTCTAAAGACAGCGTTTGTCCCTCAGGATTTCAGGGAGGCAATAATTGTACCAATACATAAGAAAGGTGCAAAGGACAAAGCAGAAAACTATACACCTATCAGTCTTACAATTATTATTGGGAAAGTTTTCGAGAGCCTCATTAATTAAGAATAAAATTACTAGTTTTCTGGAAGTAAATAAGCTAATAAGAAATAGTCAACATGGCTTTACTAGTGGACTTTCCTGTCTCTCTAATTTATTAGACTTCTTTGAGGCAGTATCTAAAGAACTAGACAAAGGAAATTGTGTGGATGTTCTGTATTTAGATTTCGCTAAGGCTTTCGACAAGGTTCCGCACAAGAGATTAATTAAAAAGTTAGAGGCGCATGGTATGACAGGTAATATACTAAGATGTACATGTATAGAGAGTTGGCTGACCAATAGAAGACAAAGAGTGTGCATTGAGGGTGAGTTTTCTGAATGGTCTGATGTTAAAAGTGGTGTGCCGCAGGGATCCGTGCTGGGCCCTCTATTATTTATAATATATATAGGCCTAAATGATATAGATGAAGAAATTCTATCTAAATTTAGTAAATTTGCGGACGATTCAAAAATTGCAAAAAGTGTTAACAATGCTCATGATGTTAGAATATTACAAGATGATATAGTAAAAATACAAAATTGGTCTAATATCTGGGAGATAGAATTCAATATTGATAATAGGGTAATGCATTTGGGTAAAAATAGTTTAAATACTGATTACATTCTAAACCACACACTACTAAAGTCGACCAATAGTGAAAAAGATCTAGGTGTATTGGTAGATAAGTCATTAAAGTTTAGAGAACAAGTTAATAAAGTAGCTAACAGTGCGAATTCTGTTCTAGGTTTGATTAAAAGAACTATGACCAGCAAAAGAAAAGATATAATAGTAAAATTATATAAATCATTGGTTAGGCCTAAACTGGAGTATTGTGTCCAAGTTTGGTGTCCTTATCTAAAAACATATATAGATAAATTAGAGAAAGTACAGGCTAGAGCGACAAAACTGATTAAGGAGTGCAAGAATTTAAGTCATGAAAGCCGACTAAAATATACAGGATTAGTAACTCTGAAAGAGAGAAGAGCTAGGGGAGATCTGATAGAAGTGTTCAAAATTCTAAAGGGATTTAGTAAGGTTGATTACAACACTTGGTTTAATTTAACTAATAGCTGCAGAACTAGAGATCATAAATACAAACTTGTTAAACCTAGAAGTAGATTAGATATACGTATTAACTTTTTTGGTCAGAGAATTATTAATAGCTGGAATGAGCTTCCAGAGGAAGTTGTAGAAGCAAAATCCATAAATCAATTTAAAAATTTGTACGATAAATATAAGAAGTTGGTGTAATATTGCCCTATGTGTAAAAATTATTTGTTAGATATTAGGCCCTAATTTGGTATTTTAGTTTGTATAGATATATGTCATTAGGCTTGGTCTAAAGCTGAAAATAAAGCTATTTTTCATTCAAATAGCTGTTTACCTTGCTTTTCTGTAAACACTGTTTACTGTCATATCTAGCCTAAATATGTATATTGTGTTATATTGTGTTAGTTAAGTACGTGTATAGGGGACTTTATGCTTTCTCTTAGTTAATTGTGTACTTCTAGTTTCTAGTTTTTATTGTGTTTTAGTGAGTTTATATATATATATATATATATATATATATATATATATATATATATATTATATATATATATATATATTATAAATAAATAAATATATATATATATATATATATATATATATATTCAGCATTGTTAAAAGGTTTTCACCACGCTTAGGTGCACCGTGTTAATCTCTTGCTTAAATGTTAGAAATTTCTATTTAATACATTTCACAATGAAGTCAATGTCAGTGAGCCAAAATAAATAATATCTTTATTTACTTTCGGGTTAATATGCACTACACGTGAGATAGCTTACTTTGTTGAGTTTTAGCATTTCGAAGTCAAGCATTTTGCGAATATACGAAATCCACACAGAACTACATAAATTGAACAAATAAAGGCCTACGGCCCAACGTTGCTGCTCGAGAAGAGAGTAAAGAGAGTAAAGTTAAATAAACGTACGAGTGAATGTATTTCTTATGCAATTAATGCATGGTACACAAACGCATATTAACATAGCATACAAGTAGCCTACTGTTATTATAATAATAATAATAATAATAATAATAAAGGTTTAACGTCCGTTTCCTCATACAAGGATGATGTCAGGGACGTCAGGGATATATATATAAGCATAAATATCGTGCAACAATTACATAAAATTAATACGAATACGTCCATCAGTGATAGGAAAAATATGTAGGGGCACTTTTTAAAAGTATTTGAAAATGCTTTAGAAAATACTTTTGCAAAGTACTTTTGAAATGCTAAATTAAAATATTTTATTTTTAAAAAAAGTATTTTAAAAAGGCATTGATAATATCCATTTTAAAATAAAATTTCGAAACTTGAAGTTCAATAGCCTACAAATGTTAGTGAACACTACTGAATCAACTTGCAGATCAATGGAGGTCTCTCTCTCTCTCTCTCTCTCTCTCTCTCTCTAGAGAGAGGGAAAATTTATAGAATATGTACCTTGGTTGGACCTGCCATTTGAAAGAATACGTAGAGAGAGAGAGAGAGAGAGAGAGAGAGAGAGAGAGAGAGAGAGAAAAGGGGAGAGAGAGAGAGTGCCTCAATGACTTTAGTCATCCATGTCTACCCTAGGACACTGCAAGTTCAGATTGAGCGGTAAGAACTTAACCGGTTTATAACCAGTTGTAATCGGTCACGTGACCGATTACAACTGGTTATAAACCAATTGTAATCGGTAAGCTCCTCTGCGGCAGGCAGTATAAAATGAGAACGCTCAGAGCTCCAGGAACAATTGTCATCAGTTCACTGAGACGGTAAGAAGGGACCGAAAGAATCTCTTACGCCTACAGGCGTATACAAGGGCTGACCACGGTCAGTCTCATCTTTGCCTGACCGTCGATCTCGAGACGTTCTCGACCGAGATTGGTGGTACGAGCTTCGGCTTGTTAAATAGAAAAAATTCATCAAAGGCTGCTCTGGTGCCTGGGGCACTGGTGAAGCCCAGGGCACTGGGGCACTGAGATGCCCCTAGGGTCCGTGGTACTGTGGTGCCATGGTGCCTGGCGGGGCTCTGGGTATGTCCGGCGAGTCACTGAGGAGGTGCCGCTAGAAGGTACCACCCATGAGGTACCCCTAGGAGGGGGTGCCCTATAGGTGGGTGGGGGTACCCCTCCCCTTGGGTGGGTGGGGTACCCTCCCTCTGGGTGGATGGGGGTACCCTCCCTCTGGGTGGGTGGGGGTACCCTCCCTCTGGATGGGCGGGGGTACCCTCACTCTGAATGGGTCGGGGTACCCTCACTCTGAATGGGTCGGGGTACCCTCCCTCTGAGTGGATGGGGGTACCCTGCCTCTGGGTGGATGGGGGTACCCTCGCTCTGGATGGATGGAGGTACCCTCCTCTGGGTGGATGGAGGTACCCTCCCTCTGGGTGGATGGGTACCCTCCCTCTGGGTGGATGGGGTACCCTCCCCCTGGGTGGGTAGGGGTGCCCTCCCCCAGGGTGGGGTGGGGTACTCTCTGGGTGGGCGAGGGTACCCCGCTGGGTGTTGGGCATGGGTGCTGGGTGGGTGGAAGAGAGAGAGAGAGAGAGAGAGAGAGAGAGAGAGAGACTTGAAAGTTTCCGTTCTTAATTAGAATAAAACATGGTAACTAAACATAACTAATTTAAGAACGTGTAGTATTTTTCTATCAAGGTAGGCATTATAATTTATTTTCTTAAAAAAATTCAAAGTAATTTTACTTCTTAGGCCTACTTAAAAGTACTACTTTTTGTTGAGAGCTTTTGCTTTTTACTTGTTTTGTTATTTTTGTTTACTGGTTTATTTTACTCTCGTTTACTCGTTTTGTCACTTTTACTTTTAGTCCTATTTAAAGTATATTGCTGAGTACTTCTTACAACACTGCCTATATTTATAATATCTTTAAGTAGGATGATGCTCCGGCATCGTCCTACTTTTTTTACCCTGTACATGTAGATATCAATAATAATTTTTTCCATTTTCTAACCTTCGAGTTTGGGCGAAATTTTTTTTAGAAAACTCAAATTAAGGCAAAAATGTTAAGAAATGTAACTTTGGCCCACATGTATTTGAAAAATATTTTGAAATATTTAAAATAGATTATCTTAAAATATTTATAAAATATTTATGAAAATATTTCTTTAAAGTAGGCCTATTCTATAGTATAACCTACCTATTTTGAAAATAGAGATATATTTTCTATTTTGAAAGCATTTTGTACTCAATCACAGGAATTCATATATTGCACACAAACGTACACCTATATGTTTTGTAAATGAAGTGACTAGTCAAATTATTGCACAATAATTTGACTAATCCAATACATACATTGTACAATGCTGTGTTTTCGAAAGGATTTTTGGAAGATTAAAAAAACACGGAGTGGTATTTTGTCACATTGAATATTGACGTCCCTGACATCATCCCTGGATGAGGAAACGAACATTAAACCTTTATTATATATTATTATTATTATTTCGGCAAAATTTAGTATTGAATAGAAACATCCCAACCTCAATTTGTCAAAAGTTAGGCTACTTATATTAGATAAAATTTGAATTGAAATTATGACATTTGACACTGTTCATAAATTGCCGACAGACTGACAACAATTATTGACAACAGTATTTTTCTGAGAGAACTTCTCGTATAGAATTGGAATTTCAGTTTCAGCTTCGGTCTCTCTTTAGAAAAGTTTTCATTAGTAGTTGTCACCGCTGTCAGTGGGTGTGTCATGTAAACAAAAGTTGTCTAGTGGCGAGTTTTCTAATTACAGAGAGTTGGATCGACATATGTTTTATTTTAACACTGCCCAGTCCATACATAGACAGTTCTCAAATATTTAATACAACTCACACTTTAGTCGGTTAAGTGGTCTCACTGAACCGCTGTAGCCTATCTAGTTAACCATTTATCAGTTAAACGAAAACCAATTGGAATCTGAAATTTTTAAAATCAATGTAATATTTATTGAACTAATTATATCGGTATAAAACCTACGTTTCATTACATTGAGTATCTGAACGCATAGTTCTATTATGCTCTATGCATATATATGTCTATAAATTTAAATTTATCGCGTACAGTATTAATAATTTACGTCCAATTTTAAGTTAGAGATATACATATACTGATATCGAAATAATTGTCTGTCAGCTTAATTATACTATATATTATTGATTTCTCCAGGAAATTTTATTTGCACCAGAAGGTTAAGTGAAAAATATAAAAATGGATTTTAAGAAGCTAACATCAGGTGCTGGGACTTTATTGAATCGTGCTAAACAGGTAGAGCTGATTTTCAATTATATATACTATACATGTCTATGTATATATATATATATATATATATATATATATATATATATATATATATATATATATATATATATATATATATAACATAATTTTTTTAGCGAAATCAGGAAGCCTATTGTACTGCTGATATATCTGTTATTATGCTAGCGTTTTCTTATTGATTAAATTCCTGATGCTAAATAATGCAATACTTTAGTTATAGCAGCCATCAGGTATGTTTTAGCTAATAACTTTTAGCTGGTATGTTTTAACAAATTTTTGCATCAGGTTCCTGTCTCAAAGTATTGCCTGTGATGAGTGAATAAAGGATTTGAACCATCAAACACTGATCCTCTGTCAAAAATCTTGATTATGTGCACTAACACATACAAGTGCTCATTGCTATTGCATGAATATCTAAATCAATAACACACATTGTAGTGAAATGATCAGCCATGTGACATTGATCGCTTTTAATATCATATAATTAAATCATTGGGCAATTTGAGAATATATCACTAGATTGTGGGTGAGAGGGAGGGTAAGATTTGGATGGTAAAGCTTCATTTGAAATGCTAATTCTCTTGTATGAAGGCAGGAGAAATATAATTCTCAGCTCAGCTTTTTCGTATCCTTTTCTCAGATTTCAGCTGGACCAAACATTATAATTATTATTACTTTTAATCTTATTTCAAATTAAGTTATTTATAATAATTATTTTGTATCATGTATATAGATATAGTTTTGTAATGGCATTTGGTTGAGCATGTTATTTTATAATTTATTCTAGGATAATGTATGGATTTTCTATATGGTATGATTATGATGGCGCCACGTAATCTAGACTGACAATAATGCTAGTTCTAGTTTTGGAGCTAGAATAATCTTACTCATATCCTACCTTAATTCAAAGGATACCACTATTTAAAAAAGGCACTGTTGTTATGTAGTATGCATTTTTCCATAGATAATAATAGTAGTGGTTTAACCTCAGTTTTCTCACACAAGGATGATGTCAGGGACGTCCCTTTCACATGTCTCTACAATTTGATTCACCCAAACATCCTGAAAATAGGTGTTGAAGAGGGAGAAAAACGATCAAAGATCTTGCTGGTACATTGATAAATACATCTTAAAGGTCTTAATAGTTATATTCCATTATTAATTGACATCTCTGCTTGATTCCGTGGCTCTGTGGTTAAATGCATTGCTATTCTGTGCCAAAAATTCAGACTTGATTCCAGGCAGATAAAATGAGATAGTAAAACATGAGATAGATAGTTCTCCATCATTCCAGGGATTGCTAGGATGTTGCAATTACTACACAGTATGATGGCTATAGAAGACTAAATATAATAGAAGACTCGCACTACATTAGATACTGATTTGTGGTCTCTTTCTGTTAGTATGCAGATAAATTGCAAAAGTGTTATAAATTTGAGCGTCAATTTTGTATTTTTAAAATTTGGCTAGTTGTTGTTTTATTCTCTGTTGGATTGTGGTATATGAATTTAGGCAAATTGTTTAATTTGATATTATTTCATAAGTGAGTAAAATTGCTGAGTGCTGTATGCCTAATACAACTGATGATGGCCAGAAAATTTAAGTCAGAGTTTAATTAGATAAATCTTCTGTAGAGCTGTTGCTGGTGATAATCGTATAAATGCTTAATTTCTTACAAAAATTATAATTAATAGACCTGGTTTATTATATTCTCACTGTGCCAAATATTAAATCTGCCATGGGCTGACACTCCTTCATGTTTTCTGCTCTGACAATATGGAACTCTCTGCCGCAAGATTTTCTATCATATAACTGTATTACTACTTTCCTAGGCAAGCTAAAATCCCATCTCTTTCCACCATAGGTCTAAATTTTGACCCGTTTTCCTTGGATTTTGGTGCACTGTTTCGATCAGGCTTTCTCTTGTGGTCTTTGTTTACTTAGTTGTCATCGTGTGGTGCTTTGGAGCCGTTTTGTGTTGATTCTGCAAGAGACGTCCCTGACATTGCCTTATGGCGATTAACCGGACATTAAATTCTTGTTGATTGATATATGGGATCTAGTTGTTATAGACCAGATAGGATATTTTCAAACTACTATTTCAATGCTATTTTTAAATAAATGACTGCGATCTTATTTAGCACATTGATTAAAAACTTACTGTCTAGAGTCATAAATTTTCTAAAGTTTAATTTGGCTGCATGTTATGTTACATTGACTTAAGAAGAACATTGCGATGGCATAATTTAAAAATATTTTATTTTAATGGCATTTAAGGCTGGTTTTTGCTTACAGTATTATGTAACTCTATAATTTTGTTGTTACCAAATGCAGCAGTTCAGATTTGACAAACTTTATCACTCTAGAAGTTTAAATAAAAATAAATAAAATAATATAATAAATATTTGCTAGGATGTTGATTGCATTGCACTCAACGCATGATCTTCTCATGGACATGAAAATATTTTAATAGTTTTCTCTAACACTGTACATAATGAATTTAGGAATAGTTGCTTTATTTGTAAATATTTGGTATGTGAGGAAAATTGCAGAGTACTGTACGTTTTAATGCAACTGATGATGGCAATGCTAAGCAAATTAAAGTTTGAATTAATTTGATAAATCTTCTAGATTTGGTACTGGTCCTAAGCTTAAAAATGCAAAATCATTTAATAATAATATTTCTTTAATAAAGAAAATTATAAACCTGAATCACTAATTTTTAATTCTAAAATGTTGATATCTCTCAACTAGAAATGAAGAATTTGAGAGAATTTTGTGAATTGTAGACAAAATTGCTTGGAGTATCACTGTAGAAGTCTAGTAAAACAACTGAAATGGGAGTTAAATTATTTAGAATCGAAAAGGGTTGTAAATATTTTAAACGTTATAACGTAAAGACATTCTTGTAATGTTGCCTTCACCACATATCCGATTAGATTTTACTAGTTGTAAATGAATTTAATGGACATTTTAACTTAATTTTTGCTATTTTCTTCTATATTGGACCTACGGTGACCAAATAGTCATGCATTTCTAATAAACTGTAATGATTTTAAATAGTAAAATTATTCATAATATTGAGAATTCGTTTCTAAAACTACCAAAACAGAGCTAAAATGCATCTACTGAAATCGATTTAAGATTGACTTTACTTGTCTATAACATTTTACATGAAACATATGATTTTGGCTGCTTTCATTTAAGCTCTGTAGTGATTTGTATGCTTGATATCGATTCTCAGATGCTGTGACATCTGTGTGCAACCATTATGCAGTGATTGAGTTGAATGGCGGTATAGGGCTGATATCGCTACATCAGCAACATTAATAGCCTCTATAGAGGTTGTTAAAATTAAGTTTAACACAGGCTGAACTAGGGTATGGAGGTACATTGACTCTTAAAAATATTAGAACAAATTATAATCACCCGTTTTACAGAAAACTATTTCACGTTTGAGCCACAAAAACTCCAGAATAGAGAAACCGAGAGTTTCTCGGGCCTTTTGCCCACTAACACATAATTTTCAGTCGATAAAGGGCATACATGTATATTGTGAATCATTATTTTCAACAATGTTTTGATTTCTTAGTTTGTTACTTAATTTGCTGAGTTTACTTTAAAATAATTGGAATGTTCGTTTATGAATTATGAGATTCTTAAATTTTTTGTTTATCTAATGCATCGAAATGTTTTTAAAAACTCATCAACAATTGAATCTGCTCATTTGGGGATAAAAACTTGGATTTTTTTAACGGATCAGGATGCCGATACTGCTTAGGTAAATAGTTCGTTTTAATTGATGGAATGCACTCGATTGGTGACATTATTTAAAAAGGCCTTGAGAGTGAAACCTGTTAGAGCTATTTATTGTGCTAATTAATTTTAAATATAATGAGTCAGATCTGTCTGTCAGTCCATTCTGTCTATCTGCCTGAAGTAACGCTGATTATAGCGCAGGTAGGGTCCTAGGAAGTGGCTATTGTTCCTAGATGTACCATATTTTTCACACGGGTATATTTAGTTATTATTATAAGAAATTAATATTTTTTGCCAATACACCTTCACCACTTCTTTCCCCTTTTTATAAATAATATTTTAGAGGTCAATACTACTTGTGAGTTTTTATTCAACGCTTAAATTGTGTGTTTATCGGCGATGACTAATTGACTCTCTACAATTAAATACCAAATTCATCATCAGTAGCCGGCGACATCTGCCTATACAGGCAGATAGCTTTTGTTTTCTCGCAGTGCGCTCTGTCCCGTTATAATAACATGTACATATACCCATTTATAGCCGTTAGTTATTAGGACCGAGTCAGCTTTCCAAAAATAATCAACTTAATTATTGTTAATAATTCGATACAAAATAACTATAATCATATCTCTTATCTGTCTTCTCTCTCTCTCTCGCTGTCTCTCTTTCTTAATTTTCTATTTTCCTTTTCTCTCTGTCTCTGTTTATATTATTTTCTCACACTCATTTTTCGTTCTCTCTGTACTGTGCTGTTATTGTACTGTGCTGTTATTGTAATGTGCTGTTTACGTACTGTGCTGTTATTGTACTGTGCTGCTATTGTACTGTACTGTTATTGTACTGTACTGTTATTGTACTGTGCTGTTGTTCTACTGTGCTGTTTATGTACTGTGCTGTTATTGTACTGTGCTGTTATTGTACTACACTGTTATTGTACTGTGCTATTATTGTACTGTGCTGTTATTGTACTGTGCTGTTATTGTACTACACTGTTATTGTACTGTGATGTTATTGTACCGTGCTGTTATTGTACTGTACTGTAATTGTACAGTATTGTTATTGTACTGTGCTGTTATTGTACTGTGCTGTTATTTTACTGTTTATGTACTGTGCTGTTATTGTACTGTACTGTTATTGCACTGTACTGTAATTGTACTGTATTGTTATTGTACAGTATAGCTATTGTACTGCATTGTTATTCTTCTGTATTGTTATTTTACTGTGTTGTTATTGTACTGTACTATTATTGTACTGTGCTGTGGTTGTTCTGTGCTGTTGTTTTACTGTGCAGTTGTTGGAGTGTACTGATATTGTACTGTGTTGTTGTACTGTGCAGTTGTTGGAGTGTACTGCTATTGTACTGTGTTGTTGTACTGTGTTGTTGTTGTACTACGGTATTGTACTGTCATTGTACTGTGCTGTTGTTGTACTGTGGTATTGTACTGTATTGTTGTACTATGCTGTTGTTGTACTGTGCTGTTATTGTACTGTGCTGTTGTTGTATTGTGGTAGTGTACTGTATTGTTGTACTATGCTGTTGTTGTACTATCTTGTTGTTGTACTGTGGTATTGTACTATATTGTTGTACTGTGCAGTTGTGTAGTGTACTGTTATTGTACTGTATTATTGTGCTATATTGTTGTCCTGTGGTATTGTACTGTATTGTCATACTGTGGTATTGTACTGCATTGTTGTACTGTGCAGTACACTGAGGAAAAGTTGGGTAATGCGGAGAAGACGGAATATGAAGAGACGTTCCAGTCGATGCTTGATAACGCTGATAAAACAAAGACATGGACAGAGAAAGTTCTCAGACAGACTGAGTGCTACCTGCAGCCCAATCCCAGTAAGCTTAGCGTTAAGCTCAACAAGTCATCGATTCATCATCACCATCTTCCCTAGAATCCCAGTTTACCTAGGGTCGGAATACGAATAAACTATCTCATCCTCTCTGTCCTACATCATTTCATCAGCCAATCCCCTATTTGAGACTTTTCCATTCGTTTAAATTTTTGTAGCAATTTCTGGAGCCTCGGCGCTCATCAACCGAATGCCCTTTCTGACGTTGGTATGAATCTTAGTGCTTTAGTCGCCTTCTACGACACATGCAGTCACCGGCTGATCAATTCTTCAAACAACCCAGACACAACGCGGGGAACCCATCATGGCATGTCATTTATTCGTACGAATAAATTAGTGCATTTATGTGGTTCCATAACATTTTCGCTTTTTGATTTAGAAAAGCATTTTGTTTGCGATTTTTCACTGTCTTCTACATTTGGGATTTTGTGGGCCTTTACAATCACTTGCAGTTTCCGGATCGTATGCTTTCAGTTTTTCAAGTTTAGCAAATAAAAATTTTTTATTTTCTAGTAAAAATTAGAATTTTTAGGTATATGGATAACTACTGAGTCTGTTAGTGGTTGTGACAACGAAATGAAATTATGACTTCTCACAGTAAATAAAGCAGATTGCGAACTGCATGCATTATTCTCAATCTACACCTTCAGTTGTATACCAATTCAATATGTAAATAAACTCATTATTTCAACAGTTGGCAGTTGAGCATACAAATCATTCGGGATAATCGAGAGATTAAAGTTTAATTTGTAAGAATTTGCGCTTAAACAATGCAAGATCCTAAGCAGGCAAAAAATTTATGCGCCAACAAGAAAGCCGTGTATAGAGAAACGCATTGATAGCGAGCAAATGATCTCCTACAGGACTTGAGGGATGAATAAATTTGAAGCTTAATAAAATGTGAAAATTTAAAGAAGAGAAACAAGCTGTAAGAACCAATCTTGGAGATGATACGATACTTGAAAACCTCTGTTGTTATTTTTTTTTATTGACGGCGGGATTAGCGCACTTGGTTTAGTTGGGCGTCAATTATCGAAGTTAAGCTGCATCGAACTCGGTTAGTACTTTGTGGGTGACCACCTTGGAAGACCGAGTGTTGGTAAAAGCTTAGGAAGGAAAAAATCCCAGGGTGATGGAAGGTTATTCTTAAATCCGCGCCGGCTGCAATTGATGCGCCATCAAAAGGCAACGATTACTAATAACCATGGAGAGGAAGGAGGAAATGGGTCTTAAACAAGCAACTGTGCTTCCTGACCCAGTGTGCCGTTATGTAATTTGTTCGAGAGATCAGAAATATTTGAAAGATGAACGGCGTGCAATTATTTTGGGGCGGGGTTTAGCGCACAAGGCGCATATTTGTATGCGTGTCGAAGATAAGATGCATGAGAAGCTAAAGGAATCCGAGTGTACTTCTGAGTGTATGTGTGTTTGTATGTGTAGCTATACGTGTAGAAGATAAGATGCAGGAAAAGCTACAGGGATACAAGGCTACACGCATGATGGAAACTGACACACTGGGACAGATCATGGTGGATGCAGGTAAACTTGAAAATAGAAGAATCTTATAATCACTAAGATTATAATTACCTTGTAAAATTGACTCTGTCAGTATTTTAAGTCGGTCTTTAGCTCAAAGTTTATTAATTAACAAATATCAAGATTTGATCCAGAGCAAATGAGTGCGCCTAACAACTCTCGGTTCAATGATTAATTGATGGATTGAGTATCTGATCGAATAATTATTGAATTAGTTTGTACGGTTTGTTGATTGATTTCTAGCTAAATATATGAACATATGAAATATTTTGATAAAATACTAAGTTAATTGATTGATTAATTGATATGATATACATATACATGTATATATGGATTGACTAATTGTTTGATTGGTGCAGGTAATGATTTATCAGGAGGAACCCCAGCCTCTAATGGATTGATTGATTGATGCGTGTAATGATTTGTAAGGAGGGGTTTCAGCCTCTAATAGTTTGGCTGATTGGTTGATTGATTGATGCAGGTAATGATTTGTAAGGAGGGGCTCCAGCCTCTAATAGTTTTATTGATTGATTGGTGCAGGTAATGATTTATCAGGAGAGGCCCCAGCCTCTAACAGTTTGATTGGTTGATGCAAGTAATGATTTGTCAGGAGGGCCCCAGCCTCTAATAGTTTGACTGATTGATTGATTGGTGCAAGTAATGATTCGACAGGAGGGCCCCCGCCTCTAATGGTTTTATTGATTGATTGATTGGTGCAGGTAATGATTTGTCGGGGGGAGCCCCAGCCTATGCCAGTGCTCTGATCAGATGTGGAGAGGCGCAGCAGAAAATCGGTGCTGCTAATCGAGAATTCATTCAGACCTCAGTCGAGAAGTTCATTGTGCCCCTACAAGCCTTCCTCGATGGTGAAATGAAGAATCTACAGGTTGACAACTAGAAGGAAAAACCTAGTTAAAAGATTAAAAATCTAAGGTTAACATCAGTTTCCTCACTCGAAGGCATTGTCAGTGACGGGAGAGCCCAGGATTTGAACCCCACACATACTGATCCGCGGTCGAGTATCTTACGGACGTCGCCACTGGCTTAATTCAGTTTAACGTCAGTTTTCTGTCTTGAAAACGAATCATTGACGGGACGATCTCGGATTTGAACAAGTAAATTTTTTAAAACAAGTCAATTACAAAGCGTAATTCCTTATCCATACCTGATAACTTGGGAAAAATAATAAAATATGGCTTCTGAGGTAGTTACCCATTGCCTGAGATGCATACGCGTGCAGCTGTATATGTATAGGTGTATGTATATGTATATGTGTAGGTGTATGTGCAGATGTGTGTGTAGATGTATATGCAGATGTGTGTGTGGATGTATGTGTATGTGCACAGGTATGTGTGTGTAGACGTATATGCAGATATGTGTACATGTACGTGTGGATGTATGTGTACTGCAGAAAGAACGCTCGGTGCTGGAGACAAGAAGACTTGACGTGTGGATGTATATGTAGATGATATGTAGATGTGTGTGTAGGTGTATATGTAAGTGTATGTGTAGTTGCACGTGTGGATGTATGTGTAGTTGCACGTGTGGATGTATGTGTACCGCAGAAAGAACGCTCGGTGCTGGAGACAAGAAGACTTGACGTGTGGATGTATATGTAGATGATATGTAGATGTGTGTGTAGGTGTATATGTAAGTGTATGTGTAGTTGCACGTGTGGATGTATGTGTAGTTGCACGTGTGGATGTATGTGTACCGCAGAAAGAACGCTCGGTGTTGGAGACAAGAAGACTTGATTTGGACGCTGTGAAGAGCAAAGTAAAGAGAGCCAAGCCTCCGGTCAGCGCCGAGGTATATCAATCAATTAAATCAAGCTTTTACATCAAATCAATTACTCCACTGAATCAATAACTCAAATATTAAATCAAGCAGTCAACCAAGTCATGACATGTAGTCAGTAAAAATCTGAATCATTAATAAAATAAATTAATTGACTTTTGTGTATTTGGCTTCTAAATTGAATTTGATTCTATTGTAGAGTTATATGATGGAAAGTTTAGTATCTTATTGATTAAATATGATAAATAAATACAGCTATGGCGCGTTTCCTTATGAAAAACTTTCAAATACGTTTTTATTCATCCGATAACCTATCAATACTTGTCATCATCATCATCATCATCCTCCCTTGAATCCCAGTTTAACCAGGGTCGGGATACAAATAGACGGTCTCAAATCCTCTCTGTTCTACACCACACCACCAGCCAATCCCTTATTTGAGACTTTTCCATTCGTTTAAATTTTTGTAGCAATTTCTGGAGCCTAGGCGCTCACCATCCGAATGCCTTTTCTGACGTTGGTATGGATCTAGTGCTTTAGTCGCCTTCTAAGACACGTGCAGTCACCGGTTCGTCAATTCTTCAAACAACCCGGACACGACACGGATAACCTATCAATACTTGTAAATCAATTAAAGTTCGATCCACTCTTTGACTGAGTGAATCGAACTATCTATTTTGTGAGCTACAGATTTTTATTATTTCGTTGCTTTTGCTAGTAACTCATTCATTACATTATCGATTGAGTGTCATGCTTGTTGCTTGGTTGTGATGGACCATTGTACTGCAGTATAGGCCTACATGTAGATGTTGCATTCATACGACCGTAGTATTGAGTAATGGTTGAGGTATGATTATTTATTATGATTACTTAGATTTTTCAGACAGTAACAGTGGAGTGATAGCAGTACTGATATGATGGTGATAATGGTGGTGATAATTATAGTGATAGTGATTGTGACATTGATAGGGATAATGATAGTTACCATCTTTGTTATATTGAACATTGTGTGTAGATAAGTATTACAGGAAAAGTAAACAAAGTACATGTAATGTTTGATAATGGCGCTAACTGGAGTGCGTTTAGTTCATGTTATTTTCATTCTCTACTTGTTTTGATCATACTGGAAATAACTTGAAAGATTTCCCGTTGAATACCGTGTAAGAGATTGAGCGTAGTTTAGATCTAAATTTGATGTTAATTGGATGACATGATGGAAGCATCAGTGTTAGGAAAAATTCTGAAAATGGGATCTAAGATAGCTATTGTCATTTCGTTGTTCGTTATGAAACGACTCCATATCAGATCTACTGACATGGATGTTGTATGTATTTGCATATGAACCCATTGATAGATCATCATCATCATCATCATCATCATCCTCCCCCAAATCCCAGTCCAACAAGGGTCAGGATACGAATAGACGATTTATCCATTCGTTTAAGTTTTGTAGCAATGAACCGGTTGATAGATATAATGTATATATATATATATATATATATATATATATATATATATATATAATGTATATATATATATAATATATATATATAATATATATATATATATATATAATATATATATATATATACATACAGTATGTACAATATGTACATGTATTTATTATGTTTGTACGTGTATATCTCATTTTTCAGGATTAAGTTGTTTGCAATGAGCCAGTGTATCGCACTGTATCGTCTGTCTGGCTGCTTTGATCTAATTATATCGCGCATTTGTTTACTACATGAAATGTGATGTGAATTTTGTCTTGATCAGCTTTATTCACATTTATGTAGCAGCTTGTGGGTATATAATTGCTTGTGCCTGTCCTATCCACTAATTCGCATTAGAACGTTGACATGGTGGTGAGTGCTTGTATTGGAGCGTGTGCGCAACTTAGGAGGTGATCTAAGGGGTTAAACGCTCCAATGGTATCAAATTTGTCAAACGAAAATTCGACTAAATTTTAAACTTATGTTGCATCAAAGAGGCTTACATTCTCCAGAGCTCTTTGAAATTGTTAATAAGCGTAGTAATTGGGTAGTTGTAGATTTAATAAAAGTAAAATGAGATGGTACTTCTTCAATTTTAAGCTTCAGGACAAAATCTAGAATATTTTAGGAAGGAATGCATTTGCTCCACCTAATGTAAGATCTACGTAGTGTAAGATTGTGTTTGCGTATGTATGTATGTTGTAATGTAATTTTATGTTTTACTTGTCCACTCCTTTATGAATTAGGAGATTATGTATGACATAATGAAGTCTACAGAGTCTGAATGACATTATTATATATCTTGCTACGTTAAATAACGCCCTATTCTAAGCTATGATATAATATTCATTATTACTTAGTTATACCGCCCTTTTCTCTTTAATGTTTCGAAATTACTGTTTCCCACTGTATAGTCGAAGTCGTATAATCGTGTTTCGTTTTTCAACTCTCACGTACCGTTTCTGACAGTCTACGTGCGATAGAGGAAGCCGTCGCTAACCCTAACCTTACTGAATGATAACGCTCTTGACCAACATTAAAATGAGGACTTTATTTCTTTCTCTTTCTCTATCTATTCTTGTTTCTTTTTGTATTTAGTTCTCTTTTTTATCACTTGTTTCGATTGATTAGCCTGGTTTATTGTGCGTTTGTCTGCTACATAGAAAGGTGCATGTTCCTTTTTCATATTGTTCATTTTTTATTCTGGAAAGTTGCTTTTCGTATAAATATAACTTTATTAGCTTCATTACTCCCTCCCCTCTTCTTTCTCTCTTGCCCTAGTTTATATTTTGTTGTTGTGATGTATTTTAATTAAATCTTTGACGACATTGAAAAGTTTTTCTACTATGGATTATGATGCAGCAAATTACTTTATTTTATATGACTTGAAACCTTTCCAATTTTTCATTCATCTCAGGTAGACTTCATTTCCTCAGGTTTCTAAATTTGTCTTCGTCCTATTTATTAAAATAATGTAGGCTACTTTAATTTTATAGTAGGATTTACGAAGTATCTAAAGGAGATGACTGACTTTTAAAAAATATTATTAAATATTTGGAGAGAAATTTCAAAATGCCTGAAATTATTGTCATTCTTTCTTCATATTTTATACAGATATTGTATTAAATTCTGAACACATTTTTATTTATAGATTTATATAAATACCTTGACTATAATTAATACATTATAATTACATTATACGTATTCATTAATAATAATAATGATAATAATGAAGGTTTAACGTCCTTTTCCTCATCCAAGCATGATGTCAAGGACGTCCCCACAGCACTAATCACTACAGATAAATTCACCCAGACCAATCTGCAAATGCAATGTGCTGAAAAGAAGTAAGATCCTAAACGAAAGCCGTTCCGGATTAGGTACAATATATAGCTTACTTTATATACACATTTTCTAAAATATCGAAGTTATTGAAAATGTCAAACTAGATCGCTAAGCCATTTATTATATAATAGCGTAACCTAGAAAGTTATACTCAATTTGCATAGACATTTATATTGTCTGATGATATTTATATAATATAGTATCCTAGTATTATAATATAATATATACCATTATGAAATATAATAATATAATATAATGATATCATAATAATATAATTTAATATATACCATAATGAAATATAATATAAATATGAAATATATAATAGGATTATATAACAATTATATACAGTATTAAATGTAGACGTTAATTTAGATAGATTTAAAAAAGAAATGTTTAAAAATAAAATGTTTTACTTAGTTCTATTAGTGACGAAATTAGCCATTTCCAAAAAAGAGGTTATTGTGAATTTTGCCAGAGCTTAAGGTTAAATTTAGAAATTAGGATTAAAGTTAAATTAGATTAATATTGAAGTAATGGCTTTACGGTTAGATTAGGCTAAAGTTTACGATAATAATATAGGCCAAATTTTTCTGTTATATTACAACGATACAGAAGTTTGCAACAGGGGTATATGTCTGTCTGTAGAGTAAATTATATATGTGAAATGACACATGAGAACTACGCTGCTGCATAGTAAATATTAGAGCAATTAAACTAAACACATTTTTTGAACTAAACCTGTTGAGTCTGACTTTATGAGTCATCAAGCACAATTGTAGATTAACGCATTCATAACTTACCGATACGTTATATTTATTTGGCTGGAAATTTAAGCATTATGTTAAAATATATGCATCTATTTCCAGCAGATACAGTTAGCTATAATAATGCTATATGATTGATTGGGTTGATCATTGTTTGATTGTTTGATTGGCTGATTAACTGATTGACTAGTTGACTGACTGAATGATTGACGGATTGTTTGAGTGCATGATTGATTGACTCGTTGATTTATTTACTGATTGATATATCAACTAATTTATTGATTAGTTGATTAACTGATTGATTGATTAATTGATTGACATTCCTGACATTGCGTTATGGAGAAAAACTGGCCGTTAAATTCTTATTAATTGATTGATTGATTGACTGATTGACTACAGATGGAGGCGGAGTTGAAAGCCTGCCAGACAGAGTTTGACAAGCAGCTGGGTATCACGCAGAGATTGCTCGAGGCCATACAGTCGGCGCACGTGAGTCACGTCCCACTGCTCTGTCGTAGGGACTATATGAACCTTTAGCTACGTGACTTCTCACCCATGAACAATTAGATCGATTTATTGCCCATAAATCGACTGATTTCTTACTACTGTGTTTGATTTAATTATAAATTGATAGTAGGATTTAATATTAAAATAAATAAAATTTAAAAATAAATATTAATAATATTTATATAATAAATATAAATATTATTTATTTATAAATTGATTTAATATTAAAACAGATTAAATATTAAACCCAGCAGTTACTGCAGGGTGAGATCAGCGCCGCTCGTAGGGTCGTATTATTGGTCGGCTACCGGAAGTTGATGGAAGATCTAATTGGACGTCCTCCACGGTCATGACTGGCCGAACCAATCCAGTGCTGACAGAATGTGCTTTAAATGAATCATTTTAGGGTTCTGTTTACCTAATTGTATAAATAGTTGACGAAGTTTGATTAAATAAAAAAATCTGTAATAAAGAATGACAAAGGACGATGCAGAGGCATTGTTTTATCTTCAACTATAAACATATACGTACTGAGTTAAATCGACGTTACAATTAACAGACGCACTGCATATTTATTTCGTCAAAACTTGACAAACGTCATAGACTGTTTTAAAATGCTAAATTTTATCCACGATGGGCTATTTTTGATCGATTGATTGAGCGATTGATTGAGGATTGGATGATTAATTGATTGATAGATTCAGCATCAGCGCAGCCTTCAGGACTTCATAGAGGCGCAGGCCACGTTCTACTCGAAGGCACATCAGTGCATGTCTGACCTTCAACGTCAGCTCTCCTCCAGGTATCCGTATACTCTAAATCAATCAATCAATCGCTGTTTCCTTCTATTGTGTACATCATCATCATCATCATCATCATCCCATTAATCCCAGTTTAACCAGGGTCGGGATACAAATAGACTGTCTCAGATCCTCTCTGTCCTACACCTCCTGTCCTTCTACTGCGTACCTAGTGAGTAATGAATTAATTAATCATAAATCGATTATTTAATCAATATATTGTTGTTATTGGAGCCAGTTAGACTAACCAAACATTCTGCAAAAGTATTAAATTTTAATACTGTGCTATGCTCGTTCAGTAAACTGCCCAGTGTGAGGGACGGTGTCACCACCTCGAGATGGCTTCTATTCTATTATTGTAGTAATTTTATATGTTTTTTAAAAGTTGAATACTGCAGTCGAATTTATGCTGTGTATATATACTGTATACTTTGCATTTTTGCATTTTACGAAAAATTAGTACAGAAGTATTAATTAAAGCGAAAGTACATGAAAGTGCATTCAAGTGAAAGTACAGTTAATTAATGAAAGAGGCAGACGAAGACAAATGTAGTGTACAGTATATGATAATTTAGAATTGATTGAATAACTTAGAATATCGCTTCTCGGTAATCTAGACAGAATATAGGCTCTACAGATTTGACTCGAAAATAGTTGTCGATAGATCTTGTGAACCTCGGTGACTTCGTGAGCACGTGAGTTAACAGAAGAATCCTCATAGTATTGAAGCTTATAGCTACTGAGATGAAAGTTACATAAAATTACACACACACACTATAATGAATTTTCATCGGTGATGACATCTACAACATTTAATACCTCATGCTTAACCATTAGGTAGCTAGTGTATTATCCATTCATCTTACCAGTCCTGTGAATGTCCGAGATTTTACTCTCTAATGGGCTTTGCCGGAATTGATCCTATGACTTCCTGAATAGCCGTTGAATATTTCATGAATTAAAAATGGAATGAATGCGCAACGCTTACTTTGAATTGAAATGAAATTAATTGCTCAAATCTTATTTATTGATAGTTCTAAGCAGAAAAATGGCTAAATGTTCTTTTTGTACGACAATGCTCAGACACGCTTTTTACCGGCAGCAAGAGATCAAATCTTTGAAAATTATTCTTTGATCTTGTTCCCTCGGTTTTCTGTTCTAATCCATGACGTATTTGTGATGTTGACTAATTGTGTTGTAGATAAGCTGTGGATCGTTGACGTAGAGTTTGTTCATTACAGTTGACGTCATAATGGTTGTCAGGGCAACATGGTCTGTTCACTACAGTTTACGTCATCGTGGTTACCAAGGCAACGATGGATTTGTGTGATTTCAATATAGTTATCGTTTACAATATTGCATGTGATGTCATTTTAAATGCAGTGACAATTTTGTTGGTTTTGATTGCCTTATGAACAACCTATCTAATTGAATCGTATATTTTGTAAAATTGTGTAGTTGATACGGTCAAAGCTGTTAGTGAAATTGTCGCTTCTCTTAGCAAGTTTCTTTGCAAGCCTGAAGGCGAGTTTTGCATCGATTTCGTCACTCTGAACGCTATCATTAAAATTGGGAAATTGGAATTTGAATCGTAGACTTCTGTTCAGCCTTTGAAACACTTTAACCGATGCTTTAACGGCTCGGTGCTCTAACAGCTCAGTGCTCTAACAGCTCAGTGCTCTAACAGCTCAGTGCTCTAACAGCTCAGTGCTCTAATAGCTGCTCTATATTCTGATATAAGGTGCCTGCCGCAATCGAAGCTTCGCCGCTCTGTAGTTTTATGATCCGTATAATATCAAGTATATTTAATGTCAGCATGAATAATTTGTTTAGTTAACACCTTTTTATTTAAACAACTCTTCACTATAATCATTTATCAGCAAAAATTCTCTCGATTGTATGTCACTATCATTTCTAACGATGTTTCAGTTTCGTTTAAGTCTTATAAGTCAACGCTCGACGTGGCAACTAACGTTGTTAAGAGATATAGCCAGACAAAGATAATTCCATTTATTTTTGTGTTAATTCATAAATATATTTGGTGGCTTCATGTGTCATTTTGTATAATTGTATTTGTTTTAGATTACTTTTAGTTCACTGCTGAAACTGGTTATATCGGAGCCTCTATCTGTTGTGCCTTGTATCTTCCCTGAGACTTAGATGATTACTTGTAATTTGTTAATCAACATCTACAGTGCAAATTAATATAATGTTGCTTGAAATAAATGTTATAGGCTACACGCATGTTCAAATAATATGTATGAAAGTATAATGGGACATCTAGTTTAGTAATTTATTGTTTCAGTTTTGTTTCGATTTATTTAAAAGCTAAGTTTACCGTCAGATTCCCATGCGATGGCATGTCAGTGATCTGGAGAGCAATGGATTTGAATCCTGAACCTACTGATCCGCAATCGATCAACCAGTCTATATGCCACCGGCTCAGCCCGTATGGACATTTAAATTTATACTAGGCCTACATTCTTGTCCATTTATTTTCAATGTCTCTTGTTCAAGTTTTGTTAAGATTTGATTTAACGTAAGTTTCTTCAATCGTGGCTATATATTTTATTATTATCTAATTAGGTATCATATCAGCGGTCTTCTTTGTATAAAAGACGTACCCTTCTATAAATAATTGTTAATCCATTTATTATGCCTAACAATTATTTAGGCGACCGGCTATTACTTTAGGCCGTATACTACCATTTTCATACTCTTTTTAAAATTCTTGTGTCTTGTTTATAGCCCATTGGTGTAATAGTTCAATAGCTCCGTAGTTTTTTCTTAGGAATGTCTACTTGGTTTTTCTTGATGCAACCAATTGCTTATGATGCCATGCAGTGATGAACTATTTGCTCTTTTCTATATTATTGACGCCTTCTCGAATCTTTCAGGTTGTTTTGGGTCTAAATTGATTTCTATGAGAATTTTTTTGTCTCACTAGTAAAAATTGTTATAGCTAATGTAGGCTCGCAAAGTATTATACGTTTAACGTCAAGATCGGAAGCTTGAAGTGTCATTAAAGTGACGCAACACTTAGAGCTTAGCGATAGGCTTAAAACACGGTTCATCACGTATAGCTCCCTTGCCCTGCTATTGATGATAGGGGCTTTGTGTGAAAGTGGATGGATATTGTCAACCAAGGAAACTGTAATACTCTATGAGTAAAATATGCATTTATAATAAAGGTTGTTCGTAATAATGAATGAAAAATACTTTAATCAAGAATTGTTAGAGACAGATTGAACGCTTTATGCAGAAATTTAGTCATTTAAGCGCTGACGTGAATGTATTGTTTTGCCGATGGCACTTGTAATTTTCATTATTTATTATGTTTCTTGTTTTATTACGTAGTTTTAATTGATTAAAAACGGGAGTGCTTTGTTGTAAAATGATGTATAAAAGTCAAATTTGTACATACCAATATTTATTTGCGTAACTATATATAAAATTGGATAAATAAATTAGGTTTGTATTGAATTTCTTAGAAAGTTTGCTTTTTTGAATGCAACTAAGCCCTATTTAAACGCCTAAAAACCATGCCATACACTCGAACCATCATACGCTAGAGCGATTAACTCTTTAACTACATTATATGCATTAGTTGTCTTTACGAAACACATTCAGCCTCTCGGAAGAATTCTGTTAAAGAATTATAGAAGTATACCCCGGTAGGCTGATGTGCCAGGTATTCTGCGGAATATATAAGACTTTGGTCGATATATTTCTGAAAGATCGTTGAGCTCATCCTAACCTTATAGTTCTCTGTTCCTCGGTCAATGGAAGATTAAATTTTATATCACATGTAGCTCAACAAATTATACGAAACAAAAATTTTTGTAAGCGTTTTACACTGAAAGGATCTGATCGGTGATTAACTTTAAATATCATATTTGTAGTTTTTTTCGTTAACTTTAGTGTATTTAGTGTATTTAGTGTATTTTGGAGCATTCTTTACAACTTATTGCAGTAAAATGCAAGTAATTACAAGTGTTCATATTTTTGGAGATCTGCTGATGTAACTAGGCCTACATTCTTGTCCATTTATTTTCAATCGTTTATTTACTCATGTTTAACAGGTAATGCTTTTGCTATTAATATTACTATTAGCTACTGCTTATTCACTTGCTTTCGTTGGTTTGATTTCACTTGACATTAAATCTGTCGGTAAATTGATTGTTCAGCCAATACGTATTATCAGTCATATACTCATCAATCAGTCAATCAATCAATCGACCGACCAAACAACTGTCCGACCTGATTGATAGAATTATCAATCAACCAAGTAATCAATCAATAAATAAATCAATCAGTAGTAGGTACGTATATAAAACACTGCTGTATGAAAAAATTCCACAGTAGCGCTTAATAGGCACACAGATATTAAAATAATCTTGCGACGAAGATCACAACCGGTGTACATGTAGTTTCTAGAACTCTGCATGTCTGGAGTAATCTGATAGCAAATGGTTCGTAACTTTGCTGGGTTACATATCATATATCGTAGCGGACCTTTATTTACTAGCTATTCGTGTAGAATTATCTGTTTTACAAACAATTTAAAACAGAGCTCTGAGTGAAACTTCATTTGTCTCCTACTACACTCGTAACGTTGACCCTTCCGTCTACAATATATTTCAATAGTTTACCAGGAGTATGGATTAGTGATTAATTGCACATTAACTTTTATTAGCTGATGGACATGATTATTACAAGAAGATAGATTAGTTTTTTTGTCAGTATAGTTGCACACATGACAGACCGCATGTGATACATAGCTTCCTTTCTTAGCCGCTATATTTATGCATGTAGTTTTCGTTACACTGGCTGGAGCCAGTGGCGATGTCGGTAAGATAGTCGACCGCGGATCAGTATGACATACTTAAATGAGACGGGCTAGCCCAGGATTTGAACCCCGCACATTGTGCGGGGTTCAAATCCTGGGATCGCTGACATCGCTTTCGAGTGAAGAAACTGACGTTAACATTAGCTTTTTATATCTTTCATTCCTTTCCCATGATTATTGGCAATCGTTGCCTTTTGTTACGTTACTTTTAGTTAATTAGTAAATTTATTTCAAAGCCACAACAAAAGTACCTATACTAACTAGCACGCGTATTGATTATATCAGTATACAATCAGTATACATTATTACAGAAATACAAATATTAAAACTTACTTTGCGCTTTGAGCAAATTAAACTAAAGAATTTATGGATTTCCTGAGGGACCTTTATCTAGCTAGGATCGTTTGACTCAGTTAACTCTTTAGAATTTAGACCCCAGTTATCTAGACACTTTTACCTCTGCGACTGGTGATGTTTTAATGACAGTGTTTAGCGCCGACTCAGAAGCATAAGACAGCGGAAAGATTGAACACGCACCCGATAACTATATTCAGATTACATGTACTTTCAAATACATTGCTGTTTTCGCTCGTCAGTTCTCTCTGACTTTTGAATGTTAAATGAACTAAATGAAGCCAGAATTATGACATTAAAATGTTGCCTTTATTGTTGTTTTAGTGTCCAACTTGCTCGTACTTTGATCTTGTTCTGCACTGAACCCCAGTGCGTTCGATTCCCAACTGAGCTGCTTAAAGAATAAGTTCGCGCATATTCGCAGGACAAGTATTAACGTAGTGAACTCAAATTCTTTAGACATGCGGCATTTCAGATGCTACATTTGGTTATCGTATACGTTTCGTATTGACACGCTTCTTTTCCTTTACGTTTATTGATATTCGTTTCTTATCAAAATGATGCGTTTCGTTATATGCATGTATAGTCTGATCATATATTAGCAACATGTTTTCTCACTTCCCTTTTGATCATTCGTCCTTTAATTTATCCACTCACCATTGCTTACTTGCCTTAACTCATCTTTTACTCGCCTTGTACTCATTGGCCATTTAATCACTTGCCTGTACCTAACACGCGCACTTACCTTTGTATTAATATTTGCCAGGCATGCCGGAAAAGTTACAATCAATGGCCATAAAAAAGAAAAAAAACAAGAAAGCTAGGTTTTCATATATAAGCGTTTAGTCAGTTAGTACTATTGTTATACCTGTGTAAACGATTGACGCCAAGAACACTTAAGATAATTTATCACCACTTGAAATTTATCTCCACTTCACTGTTGATAAATGATCGCCAAATTGATATGGGCTTAGAGTCACTCAGAGTTATGAGTAAATAGTTAAGATTAGACCTGACGTCAATCAGCTCGAAACACTCGTCCGACCAACTTAGGCCGTCGACAGGTCGTGACATGCTTGTAGATAGCTTGGCGCAGATTCGTAAATGAGGGAATTCAGTTAAAATGTTCGTTTATGACTAAGTATTAGTAAGTAATAAACACATTTTACATAGTTACTAAACCTTGATACATCTGCTAGCTTGGGTGGATAGGATTTCTTAGTCTAATTAACTTGACTTCTTCGGTTCCTTAAAAATTAAATTAAACTTTGAGAATCGTATGCTACTTTTAACCCAAAACTTCCTCTCCTTCTTTACATAAATATAAATAAGTAGATCGTCTACTGGATAATGAGTAATAGATGTACTAATAAAACTCTTGCTCGTCTTGTACTAAATAAGTTGTGTAGCCTATGTAGAGCTTATTGTGTAACCATGGTAAAGGTTTTTAGATGAGACTTAAAGAGGCGTATTAATGTGGTAGGTATATCACATAGAAGTATCCACTTCAATCAATCAATAAATCAATATGTGTCGTCAACAGAGAGGAAGAGAGAGAGAGAGACAGAGAGACAGAGACAGAGACAGAGAGATATTGATGGAAGCTATTTTCAAATAAAATTTTAGATACATATATAGTTTGTCAGCAAGAGAAAGAGAGAGAGATAGAGAGAGAGAGAGAGAGAGGGAAATAGAACTAAATTAAATTTATCGTCGTAGTTCTATTTCTAATAGAAATCAATAATTGATTTGATATGCAGGAATAGGAATTAATATCTCAAGAATTTCATAATCTCTAACAGAAAAAAAACACAATAGTTTCTCTCTTGTATAAATGGCTGAGAGCACAGTTAACATTAATAAATCTCGAACAAAACTAATGTTAAGAATAAGAAAATGACTAACATTTTGAACACTACAATCAGTATGAACAATACAAACATTATAAACACTACAGTCATTTTAAACACCACAATCAGTATAAACACTACAGTCATTTTAAACACCACAATCAGTATAAACACTGCAAATATTATAAACACCACAATCAGTATAAACACTGCAAATATTATAAACACCACAATCAGTATAAACACTGCAAATATTATAAACACCACAATCAGTATAAACACTGCAAACATTATAAACACTACAAACATTATAAACACTACAATCATTATGAACAATACAATCATTATAAACACTACAATCATTATGAACAATACAATCATTATAAACACTACAATCATTATGAACAATACAATCATTATGAACAATACAATCATTATGAACAATACAATCATTATGAACAATACAATCATTATGAACAATACAATCATTATAAACACTACAATCATCATGAAAACCAGTGCTCTCTCAATAATGCCACCGACGTGATATCGAGCAGGAAACTGGCGTTAAATTTAGTTTTTGCCTTTTAGAATATCCATATTAAAATTTTCCTATGCTTGCCTGCAGATATGAGGCAATTAATAACGAAAGTAATAAATGTTTTTAGTCTGATCAATATCTGATAATTAATCTCTTTCTTTTGTCTGCTATTAGCATTAAATAGAATCAATTGTTAGCATGATAGTATCTTCAGCAGTAGCTGTCGGGGTGATAAATCGCTGATGCCTACTATATGACTGGGGAAATTTGAGAGTTTATCGAATGCTGATAGTGTTAGGCAAAGGCTTCCCTTTTCAAAGAGGAAGCTGTACTTGTCTATTTTAAATTGATGCAGGCCTAAGTCTTCATGTGTATTAGGCTTAAATGGTAATCTTAAGTGTTATCTTTATTATTTTCAAATTGTTCTTAAAGATTTCTTATTTATATTTAGAATATAAATTATTTATTTATTATATTCGTATAAATGTAATGAACAATTATTCTTAATAATTAATCATTCTTATTATGATTATGAAAAATCGTAGTCATAATTATGATTATTCCTTTTGCCTTTGTAGCATTATATTTTTATGCGACAATAAAATAAGTGTTGCTAGATATTTGCTTCAAGTGTGTAGTGTTGACTGATGGGCCTAATAATAATTAATTATAATTATATAATAATTAAATTAATTATAACAACTACAAGAATAAATAAATCAATTACTGTATGAAAACAACATAACTATAATACAATTTTGAACTCTAATAATTTAAATAATCATAATATTAATAATTAAAAATTATGCGCAGTATTATTATTCTAAGTAATGAGCTATATCACAGTGCTTAGACCACAGTTTTCATAGACCACAGTAGCACTCTAATTGTTGTTATGTTATATTATGTCTAAATATGCTATATCACATTTTATATTGTAGTAAGATGGTTTCCTCTAGTATATTTTAACTTTTGAGATGAAAACAGGTTGTTAGCATTAACTCTTCTTGTATGAGAGACATATGAAGTGGGTAAATATATCCATTTCTTTATTCGTCAACATTTGACAGGAAGAAACAATAATAATAATAAAATAAATAAGGGGCAGACTTTCTTAATACTATTAATTATATAATTATTATTATTATTATTATTATTATTATTATTATTATTATTATTATTAGACTATCGAATGTCTTAATAGCGTAGGGGAGACGTCATGAAGTTCTAAATGACAGAGCAAGGGGTGAATTGAATCCTCGTGGAGTCGAATCCCAGCTGATCTGAGAGTAAAATTTGGGACATTCACTGGACAGATTATACGGAAAAAGGTCTAAATTGTCTAACGGTTTAAACATGCAGTATTAAAGGTGATAGATATCAATATGGTTGATCATTTCACTATAATGCGTGTTTAATCGTGGGTTCGCCTGTCCTTAATAACTTTCTGAGAGAAGTAATAGAAGTTAGAGCCGGCAAAACTTTGGCCTTTACCACAAGTGCTCCACCGTCACTATAGGGACAACGAATTTACTACTTGGACCTCAACTTTCACGTATGCAGAACTCAAATTAGTATTCAGAATTAGTAATCAGTAATCAAATTAGTATTAATTCTAGTAATTAGTATTAGTAATCTGAATTCTAGTTAGTAGCTTCTGATCTATATCCCACAAGAGATAAGCAGTTAGACAGGTCGCAAAGAAGAACGCATTGTGATCAGTCCAAAATGCAGTTTATCGAGGTTGGGCCGGCGAATCTACAAAAGCTGGTTATCAATAATAATGTACACTACTGTTTCAATAAATCGACATTACTGTTTATAATTTATAAATATATCTACATTGATGTTTATTTGAAATGGCTGCATCACGGAGACCCTAATAGACAGTCAGCTCCTGTATAGGACTATGACTGCATTGAATTTACTGGATTTGTTTCATACATTTAGAATTTATTATTTGAAATTTAATTACAAAAACACAGCAGCTATTGTTAACTGAGTGGCAACTGCATGCCAGTGCTCATTTAACCGCAAATATATAGTATTATACAGTAGTATACTTGTAGATACGATCAATAAATAGGCTGCTAAGTGTAGTACTAAATTTCAGGCTGACTGAAGTGTCACGGTTTGTCAGATTTTAAATTACACACATAGGCTACATATGTATATTTTCATGCCTATGTATGTAGTATAGCCTACACGTTGGCCTACATGTATATGTAGAGAATATATGTATATATATATATATATATATATATATATATATATATATATATATATATATATACAGACTGGGGCAAAAAATAATCCCCTAGAGAAATCTCAATAACTTCAAAAAAACTCAAAATATCGTTACTAAATTTACGAAGCTTCTAGGAGAGGAATTTTTGCGTATAACCTGAAAATTTGGTGAAAATATTTTCGGTAGTTACGAAATTACAGCATTTCTAATAGAAAAGTGCAAAAATCAATTTCAACATGGCTTTTCAAAATGTCAGTCGTTCCTTTTAAATAAAATAACGACACTGAAAAGGGCCGTTTACTTAAGTGGTGGGGTATAAGTCTACACTACCTTGTTAGCTGCTCCAATTAAGGATGATTAAAAGTCATTCTTCTGTTAAAATTATTCCTAAATGTTGAAGAAAATTTCCGATACTGTTGTATAAATAAGCCTTGTTAAAATTGATTTTAACACATTTTCTGGAAAAATGCTGTATTTTTGTTACTTCTGAATAAATTTCCACCAAATTAGCAGGATATATGCAGAAAGTCCTCCTTTAGAAGCTTCGAGAATTTTGTAAAACTATTTTGAGTTTTGTCGAAGTTATTAAGACTTTTGGTAAAATAAGCCTTGTTAAATTGAATTTAGCACTTTTTTTCGTTGAAACGCTGTAATTATGTTACTACTAAACATTTTTCATCAAATTGTAAGAATAAATGCAGAAATTCCTGCTCTAGAATCTCCGAAAATTTTGTTTAAATATTTTAGTTTAGTCGAAGTTATTGGGATTTCGCTATTGGATTATTTTGTTGCCCCAGTCTGCATATATATTAACCTAATCTTCGATCGATAAAATATTTTTTGGACTGATTACTGTACGTTCTTCATAGTGACCTGTCTAACTGATGAAATTCTTGTACACAAATTGTTACTTTCCAAATTAGAATCTAAATATAGGAGAGATAAGAAAAATCCTCCTGAAATGCAAAACCCGACGATCAAGTCTAACTACTCTAAACAACGTAAGCTAGTTGATCATATGATCTCCTTCGCCTAGAGTTCTTACTTTAAGAAATTGATCTTGCAGAATCAAAAGTTCAACATTTCCACAAAAAGCTTTGGGAAACCCTCGATTCACTGATGATTCGCACTATCCATAAGTCACTTCCAAATGCAAATTCTCCTACTTTTGCTAGCTTCTTAACTTTTTTGAGGACAAAATTTTCAGACTCTGTTCTTGTACACCACCCAGTTCTGATACGACTGCACATTCTTCTATATTAAATCCACCGCTGCTGCTAAATTTTTAACCTGCTTTTCTTGAAGAAATCCGTCATTTAATACTCTGCTTTACCGACTCGTCTTGCTTGCTAGATGCAACTCCAACCAAATTACATAAATCTTGAATTGATGCCCTCCTTTCTCCAATTATCCATCTGGTTAATCTTTCACTTACTGAAGAAATTTTTTCTACTTCTTTTAAAATTGCTATCGTTTCTCCTCTGCTTAAAAAGTAGACACTTTCTAAAGACGATCCATCTAGCTATCGTCCCATATCAAACTTAAATTTCATTTCAAAAATCTAGCAAAAGAATAATCTACACTCGCTTAAGCAGCCATCTAGAATCTTTTCCTTCTCTATCTTGTTTCCAATCTGCATTTAGAATATTTCACTCCACTGAAACGGTCTTACTCAGAATTCATAATGACCTTTGCCTAGCCTTAAACTCTCAAATGGTATCCGCCCTTGTACTACTGGAACTTTCGGCTGCCTTCGACACCATTGATCATAACATTGTCACCAGTAGACTTGCTTTACAACTTGCTTTGGCATCTCTGACTCTGTTTTCTCTATGATCTCCTCCTATCTTTCTGGTCGCACAAGTTGATGTCTGCTGCAGCCACGATGGTAGCATTGACTATTAAAAGGCGTTATTCATTTTATTTTCTTTATTTGTAAAGTAAGAAGCCGATATTGAAGTCAGTTTCAATCCTAGAAAGCGATATCAGTGGCGGGGCGAGCCCAGGATTTCAAGCCACATCTACTGATACGCTGTCAGATATCTTCCCGTCATTGAAACTGACTCTAGCCACAATATCTCTCTCCAGAATTTCTCATTATATTTTTCTTCCTTTGTGATTTTGCCTTCAGCCATTTTCTTTCAGCTTCAGTGATTTTGCCTTTTGGCTGGAGCCAGTGGCGATGTCGGTAAGATATTCGACCGCGGATCAGTATGTGCAGGGTTCAAAGCCTGGGCTCGCCCGTCATGATATCGCTTTCGAGTAAGGAAACAGACGTTAACATTACCTTTATCAGCTTTTTTAAAACCAGCATTTAACAAAAACGCTTCAACCGTTGAAGTGTTGCAAAACTTTCTTACGACTCACGATATATTCGCGAATAAAAAACTACTGAAGTACACATAACAGACAAAGTGTGCTGCGACCTGCTGCCAGTGACTCCGATGAAATCTACTCCAGTGTGGCTCATCAGGTCATTGTCTTCATGAACGAGCCCGTTATCACGGGCTAGATATTTTTTTACTCGCTCTGGATCTGTCTCACCTTCTCAGCAGCAGAACTTTCTGATGTTGTGCAATATCAAAGAAGTTAAACAGTAATGTTTTATCTGTGGCTACTGAAAACTAATTTGCAATTATTATTACATTATACATTCTAAAAATAATCATAATATATATAATCAAAATAATCTAATAATATAATATAATATAATAATAATATAATCAAAAATAATCTAATTTTCCTCAAGATATATCATTTTACTCCCCTTCTCTCTATCTCTCTCTCTCTCTCTCTCTCTATCTCTCTCTCTCTCTCTCTCTCAATCTCTCTCTCTTTTACTCTTACTCTCGATCAATCTCTCTCAATCTCTTTTTCTTTTTTTCTCTCTCCTCTCTCACCCTTACTCTCTATCAATCTCTTTTTCTCTTTCTCTCTCGTTCTCTCTCTCTCTCTCTCTGTCTATCTTTACTACTCTTCCACCTTTACCAGTTCATTCTTTCATTCAGTCATTTACACGTATCAGGACCTCAGTGAATTTAATAATTACACGCGATAATACGAAAGATAATATGATCCCATTCTATTAACAAACCTGCCCTAGCACGCTCAAGTGTAGCAGATAATAAATTATGTAGGAGAGTAGCAGACATCAAGTGTAGACTCGTTTCTAGCTGCTCTGGAAAAGAGTAAAGCACGAGCTAAAGTGCAAAGTGTATTTTAAACTACAATTCACTGCATAATTTTAATTAGATTTTCAATTAAATAATGGTGAAATTAATTCTACATATTAAAAGAATAAAATAAAAAACAATATAATTATTAGCATAATACTATTGAAAATTCTAATACTTCGAATAATTGCAAATTAATTATTATTGCAATGAATAATGAAAAGTATGTGTATAATTATAATTTTAATACAATATTCATTCAAAGAGAATATGAAAAAGTTTTGTTTAAGTGAAATAGTGATTTGCTCACACAGATACATGTAATTATTAAAACCAGGTTAGATTTCATTTGCCTAAATCGACTTAGGCATTTTCATCATTACATTTAAATGGATGTATTGTAAGTAACAAAACTATCGTTTTGAAGAAATACCATTTAAATTGCTTGGTGTTCAATCGCTTAGGATCCGTGGATGTAAACGTAACGGATTTACAATGAATGATTATTGTAAAATATTCGATGACATGGTTGCAAGTATTGTAGCAAGACAATATATTTTCAAAAAGATATTGTTCTTTAGTATCATCTAACACCCCATAGACTTTGCATAGTTTTCGCCTGAAAGAATTATGTTTTAATATATGTACGAGAACAGCAAAAATGACCGGTGACAATTTTCTGACTCCAGGAATTTATGGCAACACCTATTCGTCCCAATGATGATTTGCAGATTTCTAGGCCTACCTGTACTCTTCCACATTGGCTTATATAGTTTACTACCCACTCGCATTGGACAAGTACATTCATTACATATTCATTATACACACTCACTCAATGCATTTATGCACATAGCCAAAGTACAACAGAACGCGCAGTAGAAGTATTCTCATGCAATATACAGTATTATACACGTAGACTAGGCTCTGTGTGCTGTGTGCACTCTACGCAATTCCATTAACGGACCGGTACTTCACCTGTAGAAGTTAGGCTTACTTTAAATATATTCCTGGTAACTAATTTAGAAATGACTCAAGAGTTCACTTTGATGCTAATCTAAGCGAGCCCTTGAGTTGACTGCAATGGTCATCAACAGCGATAGGGTTGAGATTGTGCGATATAACTGCCAGGGAGTTTATCACTGTAATATCTAAAAACTTCATTAATCATAAGCCATGGGATTCAATACATTGTGAAACCTTTATTTCCTCATTTATTTAGTAGTTCCTCAATTATTTAGTATAAATTACAAAATAAAAGAAAGAACAGAATGTTCTAAATATCTCAGATAAACAAATATTCAAAAATTTTAGTTTTAAAATCCTTCTTGATTGGAACATGAAGCACCCGAGATGTGGAAAAGAATAAAGAACGAAGACACTGTAATTATTGACATGAAAATTAAGAATTGATGGAAAGCGTTGACACAAACAGGAAACTGATAAATGTTTTAAGAAATAGTACGATGAACTGGATAGGACATTCTAAGAACGGACTATTTGCTAAAATATGTACCAGAAGGAAGAATTAAGAGGAATACTGTCAGGAGGGACCTAGGCATTGCGATGTTAAATGATATGCTTTTGTAATCATATGTGATTGAAACAAAGGACATAAGATAGATATCTGTGGGAGGATTTACATGCCATGTGTCTTGAGAGATACCGTGCATTGTATGATGCCACTGATATAAAAGATAATGTTAACGTCAGTTTCCTCATTCGAAGGCGATGTCAGTGACTGGCGAGCCCAAGATTTGAACCCTGCCTATACTGCTCCGCGGTCGAATATCTTACCAGATATGTGGAGATGTGGTGATGTGGAGTGGTAACTTATCGTCACCACTCCACATATTAACGTTTTCTAATTAAAATGTGGTTTTTAGATTGTTTTTGATTTAATTTCTTTCCAGACTATAAGCTTTTTGTCGACTCTTAATACTCACGGGCAGCTCTTCGTCGAACATGTGGCATGACTATGTCCCATTTCTTGTGTTCTCTGTACTAGCTCCACACATAGTCGACCTATGAGCCCACAGATATAATGACGTATGTACCTTTTACCTGCAGACCTTGTGATTAATTTATAGATATGCCAGGATAGCAAATTCGTAAATAATCTGTCGCTATATTGTTGCTCATAGTCAGGTGATATTAACGTACAAGCTGGGCTTCCTGTAACTTTGGGCAATCGTCTGTGACGCCAAATACTGTCAGAATATCTTCGTTTATTTTGTCTCTGACGAAGACTTTATTATTAAAATTCTTATCAGGGTTTTTAACCGGAGTCCCGTCAGATACTTTGACTAGTTAATGCCTGTCAAAGACAAATAGCAGCCTATCTACACACATTCAGTTATAACCGGTTTACGCTATAGGCAATAAGATTTAACCATAAAACTTTCTACTATTGAATGATGGAACTGTGAAAACAATATGGTACGAGGGGGGTGAAGCGACATGGCGTGTTACTTATAACAGCTGGCAATGTATTGACCCATGAAATTAAATGATAAACTTTAGTACTCACAGACACCCCAATCTTTCTCTCATTCATTAATGGGAGATTTTACTTAGTAAGCTTATGACTTATTCAGAAGTGAGCGTGAAGGCACACACTGAATATGCATGATTATGTACACAACAGGTATCACCAATAATACTGCAATTTTAACAGTAGCCTAAGAGGTCTACAAATTATACGACATAAACTAAAAGTAGTGCCACTACTTCACAAATATTAAAAGTAGTACTTTACATGTATTTACTAATCGAATGGTATCCAATACCAATAAGAAAGATTGGGGGCGTTTAGGATCTCATTTTCCCCTCTCTCCCTCTTACACATCCTTTTCAAATCGTCTGGATTCGTCTATTTGTGGTCATTTGTGATAACATTCTTGACATCATACTTGTATGACTAAACGAACGTTAAATGTTTGTTAATATCATTAATTAAGTTATCAGCAAAAAAGCTAAAGCTATAAAGCTACGGTTAACGTCAGTTTCCTCACTCGAAAGCGATGTCAGTGACGGGCCAGCCCAGGATTTGAACCCGCACATACTGATCCTTGGTCGAATATCTTACCGACTTCGCCACTGGCTCCAGCTAGTGGCGAAGTCGGTAAGATATTCGACCAAGGATCAGATAATAACTCAGATCGTAATAACAACAACAACACAAATAACAACAACAGATAATAACTCAGATCGTAATAATAACTTCGCGTGTAAAATATGAAGAATACCGGTCATATATATATATATATATAGTTTGGCACAACATTCATCAGTCATCAAAATACGAAAATGATAACAAAGGGCAAAACCTCGACAACATTTTAACGAGATTAATTAGTCAATTAAATCTCGACACCCAGAAGGTTATCTCTTAGGATTCAGTTTTAGGGGCTCGAGAAGTTTTGCGACGGATGGTTCAACCCATGAAGGATGGTTCAGTGGTTTTCACAACCGACTTGTAGAATACTTCCTTGATTGAAAATTCAAACTAAGGTTTGTATATGTCACTGTTAGATTTTAACCGTTCCTTTTAAGCAAATAATGTATAAAAGTTAGTGTTTTACACCTGACTGCCTCGTTTTATAGAAACTAAAGTGAATCGTTGCCCAGCTTGTTGTGTTACGAGTGATCAATATCGTACCAGTTAAAGCTCGTCACCATAGATGAGATAAAGAATTGTGTCACAGTATCATAGACTACCATGTTCCAGTTATATTTGTGTTATTCTATCTCTCTCACTTCATCTCTCTCTCTCCCTCTCCCTCTCTCTTTCACTCTTTCTTTCTTTCTTTCTTTCTCTCTCTCTCTCTCTCTCTCTCTCTCTCCATTTATTTGATTCTCTTATGGCCTCCCTCACTACTATATCATGTTTCCATTTATCACTTCCTTTTTAGCAATAGAAAATTATACGACACCTTTTCAAGAAATCTTTAAGAAGTCTTGCTTAAATTTTTAAATTTTGTGTAGCCTATTGATCAGCAATTATTCGAAGCCGAAAGTTAGAAATAGTAGTGTTTATCATCAAATTTCACAGACCACTTTTCTGCATGGACCACAAGACAACATAGGCGACCAGTTGTTATATTGTAACTTAGCTATTTGTTTACATTTGAAAATATTTCGATTGACGCCTTTAAAAGACACAACGCATTGAGTAATGTCATGTACATGTATGTTCCTTGCATTATTGATTATGTTTGTTGTAAGCTTGTACTTTTATTTCTCTTTTAGTCCTCACTGCGCTAATTTGTGTTTCTCCTCGTCTGAGTTTTTTCTTATTTCGTAAATATGGTACTATTCGAGCTTTACCTGTTTCTTTTCAATCCCTTGCTCTCCTATTTCTTTCATTCCTTTTCTCCCCTTTTTTCTATCTCTCTCTCTATCTTTTTCTCACTCTCTTCTCTCTCTCTCTCTTTCTCTCTCTCCCTCTTTCTATTTAAATATGTCTTGCTTGTCTTTTTATTTAAACTAATTTTCGCAGGTCCCTAATTCACAGTGTCAGCTCTAACGTTACATCGCTCGTACAGCAACACGCATTACACAGTACACACGCCATTGGTTAATTGTAACAGATTACATGAAGGTTACGCAACTACAGATTCGCTTCGCTTACTTTCAGTACTACATTAAAAACCTTAAAAACTGACGTCACGTTGACCTCTGTTGATCTAAAGTAACCCCAACATTGAGTTCAATTTGATCTTACGACCTAAGTTCAAAGTTATTCCTGCAAGGTCTAATGTTTAAGCTCATCATTAACTCAACTAAGAACACGGTAAAGACTGGAATAACGAAGTTGCAAATAATTTCACCCTGCCACTGGTAGGCTTCAGAACTCGTGAAGACGACCATACCAAGAGTGTTGTTGCCAATAGAACTGTATGATCGATATCCCGAAAACATTAAAATCGTGTTTAATGTAAATTATTTGCAACAAATTTTTTTGTTAAAAGTCATATAAAAACGTATCTACTCTTGATTAAGTCTTGTTTGTAGCAAAGACTTCATATTTGAAGTATAATCGAATATGTGCCTGGATTTCACGTATAAATATATATGTTAATAATTAATGTACACGTATGTTCTGGACGGACTTGATGTTGTCTTTACACAAATAATCTTATGTATGATAGATTTTGTGTTGGTCCGTGACTCATTTTTCATTTTATGTTACTCATTAAGTCCTTCAAGGAAACAAAAAAGAAAAAATGTATGAATATGAAAAATATGTTTTAAATGTTTTAATATATATATATATATATATAGGCCTATATATATGTATATATATATATACATATATATATATATATATATACAGTATATATGTATATACCATATATACATACATATACATATACATATATATATATATATATATATATATATGTATATATGTATATATGTATATATGTATATATGTATATATATATATATATATATATATATATATATATATATACAGCATATATATAATGATAAATGATACACAATTAAAATACAATCAGATTGCTCTCTAACATCAAGCGTACGCGGTCACTGGGCAGCGAACCATCTTGTAGGTGATTAAAAAACACATGAAATAAACGCGGACCACCCGAAGATAGGCACGAATCATCTGGGAGATAAATAGACGCGGACCACCTGAGAGGTGGCGAGAGCCACGGGTTGAGTATTATTGATTTCAATTGAGTTGTGCAACCCGATAAGTCAAATTTTCTGCGTGATGCTGCATATCCTGCAATCAATGCACTGAAGCTAGCTATATTGCAGTAAGTTTCTCTCCGAGTACCCCTGTAGTAACTGGAGCCAATAAAAAGTAAACTAACATGCTGTGAAACATGATTTTATTCAGCTAGACTACTTGCACTGAAATATCTTTATGAGGCCTTTTTGGAGTTCATTAATTACATATGCAATGCCGAACTAACATGTATCGAGAAGAACTTTGACCTCACCATCAAGATGAAATTGTTATTTTACGTGAAAGTTCTATCAACGTTATAGAGATGAATGCATCCAGCGGACTTTTAATAGTCATTTAAGCAGTCAAATATATAATAAGTACTTAGAATTATGTTTTGTGTGTATGTTTTTTAACTGAGAGGGATGTATGACATGCATCGATTCGCATTTGGTTAAATGGTGTATAAATTATAGAGGGGTGACTGGGTATTTTAATGCAAATGGTTACATTTTGCGATATCGTAATTCTAAAACCATAGTATTCTTTATTGCATATAATTTGCACATACAAGAGAGCGTCTCTGTCATCTTTCTCTACCAAGTCACGTGCTCACTTTTTAAAGTTTTTTAAAATAAATGTATTGCTAGCCAATTATAAAACAACAACAGCAACAACAATTAGAGTGCTAGGACCGTTCCCAACAAACACTGAGTATTATGTAAACAAAGTCAAGCCAGAAAACTAGAAATAAAAGGATCCAAAGCGATGCTAATTCAATATGGAGAAATCAATTCGAAGACACATGTCGATAATACTCAGTGAACTCTTAATATAATTCGTCTAAACCACCAGTAATGAGGTATATAAGCTATCTAGAATTTTACATTTCGATTAACGAAATTATAGCATATGTAGTAGCACGAAAGTTCTTTATTACTAACAAATTTGATTAGCATTGCAGCTCATGTCAAATTGTTACAAATTACTTTGTCTCTGTTTAAATTATAAACTAACAATAGTTCCATGCAGAGAAAATTATTAGAAATATGATACCAGAAGTAGTAGCTCAGTAGCTGGCATTACAGACGTAATGCTGAATGTATGTGTTCGTTTTATGGATTTTTAGAATTTGTAAGTAATCTACACAATGTCTCTCTTTCTGTTTGATCAATAAAGCTTGACAAACAAATATATTTATACAGTCCATGAAAACGAACCGTCTTCTCTGTGACATTATCTTACCGAAAATTTTCACGAAAAACTGTTTAGATTTCACTACAAAATCACGTAACTTTCTAAATCTACACTGCTACTGTAACGGGTGATATTTAGCACCTGTGGGGGTCTCGTAAGGCCTACAAGCATGGGACACTCAGCTGATTATGAACAGCAATCAGCAGGTTATATCACTGTCTGCCTCACTGCACCCTACCTGTGACAGCTTATAAAGACCGGCTTGCCGTGCCGTGCGGTATTGACACTAGAGTAACGCCAAGATGTGTGACGAAGCGACATTGAAGGAGATCTTTAAGACGTTCGACAAGGATGGGTCAGGCAAGATTGACCTTGGTGAGCTGACAGAGGTCATGAAGGCATACTACACCGCCGTCAATGAGCCAGCTGACGAGAAAAAGTGCAAAGAAACCGCTGCTGTAAGTTATAGAGCTATATTCTGTTAAAATACAAAATATAGAGATGTAGTTAAATATTAAGTTATAGAGCAATAGTTAAATGTTAAGTTGTAGAGATATAGTCTGTTAAAGTATAGTAATAGCTAATAAGATTAGCTTTATAATATGCTAAATATGTTAAATATTAGGTTATAGAGATATAGTTATGTTAAAATATAGTAATGGAATTAGCTTGATAATAGGTTTAATGTTAAATATTAGGTTTTAGAGAGTAGTCGTGTTAAAACATAGTAATAGAATTAGCTTGATAATAGGATAAATATGTTAAATATTGAGTTTGATATTAATAAGTATTTTAATTATTAAACTGTATAATTATTAAGCTATAGTCGCGTTAAAATATAGTAGGCCTAATAGAATTAGCTTGATAATAGGATAAATATGTTAAATGTTGAGTTACAGAGATTAGTCGTGTTAAAATACCGTAGGCCTAGTAGAATTAGCTTGATAATATGATAAGATAAATATATTAAATTAAGCTATAGAGATATATTTGTTTTAAAATATAGAAATGGAATTAGCTTGATAATATGATAAATGTGTTAAATTATGCAAAGCATCTCTGTTTCCTTTTTCCATTTAAATTCTGCGCTTCACGTATGGATTGGCATCCCCCGTATCGCTCTCTCTCTCTCTCTCTCTCTCTCTCTCTCTCTCTCTCTCGCTTGCACACATATTCTACTCTATTCTCTCTCTTTCCTGTGTTGTGTCCGGGCACTAAAAAATTGACAACCCGTAAACTGCATTTATCGTAAGAGACGCCTAAGCGAGAATTGGAGTAGGTAAGGATTTATTTTCCAGACTATAGGCTACATTAAGATGTGGATAAGACAATCTTTTGTGAAGAGATTAACTCGTTAATCGATGGAGTGCTCTTTAAGGAGCGTGAAAAACAGCATTTGAGTAGGAATATTTACCTCTAGATTGACGCAATAACAATAGAGTCCACGTAATAACTCAAAACTGTTTTACCAATTGAATATTTTTGCCTTTAAATGCTCAAATCAGAGCACGATGTATGTCAGACTTTTATATTACTATCACATCCAGTTTAAATTTCTAGTTCCGTAATAATCATTTCACTGGCACGCAGAAATTAGAATAACTCTACTAATACGCCGTGCTAATTCTGTTCTGAAAGCAGTTGAAATTACTTGCATGGTTGATATTATAGTTCCCCATATACCGTAGATCCACTGCACTGTGTTTTATATTGCATTGCAATGTCAACATCGCATTTGACTGTAATATTTTTAATTTAATTTTTTATTTATTTAAATTTAATCATTTGTTTGTTATTTATTCTTCATTTAATTATTTAAATTTAATCGTTTGTTGTAGTTGATAATGAAGGAGATCGACTCTGGCGGCGATGGCACAATCTCAGTTGACGAGTTTATCAAAGCCTTTAAATAGTCACCCATCTCTAATCAAACGTCACTGCAACTTACCATCAGGTATGACACTCAACAAGTAGTATCTACATCAGCCAAGTTTAGCATCAGTTTCTCTTTACAACTTCATCAGAGCAGCATCGGCCTGCGATTTGAAGTGAAGATCTTTAGGATTAATAGTTAATGAACCCAATTGATGCGCCATTTGAAGCGTTGTTTTCCTTTTTAGTGCTGTTTTAAGTGAAATGTTCAAGGTGTATGTTTCTATACTCCCAATTCATTTTTAATGCTCAGTAGGAACACTCGTTTCGCTAAAAACTTTTTATTTTTCTTAGTTTAACCTTTAGGTAAGACAAATGTTACTTCTAATGCAGTTTGCTGGTGCATTCTTTATTATTTTTCGTATCGATCACTCCATTGTTTTATATAAATGATTAGCTTTAAGCTTTTTTCCTTATACTCCCTAGACCTACGGAAGGTTTAAATCGATATGACTACGCAGCTATCTCCCCCCATCGAGTGTCGGTAAATTTGCTATTTTCATGTTGGATTAATGATCTGCTATCATATCGTTACTATCGCATCGCAACTCTCATGTCGATATATTATCTATTAACATAATTATACAACGGCTTTATTTTAATAAGGAATCATCTATAATTTATATAAAACATTCGTTACATGCGCATATGTTCTCAGTGCAACTAAGTAAACTCAGGCGCTCACTGATGATTTATCCAGCTATCTATCGTATGGGCCTACCGTAGAATGATTATTTAGATAATCAAAGAGTAAATAATTAAGTTGTTTTGTTTATTTCAGGCCAAAGCACGCAATTCACGGATCAGCAACACTAGAGAAAGAGTAAACGGATAAAGATGGAGAATTTGAACCTTTATCTAAACCATACATCGCTGACACTAATGCAAAGAATTAAGTTCAGTGAACCATTGACTGCTTTAATATTGATTAATTGCCGTTTATTGTTTGTTGTTGTTGTTGTTGTTATCAATATGGAACTTAGCCTCTGTCGTCATTTAGCATCCAGTATTTCAGTTTAAATGCAAACTTTCCTAATTCTACTGTAATTGAGGTGCTAGTAATAATGCAAAAATTTCTGGCTTTGAACAAAACTAAATGGTATCGAAATTTCAACTCTATGTCACATGTTGGCTAATAAAACATAATATCTATCATCAGACTTGTATTGTTTTCTTTGGCATTACTAACAAGAAATCTACGATAAATGAATATTGAAATAATCTGAAATTTGTGAATTTTTTCACAATTTTTCAATGAAGGCACTGGTGACATCACAGCCTTCAGCAATCTGGTTCGAATTAAGCTGGTGGGAGCCTGGGGTCGAGCGTTAAGATTTTTGGGTGGTAAGTCTGGTGGTCGTACCTGTTAATATATTAAATGTTAAACAGTAGTCGTAGTAGTAGTAGTATTGAACCCTCGCGGGTTCGAATCTCAGCCGCGCTGATCTGAGAGTAAGCTCTCGGACATTCACTGGACTGGTTATATGGAAAATGGTATAAATTGCCTAGCGGTTTAAACATGCGGTATTAAAAGTGATAGATATCAACATAGTTGATCATTTCACTATAATGCGTGTCTACTTCTTTTAGTCATGTTCTACTCCGCGCAATGTACAGCTCCATGTGGCTGTACGCAGCATTGTTTACAAACATACACGCGTAAAATTAGAAATGTGAAGAAATTACATCTCTTTCAATATAGGCCCTAGGGTCTGCTAAATATACACTACGTACATGTAAATAATTTCCATGAATGAAAAGTACTGATATGAACGCTAAGAGGAATATGCTTAGATACTTATATGAACACTAATAAGAATATACTTGGGTACTTATGTGAACACTAATAAGAACATTAAATTCTTATCCAATGTATCTCCTAACCATATTTTATCTGCGGCATTTGAAGCTTTCGGAACATTTTCAGTTCTATTATCTATTTAGTGTCCTGCTAAGTAGGGGTCCAAATTACATATTCCTATTCCAGGCTGTTTTCGCTTTCAATAACGTGCATTCTATCGATTAACGAGTTAATCTCTACTATATCCTTCACGAAAGGCTTTGCCTTATCCACACTTAATGTAGTCTCTTCTTCTTCAGTGCACTGCCAAGTGGCAGGTTTAAGGTACAAATTCATACTCAAAGTCTGCTTTCTCGCTCCATAAGAGCACTCCTTAGATCAACAAGTTAGTCCCTTCACAAAGTTTATGCCTTATCAGTACCGTATGTAGCCTATTGTTTGGGAAAAGTATAGCTTCTCAGGTGGTTTCTCGTTGCCTTCCTCCAGTAGTCTATAGATTGAGAATAACGTGGCTTATGGAGTGGTTTCCAGCTGCCTTCCTCTGTTCTTGCTCAGTTATCTCAAATGACGCATGTAGTTACGGTTTGTTTATTCTTGAGTGTCCAAGACACAGAAGAGAACACACCGGACACACAGGACACACCGGATAATTTAATTTAAGTATACTTTTATTTATATGAGACGGTAGCACTTTGGATTAGGCGTGTCATTGCGGATAAATAGAGGTGGAGTTCAAATATTGTCCCTGTCGCCAAAATGCTTGCTGCAGTGGGCGGAGTTGAACAGCAGCAACAACAACAACATGCACAACACGATTAGAGTAATGCTGTAATCCAGGACAACATCGAGCAATTCCAGACCATAAAAAGGCAGAACAACAAAAATCTAGGGTAACTAAACTTCACAAATTAAACTTCGGAAAACCAGTCTAAAAAAATGTGGTCTATTTAGTCTACATAAATCCTCTATGATTGATTGACTTGTACGTAAATTTGCTACAAATGAATTTTAAAAGAGTGTGCATTACATTTAAGAATTAGAATATTTCTCACATTTTATTGCTTCTCGGAATTTAATCTTAAACCAGGCTTTACACCTTTTGATGAATGATGACTATATTCAGTAAATCCTAAAAACTTCCATCCACATACTGAACTATTTTATAGGTTACACAATATCATGTAGAGGCCAGGGCAGGTCATGGCGTAATCAGTAGACATTAACGAGTATAAAGAGGTATATTTGGAAATATTTAGATAATACCATTAACCCTTATACCTGGGACATCCACTTCGGGTCACCTCTCCCCTGGAGCTTTCTTTCCAGGGACACCCTTCCACGGCAGTGATGATAGCAACACAAATTTGGCTTACGTTTCTTATGCATTTGTTCACCAGGTGTCGCTTAACGTTAAAAGCAACAAAAAGTAAGAATATTTATAAAATTTACGCCTGGGTAAAGGTTCAACGCAACAATTTTGAGACTAGGCTATAGGCTACAATCGCTGAAAGATACGGATGGACCTCAATAACACCATCTTCTTACATTTCACACGTACATGTAGTATATGTACAAAGTATTGTACATATACAATTGCACATATATAACATTGTATATTCATAAAATACTATATACATAGTATACATTCAATTAAAAGAATATATTTTCATATATACTATACAATAATACTATACAATAATACATTTACAATATAAATAGAATGCTACATTTATAGATAATAATACAATAATCACCACTGGCTGGAGCCAGCGGTGCTATCGGTAAGATACTCGACTGCGGATTAGTGCGTGCAGGGTTCAAATCCTGGGCTCGCCCGTCGCAGATATCGCCTTCGAGTGAGGAAACTGACGTTAACATTAGCTTTACCAGCTTTTATATATAGAGTACATATGCAACTTGTTTTCTGAGTAGATTAATGTCGTTCTTCGGGTACACTGGAGCATGAGGCCACCTGGCGAGATGAGTTTGATGTCCCATGCTGCCCATGGGCTTATGGTGCCCAATGGTTGGGTGCCCCTGGTGTGGTGGTTTCCATTGGATAAGAGATTCCCGGTGGTGGGTGGGAGGACCCGGAGTTGGGGCGGGGTTTCTCCTGAAGCATGGGTGCCCATGAGATGTAGCTTGGCCCACAAATTATAAAATATAAATAGAAATTAGAATGGTTCTTTCAGCAGATGTCGCAATCATGGAACATAATATTATATTATTTTTACGGTAATTTTTTTCCAAACAATCAGTCAAAGACGATCATAAATTCTGCTCAGTTAAACATTCAATACTTTTAATGCGTTATTTAAGTTTCATCCTCATCGCAAGCTTTACCAGCTTTAGCCACTAGTCGACTTGTTCCATCCCGGACCATCCGACCTATTTGTCGTTTCTGTACCCGACATCATCCTTGTATGAGGAAACAGACGCTGAACCTTTATTATTATCTCTTTACCACGTCGGATCATAGACTCGCCGCTGCGTTCAGATATTTGGCAAATTCTAATATTATTACAATAAATATTGACAATTCATACTCATGGCCGAATTAACGAGTTTAGTTTAAATCGATTTGTTTACTTTAAATAGGCAATAGGAAATAGGCCTATTAGATGAAAACTAAATTGTAAACTAAGAGGACAAATATAACGTATTGTAAAGTGATTCATTCAATTTCTATTTTATTGTTCAATCACAACAGAAAAATATCTCTATCACGCCCACATCCCTATACGCATTTCCATTACCCCCGACTTCTTCTTAAAGTACAAACTCCCCCTCCACTCTTTCCATCGCCGGTTCATTGCTTTGCAATTTATTGACAATTAAGCTGAAATCGATTGCGTGCACGATTGGTTGAGAAAATGTCTGCCAGACAGTTATCTCTCAGTGTACTGTTCATTGGCAGGTCCACGGCATAAACTCCTTTACACATTTCTATCCTCTGCCTTTTTCTTCATACCAATATCTTTTAATAATCAATCTCTCTCACGACATTACTCGCCTAGTTCTTATTTTTATTTCTTACGATATTTATCAATCGTCTCTTTTTTGCTTTAATGATTTAATGATTATTCGCTTATATATATATATATATATATATATATATATATATATATATACATTTATATACATGTATATATACATACATACAAACTGTAACAGCTTTAACACAAAAGGGTTATTAAACTCTACATGTATTAATGATAAAATGTGTATTCCTATAGAAATTTAATAGAATATAGAGAAGGGATTTATCGCAAAGAGCGTACCTTACTTACCAGTTTGTATCAGTTCAGTATGTAGCTGTTACATATGTAGCAGTTACTAGCGTGCTTTGGATACGCCAATACTTCGCACTCATAAATAGAGGAGAGGTAGGCCTATAGAGGCAAGCGAAAGCAAAATCGTTTATCTATGAAAACTGTACTTGAACCTCATGGAACTGCTACACCACACGTAATTGTACTTGCTAATTAATAATAAATCGAAATTCTCATCCAGTTTTACTACTGATCGTAAGCAAAATTCCAAACGTTGAAAAATTATCCTAAATGGCAGAATATACTGCAAACACCGGACTTGTAAGTAACTTAGATTTTCTCTATATTTGACAAACGATAATAATATACTAACTAATACTGACTTCATAACTTTGCATTGGCTGATGGCCTAGTTGAATTCCGATTTAGTGCCTTTTTCCTAAATTAACTGAAATAGTTGGATATGGCTATATGAAACAAAGAGTTATACACTATTTACTTAATACAATATACAAATATTTTTATAATTAACTTAATTGGTTAAAGTATAGGTCAATGTTGAGTATATTGAGAATGACTGTTGAGTTGCAAGCCAGGTTTTAATCATTTTCTTTCTCTATGTACTTAAGAAAAGGCAGAGACAGGCCGAGATTAGGTATGCTAGATGATTTAAAGACCTACTCATATGTGGAAATGAAGAGGAAAGCGGAAGAGAGAGAAGAGTGGAGGCTTTATAATTATACCATGACTGCCATTAGACAGTGCACTGAGAAGACGATGTACCTAAGAAAGTGAAAAGTTTAATGATTTCAAATAACGTGTGATCGAATCTAAATGTGACCTGTTTGAGTACACAACAGTACCGAATTCGCTTCGATTCGGAGTCCGAATCCAAGCATATTTGACTATATTATCATATAGAGCATGAAGATCCAAGCAAGCTCTAAGCTCCACAAGAAATAGAATGGAAAATACAACTGAACCAAGAACTACGAAAAGTCTATTCTGTGGTTTTGTAGGATATCGATTGTTCAAGTTTGACGTGGTCCCTTCAACACTGATACTTGATAACACCCCCTCACAGTCAGTGTCCTCAGCCACCCCACCCCCACTCTCCCCAATGTTCACCACCTCCCCATTTCATCCCAGAGAGACGAAAAATCGAGCAAAGCTTAGCTTCGAAGACGGGGCCTGCCTCGAGAGAGTTCAGTGATTTCTCGATTACACAACAAAAATTCACTGAATGCGACATTTTAAAATTTTGACAGGATCGCATCAGAAGATGTACTTAGAGAGTTAGTTAATTAATTAATTTTGTGATAACGCTTAGTCCTCATTAACTTAGTGATAGCACTCTTTGTGATAACGCTTAGTCCTCATTAACTTAGTGCTAGCACTCTTTGTGATAACGCTTAGTTCTCATTAGCTTAGTGATAGCACTCTTTGTGATAACGCTTAGTTCTCATTAGCTTAGTGATAGCACTCTTTTTACTACTTACAGACATAATTAGACTTTTGTAATGTTAAGCAACGAAATGCTGCTTGCTGAAGCGACCATGTAATCGGACACCCGCAGGTTTAGGACGCAGGACTTCTGGTCACAGCGGTTCAACCTAGCAGGTAAAGCTGGTAAATCTAATGTTAGCGTCAGTTTCCTCACATGAAAGCCATGTCAGTGACGGGCGAGCACAGGATTTGAACCCCGCACACACTGATCCGCGATCGAATATATTATCGACATCGCCAGTGGCTCCAGCCAGCTAAATCTGAAATAAATTTGCGCTAAATCTAGCTGAATCTGATTTTAAATCAAATTACATTCACTTGAACTGAAAAAAGTGCAAATAAAAAAAGCTATTTTATTTAGAAAATTATTAATTTCATAATACTGGGTGCGTAAGAAAAAGATTACACCTGCAAAAAGTTTGAATATCTCAGGCTATTGTTAAAATTTTCAAAAAAACTTTTAGCAATTAATAAAGGACTAATTTTTGAATCCATTTTGGTGCATAGATTGGTCAGTTATACAAGTTTCAGCAGAGCAATCCCCCAGTTTTACCTAAAAATAGCGTTTGCTACAACGGTAAGGGCAGATTGCACTTCATTGATGAGAAGGTAAAGGTGAACTCTCAGTATTACGTCAATATTTTGCTTCAGGAGCTGTTTGATGATTGCTATGCTCTTCTACCAAATGGTTTCATCTTTCAGAAGAATGGTGCTCCGGCTTATGCATCTCGTCATGCACAGGAATGGATCAGCGAGAGAAACCCGAATTTCACTAAGAAGAATGAATGGCCTCCAAACTCTCCCGATCATAATCGTCTGGATTACCATATCTGGGGAACCATGCTGAATCTCTATCAGAAACACCAGCCGAAGCCTAAAAACAAGACAGAACTGCAGGAGGTGCTTTACGCCATTTTTAGGTAAAAATGGGGGTTGCTCTGATGAAACTTGCATAACTGGCCAATCTATGTACCAAAATGGATGAAAATTGGTCACCCCATCAAAAATTAGTCCTTTAGTAATTGATAAAAGTTTTATTGGAAAATATTAACAATAGCCCGAGATATTCAAGCTTTTTGCAGGTGCAATCATTTTTTTTACTCATCCTGTAGTCTTGCAATCTTCTATGCAGTCAAGCACTACCAGATTGCACGTTAGAGAGCTGAGGGGGGGGGGGCGGGCATAGACTAGAATCTATGTAGGGGTGTACGCGTGATCAGCTGATAGCGTAGTGGTCATTAGCAATAAAATTAACTTCCAATGAGAATTCCATCACTATGACTCAAGATCTATGTACTCAGAAACACAACGTCTTTTATGCCAACTATCCCCAATCACGGATTGAGTAAAGTTCAAGGTCATTCATTCAATAGTTAATAGTTGAGAGTCCGAAAATAAATCCATGCAGACTGTATAAATTAAAAATAAATCAAATTATAACATTTAGATAGATTCATGGTTTTGTTTGACTTTGATTGTCAACAGTGTTTACTCTTTAAGGTTTTCACGACCATGCACGTCATGCATACGCTGATAGGTATATACATGTGAAGAAAAAGACCTTTCACGAAAGTTATTTGTGTAAGTTCTGCATTTAGATAGGAAAACAACAACACTAATGCTACAGCGTTTCTGTTATATGTTTGCATTTTAATTAGTTATATGAGCTATGCCATGGATTCAACAGACATGAAATATATGCAGCAGCATGTAAAAGAAAAACACATTTTAGATACCATTGAGTAAAGGAATAGAGTCTGAAAATAAATCCGTTTAAACGTTTTAAATTAAAAGTAAATCAAATTACAACATTCTGATAGATTCAGGGTTGGGTATGGTTGTCAGCAATGTTTACGCTTTAAGATGTTTCTCTACCTTATCATAGTCAGAATAGGAATGGGCATCAAAATCAGAATATAAGTTGAGACAACTGAATATAAATTACTGAAAAAATTAGCAACATTTCGTACACCCAAAACGTGCAAATAGTCAAATGGCCCAAGTTGATTATGAGCTTTGATGGGTTTTAAGCAAGCAATCAGATGTTTCCTGATCTAGCATGGCTATGTTAAACAGACAGAAACCTGAAGAGAGAAGAAATCGGTGGGAATGTGCTAATGTATAGATTTGAAGAAGAATGGAGAGGATTGTCTGGACTCAAAAGGTTGCAAATGAGGAAGTTCTAGAGAGACTTGGTACAGATAGGCAGTTGATAAATGTATTAAGAAATAGGAAGAAGAATTGGATAGGACACATTCTAAGGGAAAAGTCTATTAAAAGAGGTTATAGAAAGTCGAATGAAAGTAAAAAGATGCAGAGGCAGGTCGAGATTAGGTATGTTAGATGATTAAAGACCCACTCATATGTAGACATGAAGAGGAAAGCGGACGACAGAGAAGAGTGGAGACGTCATATAACATGTAATACCATGGACTTGCCAGTAGGCAGTGCACTAAGAGAGAGAGAGAGAGAGAGAGAGAAAGAATGTTAATATTTATGTGAATCAGGGTTAACAGTTTATGTGAGGGAGTGGGGGGGGAGAGGCATTGATGATCCGGAACGGTGTAAGCATCGAGTCCTATAGCATCCCGGACTGATGGGACGCGGTACTGATCCTGTACCGGAACATCATTATCTGTCCTCGTGGGTCCTGAGTGGAATGAAAACGTAATAGAGATAGATATAGAGAGAAAGAGAGAGAGAGAGAGAGAGAGAGTGAGAGTGAGAAAGAGAGTTTAGGCTTATTGAAGTTAAGAGCAAATATGGGACAGAATTGATGCAGAAGAAATTAAATGGCTTAATACCAGAAGAGGCAATTATTCAATATCTTGTTTATTCTTAGTTATATTTCGCTCATGTTTGTTTTCCTAGTGTCTTCTTTCTTTCACTTCCCTCTCTCTCTCTCTTTCTCTCTTTCTCTCTCTCTCTCTCTCTATCTCTCTTTCCTCTATTTTATCTCTCACTGCTTATCATATTATTGTAGAATTATGCCTTATGATATGTACAATGTGTACAATGTCCATGTAAATGCGTACACTGCTATCCTGACACCTTGTTTATATTGTAAATACCGTATATTATGTACATTAAGTGGAACGATTGCTATGAACAGAAAGGCATGGATAGATAACTTCAATGATCGATAGAGTGTGAAAGTGATAGAGAGGGAGAAAGAGAAAAAATGAGAGAGTAGAGAGAGAGAGAGAGAGAGAGAGAGAGACTAGAGAGAGAGAGAGAGAGAGAGAGAGAGAGAGAGAGAAAGAGCCATTGTAAAAGAAAGCTACAGGAAATAGATATAATACGAGAAAGATGAGAGAGAGAAGGAGAAGGAGAAGTATGAGATGAAAAGAGAGTCGACTGAAGAATTTGGAAGAGGGCGGGATGCAGCAATGGAAGAGAAGTGAGATTGTTAGGGAGTCGGAAGTGAGAGACAGGACAGAAAGCCTGAAGGACTTACACAGTGTAGCAGCGCTTGTATTCTCATGTACTTCACATGTCGCACATTGGATGTCATTGTATAACGATTTTAATCTACAGTTTTTAAGATAATATACTCTAGCGGGGTTTTGCTTTTTTATTTACCTCGTAATTAAACTGCTAATGTATACCAACCAAACGCTTATGTATTAAATTAGGCAAGGGCAGCACAAATAACCTTACAATTATAAAATAAGTCTTCAGAAAAGTTTAATTTAGGGAGTATGTCTTCTAAAGTTTAAGTATTTGAATTAATTGCATTGAGTAGCAGTATAATTATCTTGCATCATTCTACTATACATCGGACATATAATAATAATAATAATAATAATAATAATAATAATAATAAAGGTTTAACGTCCGTTTCCTCATCCAGGGATGATGTCAGGGACGTCCCCAACAGCACACATCACTGCAGATCAATTCACCCAGACCAATCTGCAAAAGAAATGTGCTGAGGAGAAGCAAGGTCCTAAACGAAAGCCAGTCCGGTGATCAAAAATGGTCAGGGTAGATTGATTATGTCTACGGTGGGAAAAGGTAAGTCTTAAGCTTGCTAGAGAATGTTGAAAGAGAAGAACACGAGCGAAGATTAGCAGGTAAAGAGTTCCAGATTGTGGGTGCTGCGTAAGAAAAAGAACGTCTGCCCAATGATGTGAGAATATTTGGAACAGAGAGAAGATTGGCATCGGTGGAACGAAGTGCACGTGAGGGATGATAGGGAAGAAGAATATATGCCTAATAATATTCAATTGTATTTCTCTGTAGCAATTTGCGTGAGTTTATGATTAAGACTGCAGAGATCAACTGATAACATGACTGATAAAATAATTGATAACATGACTGATGCCATGATACGATGACTGATACCATGACTAATAACGTGACTGATAAAATTGCTGAAAACGTGACTGATAACATGACTGATAACATGACTGATAACATGACTGATAACATGACTGATAACATGACTATTAACATGACTATTAACATGACTATTAACATGACTATTAACATGACTATTAACATGACTGATAAGACTTCCGCAATCTTGACTGATAACTTGACACTACGAAAACATTATATTAAAAGAAAGATATAAAGGTTTCAATTTATTATGTATTATAATTAGGTATATTATTATAGCTGTCATTTATTGAACGCCTGACCCTGGCTAGACTGGGATTAAAAGGATGATGATGATGATGATGATGATGAGTTCTTTATTAAACATGAAATATATCGATTTAGTAAACCTTAAATCAGTCAGGTTAATAGTTCATTCGAGAGAAGTTTTTCATAATACTATGAAGGAGATAATTATTGTATATTATGTGATCAATAAAAATGTTAGTTAATCTCATCAAATGTCTCTTGACTAAGATTGAGCAAACTATCGATCAACTGCATTAGATAATGTACATTTGAAGTGATTTTAGTGTAGTATATTAAAGAAAAACCTTTATAAGCGCCGGTAGAGTGTAACATCTAAAGCCAATTTAATAAATGCATATAAACCCTGGGCTCGCCCGTCACTGACATCGCTTTCGAGTGAGGAAACTGACGTTAACATTAGCTTTACCAGCTTTTAGCTTTTAAAGTTTAACGTCTCAACCAGTGTAATTAGTCAATTTCTTACTAGGATAACAGAGATATATAATTTTAATCAATTTCATTATCGAATAGCATCTAAAACGGAGCAAATTAGCAACGCCGAAAAATGATGCGGAATATTAGGTAAGTTCCCTTTACATTGAATTTATTTAGAATCTATTATAGCTTCGCATTAGACGAGCTCGACATTTTATGCGACTGAGAAAACGAATTAGAAAAAATTAATTTGATTTTTGCGATATAGGAATACTAAAGCTGCAACGACAATGTTATAGCCTTCATTGTTTAGACATTGATTCTTGATAGTCCGATAAAAACATTTACTTGATTCAATTACTACTAATTAGATTAACGAAACATCAAGCATAACTATTCTAAAGATTCTGCCGGATTAATTGACTTAGCTGCTTAATTTCCAGTTAGACACGGGACAAAAACGAGTTTCATGTATGTTTTATCCAAGTCAAGACAAGTTCAGAGAAATCAACGGCTGTGATCTCTTCAAGGTAAAATTAATTCATTCTCATTTATTTTTTGCTTCATAATTTATATTGCAGGATGATTCATAGTATATTTCAAATAATATGGTAGGATCCACTTTAACAATTGAGCAATTGAACTAAATTAATAAAAATAACGTTTGTCGTCTGTTTTCTCATTCAAAGATGATGTCAGGGACGTCCCCACAGCACACATCATTGAAGATCAATTCACCCAAGTCGATATGTAAAAGACTCGCTGAAGGTCCCTAACGATGCCGGTCCGGTGAGTAAAAGATGGTCAGTGTGGATACTGTGTAATTACAATGAGAATGTGTCTTAAGCCTTCTAGAGAAAGCCTAGAGAGAAGAACAAGAGCGAAGATTAGTATGAAAATAAGTCAGGGCCTACCGATCCCAAATACAAAGAGATTTTAAAAACTATTAAATTTTTTCAGATAGACTGTGGCCATTGTATTTTATATAACAAGCGCCAGGCAGAACTGATTCAACTCTGAGTGTTCTCAGTCGAACAAAACAGAAAAACCTCATAATTTCTACAAAGAGAAAAGTAAATTACAGTTTATTTTATTAATAAGTAGGCCCATTTTCTTCAGTTTTGTTTGTACAAAAAACGATTACTTTTCATTCATTTTTGTTTACTTTTACACTAAATCTGATTATTCACAATAGGATTAGTCGTATTTATCTCAAATATTGTTCTTAATTATCCTGCACGAAAAGCTTCATTCGCATTCAATTTGTATGTGGAGCAGGCGACGAGAAGTTGTTTTACTTATATGTTTGTCAAGTACATTCCATGGCTTCTCACGTCACCGTAAGCAGTATTTTAAAATAGTAAAGAACATGTATGTAGCAAAATACCTACGGCGTATTGTTCTTAGAAAGTTGAATTTAAAGTTTTCTTGTAGAACTCCTGTCGAAAAATTAGACTTCTGTGACAGCTATAGCAGATCTTTTTAGTTTTTAACTACATGAACTATTTTGTTTTAATACTTAGAAAGCTTTATTCTTCTTTCCAGATTAAATAAAATGCACGAAATATTTTTAAACATTTAGAAATATTTCTTCGCCGTCCAGTATTGTCTTTCAAGATGATATTATTATTATATCGAAAAGAGTGCAACTGAAAGCCGCTGAATTTTGTTTGTAACAAGCAGAGCTAGGAAGGCCAATAATAATACAATAGAAAACATTTGTGGATAAAAATATGAACTTTGCTTGTTTCAGTCCTCAGTTACGATGATCTAACTTGTCGATCAATGACTTTTTAATTTTTAAATTTGTAAAAATATGGCTAATTGGATTTATTAGTTATTTGTATAAAGCAAGAGAGAGAGAGAGAGAGAGAGAGAGGGAGGGAGGGAGGGAGAGTGAGATCAGTTATTTAAATAAGGCCAGAGAGTGAGAGAGAGAGAGAGGGGGGAGATGAGAATGAGATCACACTCGGAGCCAGCAAACACTTTTTCTATAAGAAATGAAAAACAGAAATATGGTCAGAATATTCTAATAATATAATGTGTTCGATAAGGCTAAAGAATAATTCAGTATCATTCGCGAACCTATCGATCTAACTACAGCCCATAGTGTGTCACTTTACAATTCAAGTGCTGCACCTTGCTCAGCGCCGTGCGATAACTTCAAACACGTCGTTCACAACTCACAATACATGTATCTACAATACACAATACACAATACATATGTATCTACAATGCACCATACTCAATACTTATGTAACTACAAGAAGAACTCGTGGAAAAGTTAGCACATGTTGGGCTAATAAATTAACTTGGTTTCAGTTTTCACTCAAGATAGCCTCTGGTTATCGTATTTGTTTAATGGGACACACCCAACGTTGTCAATTTTTCAGGGAATAAAGTATATCACCATCACATGGTTGAGAGATAAGAGGAATTTTCATACCAAGCTTCTTCTTATCTGTTCAAAAACTCGTACATCATTGGGTGCTGATGCAGGTGCGAATATATTCTCAAATATTGTTTAGAATAACTTAAAAACTAAGCCTCAATTGTTGAAAAATTAATACTTTACGAAAAGAAGCTTTAAAACCTCAAGAAGGATTTGATAGTCCGAAAGCAAACGAATAACAAAGCTCGAAATGTTAATTATCATAGCTTAATCATTATGCCTGTGTATAAATTATGGAAGAAAATTTGTAAAGTGAAGATTGAAAATGAAGTTCATGTAACTTTCTCGAATAAACTGTAGGTCTTAATTAAAATACTGAAAAATAGCCAAAGGGAAATAAAAATAAAATAAAAATGAAATAAAAATAGCCGAATGTGCTCGGTGAAGGTAAAATCAATAGATAGATACACGAGGATTGTAGTAAGTGCATAGAGGGGCACGTTTTGATCTAAGTATCTGCAACTTATTGTAATTAATATGTACAGCTTCATGGCACATATTTCTTCCATTTATGTCAATCCTTAGCTCTTCTCTTCATATAAACGTATCCTGGTATAATTCTGTTGTACAAGATAAAAGAGCAGCGACCTGTCTGACTTACATTGTATTAAATGAACTTTAACTTCTGCAGCAGTTGTTAAGATTGTCACACGTCTGATTGTCACACGTCTGATTGTCACACGTCTGATTGTCACACGTCTTTATATTCCAAAAATCTAACTCTTGTCAAAATACCAAGTATTCCTCTTACCAGAATATGCTAAATACGACCTTGCTGTAGCTACAGAAGCAGAAATAGTTGCAGTATAGAGACAGGAATAGCATTATCAGAAGCAGCAATAACAACAGACTTTGCTCAGAAGCAGTGAGGGTAGCTATCTTTAAGAGTATAGTAGCAGCTACAGCAGTAGCAGAGTAGGAGTAGGTTAGCAGCAGCAGCAGTCATTAAGCTGTTGTAGCAACAGCAGTCATAAAGCTGCAGCAGCAGCAGTCATTCTGTTGCTGTAGCGATAGCTGCTGTTGTTGTAGCAGCAGCAGCTGTAGTAGCAGCAGCAGCAGTCACTTAGCTGTTGTAGCAGCAGAAGCTGTCACTGAGCTGTAGCAGCAGCAGCAGTCACTTAGCTGTTATAGCAGCAGCAGCATCAGACAAATTGACAACTGTCAGAGTTTATCACACCAGCGGTGATAGCTGTCAGATGTAGGTTTGCTATTGGCGTGTATGAATGGACACTGATATCAATGCGGAATCGACGAGATTCTGATTGAGACAAAAGATTCTCGTGTCTTCTCGCTTTCCCATTCCATTCATGTCGTACGTAGAGTACCATCCTGATTATCCTCCGCTCAGGTGGAGAGCCTCTCACGCCCTCAACGACTGCATGTGCCGATGAATCCTCTCGCCTAGCAATGAACGGCAGCATATTTCGCAGGATATGCGATTCTTTCATGTGACAGGAGTTTTAAATGACAGATCCTAAGGTGAACTGAACCCTGGTGGGTTCGAGTCCCAGCCGCGCTAATCTAAGAGTAAATTCTCGGACATTCACTTGGCTGGTTACACGGAAAATGGACTAAATTGCCTAACGGTTTGAAAATGTGGTATTAAAAGTGACATATATCGACATAGTTGAACAGTTCACTATGATGCATGTTTTCTCTGACAGAACAGGATGATTATTCGCTGTGCCGGTAGCTTTGTTGGTAAGTTGTTCGGCGGCGAGCAAGTTGCTCATCAGTAGGTGCAGGGTTCAAATTCAGTGCTCTTCCGTAACTGACATGCTATTCAAGCAGGAAACTGAAGCTAAATTTGAAATTTGCCCTATTTCTTTACAAATGCGATGGCCGAATTGCAGCTGAAGTGCGAGCACAAATCTTTCAGTTGCTGATATTCGAGAATTAAAACTGAATTTGAATTGAATCATGTTTATTTCACTTCATGTAATATTATACTAGAGAGAACCACGATCATTTATTTGTAATTGAATCAAAATATACACAAAATGCATACAACTAGACAGAATATAAATAAAACGGCCGTCAGAAAGAGCAGAATTGAGCTCTCTCTAGCTGACTACCGGAGACACAGAAATATATCAACATAAGATCGTAGAAAAGTTGCATATAATAAACAGAGATAATGAAAATAGCATTGAATTGTAAAGAGCAAAACATTACAGACTAATTAAAGCAGAAACTAAAGATTAGTAGAGCTTAAAGTGCACTAAAATTAAAACCGGATTCAAACAGTAGTAGGCCTACAGGCAGGACTAATATTAGTAGATAATCCCTGAACAATCAGAGGTTCTACTAACTTGAAGACAATGTACAACTGCAAACATAGACATAGATAATCATACTAGAAATACATGAAGATGAAGTGAAATAGGACAAAAAGGTCACGAAGCCACTAAAATGTACCCTGAACACCTATAACCTAAATAAATATTATAAAGCAGTTAGTAGCTTATTGTAAATCAAGACATTCAATGTAAGCATACTATTCAATATACCCCTATATAGTAAGAATAAAGCATACCCGAGTACATTGATACCTATTTACGAAAATAATTAAAAAACACTAGCATAATTATACAAACGTGTAAATTATTACATTCGATGGTTTTTATGGCATAGCTAATCAGTAATCAAATTAAAATGAGCATGCATTACAGGGCACAACGATAAATCAAGAAATATATAATTTTGTCATTTTAGTTACTAGATTTAAAAATTAAAAAGTTATTCAAATCAAAAACTTGAGTTGGTCTTTAAAGATTTGATGATGTCTGCTAACACAGCACAATATGGTAAGGAGGGAAATTTGACCTATTTCACATATCCTGGAAGAAAAGAACTGATTAACTGATGTTAAACTTAGTTCTCTAGAGACTATCGAATTTGATTCAAGAATCTGAAAAATGGACCAAGAAAAAGCTGAAGGAGTAGCGCTAATACAGATTACTGTTTTTGCTAGACGAATAGATTACAGACTTAATTAAGAATTATAATTGCAGTATAAACAGGATAGTTTTCTCAGGGAATGACACCCCTGCCCTATAAATGTCAATCAAAGCTGAGGAAGGCATAGGGGACCCACCTCGTCAAAAAGCATATTCCCCAAGAAAAATAATGGTATATCACGACAAAAATGAACGCCCCCAGTTCCGTGCACCCTTTAATGGGGAGGGGGTGGTAAGAATCCCACGGCCAGTCGGCACCTTGGTTGCCCCACAGATATACCAAGAGGACATTCCATGCGCCCCAAAATGATAAGTCTGGGCACATGGAATGTGAGAACCATTGGTGAATTGCAGTATATCCTCTTAGTAATAAAGCCTCAGTGATAGAAATAAATTTAGACGTTTAGTTACTTTGCTCAATTCGCATTAAAATGAATTTTACAGTATGATGGTGTTTAAATTTATCTTTGGACCTGCCTTCCGAGTTGCGCTTATTAAGTCGATGGATTTAATGCTATTTCAAATCCACATGTTTAGAATTTTGTGTACCATGTAGCGCTAATCGAACGACAGTTTCATTCTTCGATGAAACAGCTATCAGCGAAATGTAATTATAGGAACATTAGAGAAAGAAACACCAATTTAAATACTGATTGAAATACGTCTAAAATTCTTCAATTCCAACGCAGTTGTTGCCCTACGATGAAACACATAATAATAATTTGCATGTAATCATATACAAAATCATATAAAGCATTTTAGTAGTGTAACCCGACTGAAGAATTTACGTTAAACAGTCAATCTCTCCTCACTGTAAAAATAAACCTCAATTTTTCCAGAGATCTTCCCGGTCGCTTTATCAAAGGCATGTAGAGCGGAAAAAGAGAAAGATTGAGGAAGAAAGTAGTAGATAATAAGATTGACAGATCTATGCGAGCATTGAAAGGGTCCCAGCAACCAGTTCTCTATCTCAATGCTTTGTCCGACTCTCACGCATAGCATTGCAGTTTTTGTCGCTATTTAAATTTCTTCAGTATTTGCACTGATTTCTATACAGTACTCTCTGCTCGGTTAGCATAGTATCATATGGTTTACACTATGCTGACTCAGGGTCAGTGCATTTACGTTAACCATTATCTATAGTGCCACAAGAGGAGTTTAAGCAGAAACTCTAAACGGAAACTGAGGAAGGCAACTGGAATCTGCTTTAGAATAATTATTTTCAGAGCAAATTAATTAAGGTTTGGTCAAGTTATAAACTTTCTGAAGAATTCTACCTGTTCATTGAAGGATTGCTCCTTAGTGAGAGTGGATGCAGAATATCAGTAGTAATAAGTACATTGGGTCTGTAATGTTTAGGAGAGAGATATATAATGTGGTTAAACGCCTAGCTGTTGTAACATTGTAACAATATCAGTTCTGAATACAGTCGTCGCTGATGACGCCTACTATGAGAAGAAAATAGGTAGTGTTATCTTGATTATAAAATCATTCTTTCATTTAACGCATGATACTTTCATCTTTCTTCCGATTACCTCTAGAAGTAATAAGAGGACGAGTCATAAAGAGTGAAAAGGATAAGTTTAGAAGATTACCGATGCTAGAGATGTTAGGTGATTTAATAGCGCATTGGCATGTACAGTAGGAGCTAAAAAAATCAGGTATAAAGATAAGTGAAGATAGACGAATTATAAAGATAAGTGAAGATAAGTGCAGATAGGTGAAGATAGGTGAGATATGAATATAAGTGAAGATAGATGAGATATAAAGATAAGTGAAGATATGTGAGGTTTAAAGATAAGTGAAGTTAAGTGAGTGATAAAGATAATTGAAGATAAGTGAGATGTATAGATAAGTGAAGATTAGTATGATATAGAGATTAGTGAAGATAACTGAGATATAAGGATACGTAAAGATAAGTGAGAGATAAAGATAAGTGAAGTTACCTGTTGTGGATATGCTTCTTGGAAGTAAACTAAGAATAAGTGTACGGGTATACATTTATATATACTGTATACATATTATATATATATATATTATATATATATATATACATGTATACATATATATATATATATATGTGTGTGTGTGTGTGTATGTATGTATGTGTGTGTTGAGAGAGAGAGAGAAGAGAGAGAAGATAGAGAAGAGAGAGATAGGTTCTACCCACAATCATAATATACTGGCATTGCCATCTGCTAGCATAACCCCTCGCCTTAATATCGCTCATCATCACAGATCCTGTCTATATTATTCTCAAAGAACCGAGGTGCTATTAATAATAAATCACAAACATTTCTCAGCTCCTTTGAAACTAGACGATCGGTGATAAGCTTTCCTATAAATTTATTGAAATCGAGGTAAAATATGACTCCTCATAACATATTAACGAAACGTTATCGGTTCGCCTCGGCTCGGTCTATATAGTTCACGGCCAAATGAAAAGAGAAACTCTTTGAGGCCAATATATATATATATATGCATATATATATGTATATATATATATTCCCCGTGTTGTGTCCGGGTTGTTTGAAGAATTGACCAACCGGTGACTGCACGTGTCGTAGAAGGCGACTAAAGCACTAGGATCCATATCACCGTCAGAAAGGGCATTCAGTTGGTGAGCGCCTAGGCTCCAGAAATTGCTACAAAAATTTAAACGAATGGAAAAGTCTCAAATAGGAGATTGGCTGGTGATGTGGTGTAGGACAGAGAGGACTTGAGACAGTTTAATTGTATCCCGACCCTAGTTAAACTGGGATTTAAGGGAGGATGATGATGATGATATATATATATATATATATATATATATATATAGCTGATAAAGCTACTGTTAACGTCAGTTTCCTCACTCGAGAGCGATGTCACTTACGGTTGAGCCAAGGATTGGAACCACGCACATACTGATCCGCGGTCGTATAACTTACCGGTATCGCCACTGGCTAGAGACAGTGGCGAGATATATACATACATGTATATGTATATATATGTATACATGTATATATACATATATATATACATGTATGTATATATATATATATATATATATATAGATCTATATATATAGATCAGTAGATGCGGGTTCAAATCCAGGGCTCACCCGTCACTGACATCGCTTTCGAGTGAGGAAACTGACGTTAACCTTAGCTTTACCAGCTTTATATATATATATATTTATTTGTATATATATATATAGGCTGTATGTGTAACACTAATCATTTCGATGTGCCCGCTGCTCTTGTGCTATGGGCTTGCTGTAGTCTCATATATTGGGTGAAGAATTCGAATGCCCGGCGCAACCAATCACTGATGTTTCCTACTAGTCGACTATATACTGACGATAAATTACAACTTTATTTGACTGGACTTCTGATTTTTCAAATATTGACGGTCTTTGAGACTGCTTTATAGGTCATGGGAATTTATTGTCAATCCTCTCCATGGTTAATGATATCTTCGCTATTGCTAACGACAATTGGCAACAAGATCCGACAGATGATTAACCTTCCATGCACCAATGAGTGTATCCAAAACTTGGTGACTGACCTGAGGTTTGAACTCAGGTCACTTGATCAAGGTATTGATATTGTAGATTACTGATTTTGGATTATTAATTTGTAGATTTTTTGATTCGATTGATTTGTTGATAACTGATTTTGTAAATTACTTCATTTTTCAACAGCAAGATATTCATTTCATCAATAGTAATAGATCAATTAATTTAATCAGTTAAGAGATTAATTCTTTGATCAATAATAATCGATTAATTCATTTGATCAATGCTAATAAATATTAATTCATTTGTAGAATAATGGTCGCCTAGATGAAAACTCGAATTTTGATGTTCCTGAATAAGTTGATATTTTTGCAAAGTCAATGGAGTGTTCAGCAAATATCTGCTGACCATTGAAATATGACCTTCAAACTGAGACCTAATCCCTACGTAGATTTTTCTTCCTTATCAGACTCTGAAGCCAATTGAAAAAGTTGTATGGAGGTCTTAGATAAGAGTTGTATGGATAACATCCAGTAGAACTTTTAGTACGGCTTCCGACTGCTATAGAACTGATGGCCTAATATCTGAGCATTGTTGTTCATGGGAATGGGAATTTGGTGCTGAAACTGGACGTTTAGATTTTAGAAACGTATTATAAAGTATGTATAATTATTAATTGAGCTTTATTTCCTCTCTACAGATCTTGTTCAGCACAGTAAATCCTTAAAACAATAAGCGGTTTAGTTCCTCGGTCGTCCTGTAGTCCAAAAAATTAACCTTATAAGATTAATAATTTTGTACTTTAAGATAGAAGAACCTTATATGATTTTTAAAAATTTACCTTATAAGGTTAATCGTTCAAACTCAGTCAAGATACATTTCACAGTACAGTTATAGAATGTTGCACAATCATATTAAAATGTTACTGAGAAGCACATGCTATCAAAAATATACATGATACTCTTGGCAACATTCACACCTAAACTTTCGCATACGTTCTGACAGTTCTAAATAGTGAACTTATTGCAAAGGGAATCCACGGTCTCTTGAAAAGCGGCGACAGAATGGAAAGAATCTATGTGGATAAGTTTAGTGAATGCTGTGGCCGGTGATTTGTTGGTTATGACAAATAGAAGAAAATCTCGCGAGGAAACGAGTTAACAGCTGCGCTACACAAAACACTCATCTGACGCCGTGCAGGGATTTCTGTAGTGAAAGGGTAACAAATGATGCTAAGCACCTCGCTTCTCAAACAGGACCCCCACTTCTTGTCCACTTCTCGAACCCTTCCCGATTCTCTATTTTTCTTCGCTTTCCATTTGTCGCTGCTAAACAGTTCTCTACCTCCTTCCACCAACTCTCACATATTCGCCTACAATTGCTAAACTTTTAAATCAGACATAACTATGAAAACAGTCCATGCCTACTTTACCTAATCCATCGAAATAAGAAACCTCATAAACTCGTAAATTCGTAATATTTTTTTATTTATTATAAATACTTGTTATTTATAATTACTCATTTTAGTCATAAATATCCTATATATATTTTATATTGGTTTGATTCTGTTCCTGACTATTCTCAGTATTGCTTAACCATCAGGGCCTATAGCCTATAGGTTTATTAGCTATAGGCCTAAAGTCTATCGGCTTATAGTCAGTCGCTGTTCTTCGCAGGTTTATCTGTTTAGCGTTGTCGATTAATTTTGACAATATTGTTATATTTATAATAACATGTGATCTTTAATGTTAGCGGTCTCAGTTGTTAAAACTTGTTGTGAGTCCAGGGTTCATTTTCCTGCAATCTTGAATCCCTATCCAATGCTCAGCACGATCAACACTGAATCGTTTCATCAGCTTGGTATCGTTGTGAATTGATTTCCAAAAATTCTGTCAAACTCAGGATATACTTCTAATTCAAAGTTCAAGTTGTCATAAATGCTCGCAGAATTGTGCTGAACTGGTGGCATGTTTGAAAGTAATTCCACATAATCAGTAGGTGCAGGGTTTAAATCCAGTGCTTCCTACGTCACTGGTACGCAATCGAGTAGGAAACTGACTTCAAATTCCGATTTGGCCGTTAAGGCAAACACTATGCACATGTAGTTTCTATTTTAACGTCGTCGTGATCTTATCCGTGCACTGGTCACAGATACCTCAAATAAGTTTTATCCTTTTGAGGTTGCGTTAATCAGACTATGCAGTAAACTAAATTTCATCATCCACATGCGCATGTATTTCATTTGATATGCAGGATACTATCGGTTCGAATCCTAACCCTGACCTTCTGTGTAAGTATTCCTAGTTATGCTCTATAGACATTAAATTAAGTTTATATCTTACTGATGATTTCTGCTAAAATGACCAATTATTTTGCACTTGGTAAGTTCTAACTACCCGCAGATTAAGGAAGTTTACTCAAAGATGCAGATATAAACTTACACAGTATTCGAGGGTCTAATTACACACTATCTGTCTAATTCATTGAGACGTTCCTGATAAGGTCTTCTCACCAGAAACTTGACGGCAAATTCACACTAATTACTTAAAGGATTGAAATAATGCTATAAAAAGTCTGATTTGTTCAAATAAGGCTTATTGATGCCATTTATTGTAGTATGTCGTAAAAATTGTGACGCATATAATCAAATACTGCAAAGTCTTCAATTGAATCGCAGGAGCCAACTAAAACAGATTCTGACTGAATAGGTTGTTTTATTTCTTATGAGACAATAATGTTTTCGTATCTGAGCGATGTAACATGCATTTCAAGTAAACATTTGCGTCTTTAATAGGGCTTATGTCAGTGGACTAGTTGTTGACGTCAAATTGATAACTTGAGGGTGCTGCTATATATCCATCCAATACGATAAAGTCCTATTACCCGTAATCATTTGTCCTGATGGTATGCAGTATTCAGTAAACTACTTCTTGAATAAAGAGAAGATTAATTTAAATATTAGAAACCATACTGTCGTACGTCAATCAACCAAGTCACGTGCTATTGGTAAATGTAGCATGTTACGCGCTATAATTAAATGTAGCATGTTACGCCCTATAAACAAATTTAGCATGTTACGCGCTGTAAGGAAATGTATTATGTTACGTATTTTAGGCAAGTGTAACTTGTTACGCGTTGAATCCATCTATTTGAGATCAGAATCACTAGGAGAGAAGCTGCTAATACTATAATCTAACTTGGGCTCTGCAGATAGTGACTTCATGTCAGAAACAAAGTATATAGTAAATGAAGGCGCCATTGTTGCATGCACAACAGTTAGTTAATAGCTTAAGGAACTGAGAGCTCGGATAGAGCGCTCTTCCTACAGAATCTACAAGAATAACGAGAAGGTAAGACCCGATTCGTTACACGGTAGTTTAGAGGTTCAATCAACTATTCATGAAGAATCCTGTGTCCGTACTCCTAGTGTCCGGAGCTTAGCTTTCCACCCTCTCCCAAAAAACCAGCAGGCATCCTCTCACAATAAACTGCAAAACACCCACTCTCCAAAGCAATCATATTATCATATTACTAAATTACTAGATCTCTCTCTCTCTCTCTCTTTTCAAAAAGTTAACTAATAAACCTTCTCCCATAAATTAACCATGCGGTAGCAGCCTTTAATAACTATTATATACCCTGCTCGAAACATCCTATCCTCTGTCAGGAACTACACCATAGCTCTTCTCAAAAAGCTGGTAAAGCTAAGGTTAACGTCAGTTTCCTCACTTGAAAGCGATGTCAGTGACGGGCGAGCCCAGGATTTGAACCCCGCACCTACTGATCCGCGGTCGAGTATCTTACGGCTTCGCCACTGGCTTCAGCCAATGGCGAAAACAATCAGATGCCTCTGAGGAGTTACTTTGTAATACTGTATTATCCAATTGGGTTCATTTGCTGATATCTCTACATCTAGAAGCTCATTAGATTCGGGTTTAGAAAGCAGCACATAATTTACGAGAAGATTATTGATCATTTGATAACTCTCCAAATTATCCATTAGTGTAAATGATATAAATTTGTATTTAGAACAATATGTTTAGTATAAACGCCAATCTTTTTGCTTTAAACAAAATATTTATTCGACGCTGCATTATTCTGGAGCCATTATCTATAAGGTCATTTTTAGCACTATATGTAACGATCAACTTACCTTTCTGCGGATTATTAAACAATAAATTTCAATCGAAAAAATTAAATAATTAAAATTCCTCGGTTGTGCTGTATACTCTGTATACAAGGTTGAGTGGCGGACTAAATTGCATTTTAATCTGAATCCAGCCAAGCTGTTTTGATTCTAACAGCTGCTCTGCGTCTCTACGAGCCTGAATCAAATATTGCTTAATTCCTCCACAGAAAATTTCTTACTGAAATTTTTCTTCAACTCAAATGCTTTTCAAACATCTGTCCGGTGTATATTTGTGGCAATTCTTCAGCGTAATCCTAATACTTCCTCATCTTCATCATCCTCGTCATCATTGTATCATCATCATCATTATATCGTACCTGTCATTTTTAGTAAAGCAAAACGTCAAAACCAAATTTAACGGCAGTTTCTTGTCTTACAAGAATGTCAGCGTTGGGCGAGGACTAGACTTGAACCTAGCATCTACTAGTTTATTCACTATTGGTCCTCTATCTGTTTGTGATAAGCCTACTGGTTTAGCACTGTTGTAAATACGACAAAAGTCTTTAAAGAAATATTGAGGAGAAAGGGAGAGAGAAAGATAAATAGAGAGAGAGAGAGAGTGGGAGAGAGAGACGGAGAGAGGGAGAGAGAGAGAGGTACAGTGAAATTGCCTTTATTCGTTTCATTGAGCATGAGCAGATTAATGTGATAGATTTGCCAAATTTTTAATCGTTCCAATGCCAACATCAATTTTAATGCAGATTGATGTGGAGAAACTAGCGTGAGACCAATGCTAGGCTAACTAACTTCAGAAATATCTGATTCAAGGATTACAGAAACTGCTTAGCTTTAACCTCAGAAATTTCAGTAACCAACAGTCTATTTTAGCAGTTTCTTTGTCACTCGAAATTTTCTTCCTTTCAGAACATAATAACTTTTACTTTCTTCTTGGATGCACGCTTCCAATCTCTCTCTCTCTCTCTCTCTCTCTCTCTCGTTGTCTCTCTCTCTCTTTCCCCCTTTGTCTCTGTCTCCTTCTTTCAGTCTCTTTCTCTATTTTCTTATTTCTTATCTTGCTATTCAAACTCTTTAAAATTGACTTTCAAACTAATTTCTCTAAGATCACTCGTACGTATTCTAAGCTCTATTGTCGAACGAACACTTGAGGGGGTCAATTAAGCCCCGGGGGTTCAATTCAACAGCAGAATTCGAGGATTTTTCAGGATTCATTCTTTTCGCAATCCATCAATCAGTCAATTCTCGCTTTGGGGAAGCCATTTCTATGCCATGGGATTGCGCAGTTTAGTGAAGTTAGATAGAAAAACTGTGGTGATATTAGATATAGTGAAAAGTAGTTTAATCAAATATATTCCAATCCGTATACTGAAATAATTTAGTAAACATAACTCTAATTAGTTGAATATGGTTCAATAGGGAATTTGTAAAACTAGGATTACAGAAGTGTGACAGGAGATACCCAATAAGTTCTCTGAATCTCAGAGGAATGTTAGCATATGAAATGTGAATCTTGTTATTTAAGCATCTTTTTATCGACCTAATTACTACATGGTATTTAGATGGTTACGGATCGGTATTTGGTTAAATTTTAAAAAAAAACTTATGAATTTATTTTTGGATGTTATCAAATTGTCATCGATAACAGTAGTGCTGTAATTGTTTTTATACTATATTATCATATTTAGGTCTCTACTGTGTGTAGATAACTAAAAGATTTGTTAGAATTTTGTATCTGTAGTTTAAATTTAGTATTTAGTGAGCGTCAAATCTCTGACTGACTTATCTTTTGTTAACTGTTTCTGATTTATCTTATTTCTCAAATTTCCTAGATTAATTGTTCATCTCTGGAGATTTTACAACTATTCGGCAGGTCTCTGATAAAGATGCATTCGATGTATCAGCTTTCTCAGTTTCAGTGAATCCACCCGATTTATACATTACTTTCGTATCGCTGTCGAAATATTTTTGCCTATTTGGAAGAATGTTTTCCTTAAAAGCAATTGTAACGGGTTGAAATCTCACCAGTCCGACAAAACACTTGCGATATAGAAACAGGCGTTCAACTTTGTTACGTAATGAATCGATAAGTAAAGTGTTTCCAAGTTCATTATAGAGAGCAATCATCAGTAAAGGTCTTAGTTGCTTCTTTCATTCTTATATAGTTAGTGGTGGATCTATTTTCAAGTGGCAAAAATTAGAAGCTTTTTAATTGGAATAATCACGCTGTATCCTGGATACGAGTTATTATTTCTATGACATAGTCTGTATTCTAAAATTTTAATTCAAAGCAATGCATTAATCAAAATCAGTCCAAGATCATAAATCATTAGAGTAGATTGAGCAGTCAAAGTTTCAGAAATTATTCTAGAGATATTTGTCACAAATTTCACCACTCAACGATTCAGTCAACTACAGTCAAATCTACAGCATTTCAGGAGTTCAGTAGAGTTAACTTTTTCATTGCATAGTTCAGCGCATTAGTTAGGAGCTGGTCCCAAAGTAAGATGTACTGCTCACGTGACAATGTTCATTAAATCTCCGGGGGGATCTTCGCTCTTAAGAATTTGAGAAATAGTTTTAGGACAGACCCGTGCTCAACTTTACGATCTTCACAAGGAGAGAGCGAGATCGAGAGAGATATAGAAATCAGATATTTAGATTAACTTTTACAGAACATGACTTAGAATCCAATACAAAAATTACGCCAAAAACAGGGCTCAAAGCAAAGGGCTATAAAATATTAGCGGTTTTTTGTATGACACTTCTACTAAGTTCCAGTATATGCTAGAAAGTCTGCAGGATTAAATATTTAGGTAGAGTAGACTGAAGGAAAATTGTTTGCACCAAGATACGAGTGAAGAACCCAAGTCGAGTCTACGATCTCTTACGAGAAACTTTAAAATGGACGTCAGTTAACAGGATTAGGTTAGGATCAGCAAGAAGCCTCTCTAACATTTTACTCTCTTGTCGAATATTTGGCAAATCCAATCTGTCTTAGATAATTGAAGTCGCTTCTTACTAAGCAGGCGAGTCTTTCTACAAAGTTTTTATAAACAGTTTAGAATGTGGTGACGGCTGCTTAGTCAAATCGTTTCCTAAAGTTAATCATGAGCCTGGAAAATCTCCTTCATTGTCTTCTCATGTTGAAATTCAAGCTCTCACTATTTCTCTGTTTATTTCATGCCATCGCATAACCTCTCTCTCTCTCTCTCTCTCTCTGTCTGACTCTCTCTCTCTCTCTTTTATTTCTCTCCCTCCATCCCTTAGCTCTTCCTCTCCGTCTCTCGTTCTCTCTCTCTCTCTCTCCTTCTATCTTTATCTCTCTTGTTCTCTTATTTGATGTTGGTAAGATGTCGACCGAGTATCAGAATGTGCGGGTTTCAAATCCTGGGTTCGCCCGTCACTTGTATCGCTTTCGAATGAGAAAACTGACATTAACATTAACCTTACTAGCTTTGTATTGTTCTTAATGCTGTCCATATAACTATATAACCATTTTGAACCGCTGTAGGCGATGATTTCAGCTTAAAATATCCTGAGTAGAGAATTGGAACAAATTGACGACAATACGTCAAGGTATGCAAATCAGAGGCGTTAGATTAAAAACATGGTGTCAGGGTCGAGAGCCAGAGTTGAAAATGGTGGCTTAACCCCCGACCTCCTGATTCTAGTGTAGAACCTTCACAGCCATTAGCCGCATTGCCTCTGCGTCAGTTCACCAGAGTTCAAGCCAGGTCCGCTCAGTTAACTGGACAGGGTCAATTCTGTCTCATAAATTCTCTCTTTGTCCCGCCATCCATAACAATCCGTAAAGATTTACTCCTCCTCCTATCCTACTCCATCACGAAGGAAGATAATATTTATATGGATGCGCTGAGACGCCTCAGATTGGTGGTGAATTTAGCTTCCCACTTCTCAAATGTTCCATTTATAACATGTAACCTGTACTTTTCAAATTTCTTAGACATTTAGGTAATTTTCGACGTTTAGGTAATTTTCCTTTCTTCCTCTACATGTAGTATTCAGTCAAAATTTGCAGTTTTTATATCATGTGGCATTCTCTAGTGCTGTATAAAATTGCATTTCTAAAGTACATAATTTTAACGACCATTCTTGTAGCAGTGCTATGGCCTCTTTACGATCTTCGAGACTGCTGTACAGGTTTCGAGTATCTTACCGACATCGCCACTGTGGCTATGTCGGTAAGATACTCGACCGCGGATCAGTATGTGCGGGGTTCAAATCCTGGGCTCCCATCATTGACATCGCTTTCCAGTGAGAAAACTGACGCTAACATCAGATTTTTTAGATTTTTTTATGGCAGCTTTTGAAAATCATTTCTTGAATAGTCGTCTTGTCTGCTGTTTATAGCTAAAATTCTAGCAAACCTGATACATTATTATTTTCTAGCGGTCTTAGGGATAACCATATGTTCTAGACTGACCTAGGCTTGAATCCAGGCCATTTGATTAGGAGGGGACCATTTCAAATGTTACTTCATAATCCCCTTCCCCACACATAATCCTCTCTGTCATTATTTAAATTCCACTTTAACTAGGGTCTGGATACTTACATAAATCTCTCAGTAGCATTATTAAATCACTTCAATTCATGGTGCGTCTCATAGCACACTATCTGTATCTATCAACATGGCTATTCGTTCATGAAAATATAATCCCTTTATTATACTGCATTGTACCACATTATATATTACTTTAGCTTCTGAACGGACTTATCCCAGTTTACTTCAGTTACTAACTCGACCTCCTTTACAACACAAACATTAAAGCGCTGATCTATTCTAAAATGGCCCAGCGGTAATGCTTGATAACATTGTTATCATTTATTTTTTAATAATATTATTAGCAATATTATTATCACTAGTATATTGAATTTACAGAATATATTCATCTATTTATATTGTAGCAGAAAACTATATGTAGTCTATCGCGAGGAAGTCATTTATATAAGTAGCTAAGACACAACAACTTTAGCAACAAGTTTCTCAGAAATGGCATTTTGTGATATAAAGCAGTATTCAAAAATAGCCTTTCTTTTTCTACCTGGATTCTTAAAGTTTTTGCCAATTTTGAAAATATTTCACCAGCAGTGGCATCCATGATGAATGACAGTTGTCGTGCCCATGGATCGGAGAGTATGACTCGTTTATCACATGTATTGCGTCTTTAATGAATTACGTGCCAGTCTTTTATAGCTCAGTTCATTGTCCTATTAACTCCGTGATTACGTCTGAGTGAATACTGCAGATATAAATAATGGTGGATATTCCACTGTCTGAAAACCTGAGCTTTTATATTCGCTGGTAAGCCTTTCTGACAACTTTTGAACCGGTACCGATGCCATCTCGTTCTAGAGTTCTGCCAAGTGGCAGATCCATGATACAACATATTTCTACTCACAGTCTGCGTTCATGCTGCACAAAGCGCACTTACTTTATTATCAAGTAAATTCCTTAGCAAAATGTTATCCATAAGCCTTATGCTTACCTAGTGTAGTCTATTACTTTAGAAAATATGGCTTTTGAGGTGGTTTCCAGTTGGCTTCTTAAACTTTCATTTAGTGTACGACATGTGCAGTTAACGGTGAAGTTATTCTTCACTACCCCAGACATAACACGAGAATATAATTTTTAATATAATTCTATCATTTTATGGATTATTATGATGACATTAAAAGATTTATTTCTGCTGAAGATTCGTACAATGTGTTGAATTTTCTTCCTCAGATTTAATTGGCTCATCTGATCCTACTTTACATGCGTATCAAGTCACTTCTGATCTTTTAAAATACATTTTATTCAGCAATTTCAAAAGTGCTTTTTACTTATGCCTTTTGATATTTTTGATTTAAATCTCATTCTTCTCATCGTAGTCCTATTTGTTCAAGATTATATTTACTTCGTCATTATTGACTTTTCATGTACACAGTCAGAGTTACAGGACACAGGCTATAGTCTATTTCTATTGCACCTCAGATATTTGAATTGTTTGGCATGTATTTCTCATTGTGACCTGGATAAACTTGCGTTTAGATAGTCACTTATTTGGACAGAATTTTTTGCATCATCGCGATGGCGATGGTCGGGCTCTTGTTTACATCATCGCGGGAATTTGTAATTTTAATATAACTTTTTAAATTATCCCTAACACTAACCTCTACTTTTTACCCTAACGCTAAACATATTCCTAAGAAACTAACAAAATTTATTGAAACTTCAAAGAATAAAAAGTGACTCAAAACAAGTGCCCGCGATGCTGCAAATAATTCTCTCCAATTAAGTGACCATCTAGCCGCTACTCTTGGATCATCACTCAGTCTAGTGACTGTCTGACTGCTGCTTTGATTGGTCGGTCAGTTGGTCAACTATGGCGATGGTCGGGTTCGGCTTCTTGAGCAGAAACCCTTTGGGCTTCTGATCTTGACGTTAAATTCACATAGAAACATGAAAAACTATAGAGCGACATGTGTATACCGTGAATTTCTCAATAGTTAACTTGGACGATGCCTTGTCTTTATTGAATCATTAAACTGACCGATAGAACATTTACAGAGAAACCATCCTGGGTTAATAAAAAATTGAATCATCCTTAATAGTTCAATCCTAATTACCTCTCCCTCTATCTCTCTGTCTTAATGCACTACCTACCGGCAGGTCAACCGTATATTCCACTCTTTTCTGCCTTCCGTTTTCCTCTTTATGACCACATACGAGTGGTCATTTAATTCATCTAATATTCTTAATCTCGGTCAATAATTATCTAAATATCATATTAATTCATATACATGTAGACGTATGTAAACTTCTAAATATGTATCTCAGTTCGCAAGCGTTTAAGTAATTAAATGAACAATTCGTTGTCCTAACAAGCAAAGCATTGAAATCTTCTCCGTTTGTAACCAAACAAAACCAAGCAGGTTATATAGAGCGATTCCCTGTCTTATTTAAAATCGGCTTTCCTTAATATTGAAAATTGTCAATTTATCGAAGTTGTATGTTATTCTGTCATAATGAATTTCACTCTTTGATGGACTCGAGCGATAGTATAACATGTCAATTAACACTTAATTAATTAACTTAATTAAAGACACTTGCATACACATGTAATACCCATTTAATAACTTCATTCATTGCTCTGAAAAAGCAATGATCTTTGACACAAACCTATTGTCAATGAAGTCTGTAATATGGAGTTGAAAAATGCTACGTATTGAGTATCCTCTTGAATAATTACGTTGATTTGTTTTTGTTTTTCACTTGTAAATTACTAGGTTTGCATAGCTTAACTCTATATGTGTTATTTCTTTTTTTACTTTCCGTTTTGTAAATATTTGTTTGAATCTACCATGCATTGGTGAAATAAAGTCTATATATTATAATCGACGTAGATTTATGATATTTTGATAGACAATGAGGAGCAATGTGAAGCCCTTTTACTTGACAAGGCCAGTGACAGCTCTATGGACTTATGTGCAGTCCTACCGGTATTTTCATAGAGCGCGTTTCCAATTGGTACAACACAATTTGAATTTCATGCACCTATATCGATTGTAGAAATCAATTCAATCTGCAGTTATGAAGTCATTGTCAATAGTATTTACATAACTTTACTCACAGTTTATCCCATACAATATACCGCATTTTATGTAACTAATAATAATCATAATCGTTTATTTAATGCCAAACTGACATAGCAGAAAATTACAGTACAGAACTAATATGTCAATTTAATGATTCAGGTATTGTTATTAAGTTACAAATGACTGATCCTGAGGTGAATTGAGCACTCATGGGTTCGATTCCCAGCCGCGATGATATGAAAGTAGCGATTTAAACATCTGATATTAAAAATTGATATCAACATGGTTGATCATTTCACTATGATTCGTGTTTTTATTATATAAGAGACGAAATTAAAATTGTTGTCGACAATATACTGCTTGAGATAGAAAAGTTTCTTTTAATTAATTAGAACTAGGGATGGCGCATTTTAATAGATCTCATTTGGATAGTTCAATAGATGTTCCAATCCCGGACTCCCCCGAGATTGAAGCATACTCTTGAAAATTATAAAAATTACTAATAATGTAATATGTGTTCGTTTTTTTATTCATTTGATGTTAAAGAACACATGATCAAGAACCAATATTCCTCTGAGGAAGACGATAGCAAAAAGCGTCACTGGTATAATGGGGAGAAGACAACAATTTGTTGCTAAATTCAAGAATTTACATCAATTATATAATAATATTAATAATAAATATATGAAAGAATTATCCTTTATACATAATAGTGTATCTGATTATATATTTTTAATTACATGTCTATTATTTATTGTATAGTTATATAAATTATATAATTGTTTGCATAGATAAATAATTTACAAAGAAACTGCAAAATTGTTATACACCACATATATTTCATTTTGAAAGTGAGAGTCCATTAACAAAATGTTTAAATTAATTGTACATTACAGGTCTAGTGTTATTAAATTTTATTAGTATAATCTAATTCAAAAAGCCACATGACTATCTTCAAATAGTATATAAAACTCTGTTGATTGCAGGTACAAGCTATTTAATTAGATTTTAAATTGTAATATACGTGTCAGTCAGTGATGTAAATCAATGACACTTTTCACGGAGACGATTAAATATGATTCTGTACAACTGTAAGTAGTGTTTTAGCAGCTATATCAGCGTAGTTCAATTATAATTCATATGCTGTATTCTTTCTATCCCTTTCTAGAAGTTTTACAGAGACACTAGAATAACTCAATAATGGTTTTGCACTACCAAACGGAAGGACACTCGTGGAAAGTCTTTGCATTAATATCTACTTAACGTGGCGGAATAATTCTATTAGAGGATGATGGAATCCCTGAAGATGCGAGGATTTATGCCCATCGATTGAGAGAGACGGCAGCGCAGCGCCTCTGTTTCCGCACACGTTCATGATTTAAGTCAACCTTATAAGTATGTGTGAGTTGAGGGCTTGAATGCCATTCAAGACGTACAAAATGTTACGAATTTACGATAAATAAAAAATATTTCCATTTAAAGTAGCTTGGAGGTTAAAAAAACATCTATCAAAATTAAATCCTTACGCCGCCTCCGCCGTGCCGCCGACGCCTCATCGCCGCTAACGCGGCGTCGACGACTACTTAAGCCTTCGCCACCGATGTTAAGGGAGCGGAGAGTCACCCCGCCACCGCCTATAATTATATGTAGGCCTACCGGCGTAGGCGAAGTGTCAGTATAGAGCAGTTATATGCTTACCTTATATGTATTACCTTTTTAATGTCGAAAGCAGAAAATTTAGAAGTAAAATAAGAAGTAATCATTCAGAATGAATACAAAATAATTTTTTATCCATCAGTTGTGTATTAGCTAGGAAATACTAAGCTCGTCTTTTGAGTCTGAAAGTGATTAACGTGAATTTACTACGACCATAGTCGAAACTTATGTCAAATAAATGAAACATTAAATTGAAACATGTGCTAAAATTAGGTTTAGTCCTATATATTACAATTTACCATGCAGTCTATCATGGTCTGTTTATTCGCTAGCGAATCATATGTAAATGAATCAGTTACTCTCATCGGAGATATATAAAGAGGTTTGAACGAAAAATATATAAAATTAATCAATTCTACCCGAATTGTAATAATTTAAAGTTAGATAAAGGGTTGCCCTACGACATCAATAGAACTAGCATATTTAGCCATCAGTTACTGACGACATAGAACTACGCAGCAACTCCCATACTAGGGCACCCCGAGCCAACGCCGATAATATGGTACACCGCGCCACCGCCGATATTAGGGCACCCTGTGCCCCTGCCGAAAATGAAAGGTGTGAAAAGTGTATCGAATCAGAGGTTATGATAACTGACATTCAAATTGCTGCGATAAAAATTGTAAAACATTTCTTATAGTAATACCAAAATATATTGCCACTTCTGTTGATAAGTATCTATGTAGAAATGGGTTCGGTAAAAAATTCATTAAGTTTTTACTGACCTTTTTGTAATACCTTTCCGTTTTTGTTTTGTTTCGTTATATCTCCGTCTCTCTCTTTCTCCCGCTCTTCAGTCTGCTTATATTCTACACTTTTCATTCTTCGGTGGTTCTATTTTCCACTTCTTGAATCTGCCTCTTAATAATTTTCTCCTGTTCCATTTCTCTCTAAATATATGTTTTCTTTCTATTTCTCGTTTTTCCAGTTTATTTTAATTTTTAATTTTTTTGTACTTCTGTTTCTCCCTGGCACATATGTGCTACTATTTCCTCTAAACCTCAATTCCACCTGATGTCAGCTAATGAACTGCTCTACATTTCATCCAAACAATGACGCTTCATCTATTTTGTAATAGATTTAACTGTTCTACATCAAAAGTTCTCTGTTTTCATTCGATTTTTCTGTTTTTTTAATTTCTGAAGAAAGAAATTGAAACTTTAAAAAACCATTCGCTAGTTGCTCTTCCGAAACTCTAGTTTTTAATCTTCAAACGATAGAAACGACTCTTTATGTTCTGCATAATTACGTTGACTACGTTTATGGGTTTTTCTTTCTAAAAGCCGATCGATTAAGAAATTCATTCTTCGAATTTACTATCAGTTCAATATTTGAACGGGCTTCACGACCTAAGAAGAAGAATCACGTGATTAACGACAGCCAATCAGCTGTTCGACAGTCTGTAAACACTGCTCGATTCTTGAAGTGGTTATGAACGGCAGTGAGATTTGGAAGCCATAGATGAAGCTTCGTAGGTGTTTGTTACACATCAGTGATTTAGCATGGTTTGCCACATAGATATACAATTTTCTAGTCAGCGTATACGTATAATAAGAGCGTTGCAATATTGGATACATACTATCAAAGTGGCCGGGCTTGATCGTGAGCTGTGGGCAATCACTTGGAGTCGGGCTCTGGTCTAGGGAGTCCCAGGACTTTTTGGAGCACGGTCGATCTGGTCTAGTAACTCCCCAGGAGTGTTTTAGCAAGGTTTAACCAATTTGGATCATCACTCTAGTCTGACTGTTGCTTTGGTTGGTCGGCCCTTTAGACGAACCACTGCGGGTCGGGTTTCAGGAGTACAACGGTTCACCGGTACATCTGACGTCTTGAAAAGAAGCCCATGGGGCTTCTGACCTTGGGGTTAAACTCACAAAAATCCATACCATAAATTGATATGTGCCCATTGTAAGAGTTACATGTTTTAGCTATGGCATCGCCAAAATATTAGCGTACTAGAGTGGAATGCATAAAGTGAGGTAGGTAACTGCACTTGTAGTATGGACGCCGTTGATATTCATGTTGGTATCACAATTCGTGAGTTTTTCTTAACTATTTCTGTATTAGGACTATGTGATACAAGTAAACACTTGACGTTGCTAAGTCCCGCACTCAAGTAGCGGACAGCTCAGGATGTTCAGGTGTCGGACCCAACCAAATGATATGCATGTAAATGTCACCGAATCGAAATAAAGAAAATTAAGCTTATTGTTTTGGTAAAAAGTTTTAAACGATTGTTATTTATTTCACAATGGGCTTCATAGTGCTATCAGATATGTTTCTCTAACTTCCCTAGCACATCGACTATCAATGGCTCAAAAACTACAGCGAAAGTAGTTTAAAGACTTTACGAAAGCGTACTAATCAAATGAATTAAAAACTTGAGTACAACCAAAAGATATTGTAAACACATAGAACTAAAGATTATAAATTTGCTTTAAATGTTGTGCTATTCATCGGAATTATTCTACATATAGTATTTTTCAGAAATTCTGTTTACATCTTCGAAAGAAATTCAGCACCTCAGCGAATTAAATATTCAAAACGTAACCAATGGTATCCAATTGATTGTGTGACTACTTGTTTAAACGTCAATATGCTATTATGTATTTATGACAAGCCAATACGAATATTAAAGTAAGATAGATATGTTATCAAAGAGGGTGTGGGAAGACGGAAAAAATAAATAATTATTACATTTTAGGAGTGATTAAAGAAGGAGCAATTTTAGATCATCAAGTGTTCACAGAGATATGTTCAATCTAAGCAATTCAAGTTCGTTGTTCTAAACAGAATTATCGGCGGCCATGATTGGTTTATGTAGCGGAAATACAATTATACGACTAAATGTCCAACTCGTCTAATACAATAACGTCTTCAATATATACACTGTCTGCAAAACTGTCGCTAGCTCATTGGGGAACTTAACTAACTTACAGATAACAGTTGTGATATGAATTTTATCTGTTTAATTATCAAGTAATCGGTCCAAGCGCTGTGTCTGATCTGATAATGTCATTGCAAGAGGTTTAGTCGATTAACTTATCCGATAGAAATAAATGCGATGCCTAAATTTCTCAAACTACACAAAAATATAACTGCACTCATTGCATTTATTTGTTAAATAGAATCAATACGTGGGCTTTACCATCTGTACATAAGGTTTCTTCAAACAGCCTGTAAGAGGCCAAAGTTATACATTCATACTAGTATGACAGTCTGCTTCTCTTTCAGACAAAGCAATTCCTATGAAGGCTCTCTATCAATTAATGGTACAAAACAGCAGCAACCTATGCAGTAGCAAGCTTCTCGTAGAACGGTAGTGTTAAATTAATTAAATAAAATTAATTATTTGATTGCCAATTGAAATATATACTTGCTGACCACGTCTCCTGCAGCTGCTGTTGCTGCAGATTCTTCAGCTGCGCTACTTCTGACTGTTGATATTTTCCCCTTCACTGCCTCGGCTTCTTTATTATTTTCTCTCACGCAAACGACCACTGCCTCGAGAACAGTCTCACATAACTCTCCTTTATATGAACTACTTCATATGAGTTGTATATGCCAAGTACGGCATCATCTTAATGGAAATATCCTTCAGGTTTATTTCTTTAGTAACACGTCGTAGCTCTGGCTCTAAACTCTCGGCTGCTAAGCGAGGTAAATAGATTGTAGTCTAGCTTATAAAAAAACTAGCCTAGCTTAACCATATTTAACAAATAACTATTAGCCTAGCTTACCAAATAACTGAATATAGCTTCAGCGTCGGCTCGACATATCATGTGTGATTTTGAATCTGTGAAATATAGTTAACTATTTTGTAAACTATTACATACCCACGTTGTGTCCTGGTTGCTGAAGAATAGATCAACCGTGAATTGTACTTGACGTTAAAGGCAACAAAGCATTAAGATTAAAACCAACCTCAGAAAGGATATTAGTTTGGTGAGTGTCTAGACTCCAGAAATTTATTTTACATTTTCTAAAACGAATGGAAATAATATATAAAACAAGTAATCTCATAGACAGTACCGGTTGTGTTAACATGAGTCTAAATAATATAAACCTACGAATCTTCTTAATCTAACGGCTTTCCAATCAGGTGATATTCTCTTTGTGATGCATTTTATTAAAGCCGTCTGAAATTACTCTAAAATTTCCATTCCCTCTAGCAACGACGGCTTTGACCTCTCTCGTGACAGTATGTTTTTATCGTCTAACCTTTCAATGAGAGTGAACTGAGTTTGTGAAACATAGACAAAACGAGGATGTATGCCAACTTACACAATACTAGATGCTTGTATGTTCCTTTGCTTTAGGTTATTAACCTAAGTAAAGAAATAACAAAATCGGTGGAGTGTTCCAATTCAGCCTATTAAAGAATCCTATAATAATGCGAATTCTTAGTAGGAAGTCGTTAAGCTGAAATGAATGAAATCAATGCATATTATTCCAGATAATTTTCCTAAGTAAATATTCAATTCTACTCTCTCTCTCTCTCTCTCTCTCTTTCTCTCAGTACACCACGGATAAAAACAAAAAGCAACGTAATTAGAGTGCTACTGTCGTCAATGACAACAATGAACACTATGGTACCAAATCCAATCCGATGGGCAGAGTGTGGAGTCGAAAACGGTGCAAACCAAAATCTGGGAAATCAGTTCAAAGAGGGTACTAATGGAACGGGGGTTTACGTGTTGGTCTCAGTTTCTGTGCATTGGGTGGATAGGAGTGAGTGATAAAAGAGAAATGCAACTGGCACTCCTCTACTGAATTCTACTGTCCGGTCCAGTGCTACTGGCAGGTCCAGTGCTACTGTCCAGTCCAGTGCTAGGTCCAGTGCTAGGTCCAGTGCTAGGTCCAGTCCAGTGCTAGGTCCAGTGCTAGGTCCAGTGCTAGGTCCAGTGCTAGGTCCAGTGCTAGGTCCAGTGCTACTGACAGGTCCAGTGCTACTGATAGGTCCAGTGCTATTGACAGGTCTAGTGCTACTGGTAGGTCCAGTGCTACTGATAGGTCCAGTGCTACAGACAGGTTCAGTGCTACTGGTAGGTCCAGTGCTAGGTCCAGTGCTAGGTTCAGTGCTACTGGTAGGTCTAGTGCTACTGGCAGGTCCAGTGCTACTGGTAGGTCTAGTGCTAGGTCCAGTGCTACTTATAGGTCCAGTGCTACTGATAGGTCCAGTGCTACTGACAGGTCCAGTGCTACTGGTAGGTCCAGTGCTACTGGTAGGTCTAGTGCTACTGACAGGTCCAGTGCTACTGATAGGTCCAGTGCTACTGGCAGGTCCAGTGCTACTGGCAGGTCCATTGTATTTAGCGCCTCCACGCTTCTCTGTCTTCCGTTTGTTTTCCTTTCATATTCAAATTAGTAAATTTACTTTAATTTAGTAGTAAATTTACATTTACAATTTTATAAATGTATATTTATTACTTTTGTTTCGCAATCTTTAGCATTATATCACTGTATTAGCGTTGTAAACTTGTTTGTCTGCAGAACCCAGGTCGCAGGAATATACTAATCGCTCAACGAGCTTAATTAATTGAATTTTAATTTAGCATTCAACATTTATCCACATTCAAAATCTGTGTCATGTATTTTCATTGTTAGTGAATGTAGTTGTTCCTAACTGGTTAGGAAACATACTCGAAATTTAAGAATTAAGACTAGACATGAGAACTGCATTTATCTTTCTCAATTCAGATTGGCTTTACAGATTTACGTCTTGCAATGGAGCATAGTGGAACTTGCTAAGAGCTGCAATGTCACTAAAAGATGACTGAGTTGCCTAGTGCACAAGTAGTCTTAAGTAATGAACAACTGTAGCGATTACTGGGGAAGAGGAACATTCAAAATCTGGGCGTTTTTGCCAAACGATGAGCCATTTTAGAAAATACATTATTACTAATATATATTTTCTTGTCATCCTATACTTTAGTAATTTGCTGATATTTGTAGATTTTCATAGTTTGCAGACATTTTGTAATTATGCATATTATCTTAATCTTATATTTTTCAATTTTCTTGTAGTTAAATTTTCAGTAGTTACTCTTTTCCTAAATACATTTTTATAAAAAAAATTTGATTATATGATATGAATTCTCTTAAATCAGTTGCTGTTAAATCTTTTTGCATCACGTGTGCTGATTTTTGCTGACAGGCCAGAGGTTCGAGCCCCAGTCCTTTCAATCACTGAATCCTGAGTGTACACTTTGCTGGTTTACCCAGCCTTTCTCGTATAAATTACAGCCACGATATTTCAGAGCATTTTTGCAAGGATTACACGATAAATAGAATAAAATTTTCTCTTGTGTGCTTCAATACTTTCGAGATGCAATATGTTAGAATTTGATATGATATAAAGCGTTGTCCCATTTAAAAGACTGAAGGTTTTTGCACCTTTCTGCTTAAACTAGTCCCAGAACATTGAGCTGAGGCTTTAACAAGACTGAATGGACGAAAACGTCGCTGCAGGAAATGGATGCGACTAGTGAAAGACAGTTGCAACAGTCTTCGGATTTCCATATTCAAATCCTAAACCCATCTATCATTTTTCTGTAGGATACAGGAAGCTTGGAAATTAATTCACTGTAAATCATGAGCGTTCATTATAAGTACGTGTCTATTCCAAATAAGTCCAAAAAGTTTCAAATGATTCTAAATTCATGATATACTTGTGTAAATTTCATAAGTTTGTGGCACCAAAATCTCACCGTGTTGTGTCTGAATTGTTTGAAGAACAGACTAACCAGTGACTGCATGTTTCGTAGAAGACGACTATGATATAATCCAAAGGACCCTCGGCTGGTGTGCATCTAGGTTTCAGAAATTGCTACAAAATTTTATTAAATGAATGGAAAAGATAATATGAGATTGACTGACGATACAGTATGAGCCAGAGAGGAGTGGGGAAGGTCGAATCGTATCCCGACCTTAGTTATACTGGGATTAAAAGAAAGATGACAATGATGATGATGATGGTGATGATGATGATAATGATGATGATAACAACGATGATATGGCACTCAGAATAGTTTATTGCTATGACGTTCGTAAAACATTAGAGAGAAATGCAATTCAAAGGATGTGCTAAATGATCGGTTAATTGCTTTTCAACTTCCTAACAAAGTCTGATAATATCCTGTTTGAACTTACTGAAGGTTATCTGAATATTTGCACCAACTACATGAAGATACTGCACTTAATCAATTTTAGTGGTTCTTCGAAGACTTTTGTAGTAGATTAAGTAATTTATGTATAATTAAAAATTATTTGTTTTTCAGTTTAAATCTGTATTCCTTTTAGCGTTCTTAGTAAGTTTAATATTACTTAGTTTCATTTTTATTACAATAAATTTGACATTTGAATATTTGCATTGATATAGTAACTTAGTAGCTACGAGGACCTAATTAATTCATCAGAGATTCATTTATCTATTGATTCATCAAAGATTCATTTAGCGTGAAGCAGCTGATGGACTGTTGGACAGTTGATCTAGCCACAACAGTGGCATAGCCAGGAATTTTTTCAAAAACGTTTAGTTGAGTGACAGCTAAAAATAATGGGGTGCCAGTTAAAATAGTAGCCAATGTGCACAAGTGGATAATTAATACAGAAGATTTTGTATTGTGGGGCAGCTAGTGTGCAGTTCTTTCATAGGGAGGTGAAGCGGGAGCGTGATAGAAGCCCCTTGCTCCCGTAGTTAAGCTACTGCATGTTGGTTAACCTGAGGTTTGCAGGAGGGACTGAGCTAGTTGTCGAAGATGATCATGTTAAACGTGAAAAGATAGCTAGCCAATAGATGGGTTATTGTGAAAGATATTTTGAATATGTTGTGCATTTAATAATTAATGGATTACTTAATTTAATGGAAACATATTTTCTGGGTGGGGATGACACATTTGACTGGCATCTGCTTTGCAGATGATAAGTTTTTCCTGTCGATAACATTTTTTATTTTACAAATGAGAACAAAACTCTAATTAGATGATTTAATCACAAAATAGGGCCGTTATATCATACCAGAATACCTCTAAATGTGACTAATACCTTTCAATGATGGTTCCAAATGCTCTCTCAAGAATGTACGCCAGTCTATTCTTCTGAACTAATTATAGCCATTGATAGTTTAATTCTTGGGCTTCTCTTTAGCAGGCCTAAAATATTGTAAAGAAAATGTTAGATTCAGTTCAATGTAAACACATATAAGACTGAAAACTATACATAGGTTGTCAATGAGAAGTTTTCTAGAACTCGTTCAGATGGCTCGGTCAGTAAGTCTGACAGAGAGCTTCGGGGTCAAGCGAATTGAAGGTTCAAATCACTGTGCGGCCAGGCGAGAATGATACTGATGAAATATCGTCAGCTACTGAAGGGAGTTTACCCTACCAGAGAAAATAAAAAAGAATGTGAAAATGTGAAAATGAAATGTCAATAGAAAAGAGGAGAGCTAGTAGGCGGGCTTAGTAGTGGGGGATGGGTTGGCTGGCGGGCGGGTAAAGAGTATATTGGGGTTGACAAGTCAGAACGTTTGGGGATGTAAGTTTGAACGAAAGTAAAAGGCACCCTTTCTGGAAAAGAAGTATCTGAAATATCTATTTAGACAAATGTTGATGAAGACCTTTGACTTCGTCTCCCTTCTCTTTAACCAACAACGAGATCGATAAGATATTAAGAATTTTTCAGTCGTCAATGACAGCATCGAGCGATATAATTCACAGTAAACTAATGACGACTTATAAAGAAAAAAATAATGAATATTTGATATTAAAATAACGAGGCAGGTAAAATAATTAAATGATATTTTATAGGTAACATTGCATTATAATTGTATGCTGGTTGATTGTTTGATTGCAGTTAACAGAATGACGTTTAAATGACCTCCAGCTCTAATCCTACAGATGTCAATCGCTCCGCTGCACACTGTAAGTCAGTGTTTTACCCTGCTACTGCTATCAACCTCTCTGACACTAGCAGTGTCAGAGTACTGTCTGCTGGAAAGCTTTGAACCCTCATGTCCTGATGGCTACGTCATACTGATGCGTCAGTCTTTCTATGGGCGCATGCGCACTGGTCGCTGCATATCACGTGACTATTATATAGGCTGCCAGGCTGACGTCACAAGTGAACTCGATGACCTTTGCTCCGGGCGTGCCTACTGTCACGTGCCCGTGCCTGACTATAACCTGCTGAAACTGGTTTCGTGTCCCGGCGATCTGGTTGCATATCTGCAGGCGGACTACTCCTGTATCAGAGGTAGGCTGACCTTAGGTTTACATTTTGTAAGTTTAAACTTTTAGGTCCACTACTTCAAAATATTTAACTAATTATAAGATAATATTTAATTTTCATTGATTGATGCTATTTCTTACAAAAATTATACTGTATAATATACATATTAGCCTACATACCTTGCTATTGTAATTGATCAACATTTCAAACGCAGGATTAGATCATCATTCGAGAGCAGATAATAAAAAAATCCATTTCTACGGCACATGTTTCAAGAACATATGTAAAAGTAATTGCATATGAGAACAACTTGAGATACGCGTGGAACTATTGAAGTATTATAATGTACAAGTAATTGAATCACACATTTTCTAACGTGCACTGCGCTATGGAAATATTCGTCTCATTAACTATTTCATAAGAAATATTTTATTCGGTTTCTTGAAAGTAACTCTTTAAACTGGGCAGCTTGAGTTTAGAGTTATTATCGATATTAAAATCTGTTAGAGAGAATTCGATGATTCAAATACTAGCAGTAATAGTTCTAACGATAATGTGCTGGTAGTGGTATAATTACCAATTTTAAAAGTGTTGCTCTTTACTGTGTATCTCTTTATTGTAAATTCTAATACAGTTATTTATTGAAATAAGGCTTTAATTGAAAAATATCATCATCATCTTCCCTTAAATCCCAGTTTAGACTTTCTCCTGTCCACTATGTCCCACACCGTATCATCAGTCAATCCCATATTTTTCATGTCCTTCTTTATTACCGCATCCCACGTCAATTGTGGTCTACCTCTCTCTAGCTAACATCCAGCTCTTCCACTCTCTTCACTACATCATCATCCTTTAATTGAATAATATACAAATTTTAAAATATAACTGAAGCACATTTGCTAATGTTTCAGCTGAGACGGGCTCAGAAGGCGACTGTGCCCGTGAGGGTCGAGTGCTGCTGACGTTCAAGCCGTCGCGTGTGCACCCAACATCTAACGCGAGCAGAAAACACCGAAAAACCACCACAGTGAGACTTCTGACAGCAACATCTATACCTCATGACACTGTGACTCTTCCAACAGGATATCTTAGCAGCGAGCAGGCCCGGGCAAGCCTGGTAGGCGGCGAGACTTGCCCATACGTGATTCGAGCGGAGCCTGGGCAGCGAGTGAGGCTTTCCCTGATTCTGATTGGTCAGACGCGTTCAGCAACGTCTGCAGTCGCAGAAACATTAACGGCTTCGGATGGGACAGCTACTAAGCCAGCTGATCTACAAGAATTTTCATTGGATCAGTTAAATGCATCAGATGTCAGAAATAGTAAAAGATTGAAGCTAACGAGATCATCTTCGGGTGATGATGTTAAGCAGTTAGTAAGATTTGATAAGCCCGCATCTAGTGGAGCAGAAGAGAAAAGAAAAGAAAATGATCTAGAGAATAGAAAAGAGGAATGTAGCAATCCATACTTTACAGTTCAAGAGGTAAATTTTTAATTTTTTTTTTCTTTATTACAAGTCTGCGTTGAATGTATTACCCATAAACTTAATAATATACGATTTTAGAGTTTTATGTTAGTCAGTTGCCAGCCTTATAATTATACTGTACATTGCTTAAAAAATTCTCACTACATTTTAACTTTACATTTTAGTCGCGAATAGCGGGAATTGAAAAAATTGAAAACTTATATCTGTTAGAAGTCTGCCGATGAGATTTCAAATTTTATTCAGAATCTTGTGCAAATAGATTTTTGGCACTGCTAATTAGTTTGAGTGGCTTTAATTGAATCATTTTTTGCAAGAACAAAATTCTTCTAAACTACAGAGATAGGGTCACCCTATTTGAGGACAAATTGGCATCTTTCAGCGTGCTTAAACATTCAATTTGTTTAGATATTGCATTGTATAACATATGTGTGATATATGTATCTATTTGCAGGCGTATTTTATTGCATAAATTAATTTAAGAAGTTAATACAGAGCACTTTCATTTGTTAGAAATTTGGCCTTCTCTTAATTGTAATCATGAATACAGAATAGCTATGCGTTTTCCCCTTCAACTCTACAGATGCTGTGAATTTCGTCTGTAGGTAAGATTAATGATCAGCAAGTAAATTGATAACATTGCCACATATCCAATCCGTTCAGCCCTTTAACATAGGACCCTCGGTGTTTAATGACATCATAGATCTGTAAAACGAACTCTAAAAATATAAGACATGTGCTGAAGCCTGCACCAGCAGAGGAGTCTATTTTCAACAGTCACTCCACGCAGTCCTTGAAGATGCGAAACAGACCACATCATGCAAGACGCTGACCTTCACCTCTTTGAGCCAATTTAATGGGCAAACCTGACCTAAAACTAAATATCAGCTCTTAAACATTGTGTTTAATTTGTTTTCTTTTTTCAGAGCTCCATAGATGGAGACACTATTGAGAGTAAGATTTGCACGGCGGCATCGCGTGAATCAAGTGTTTACACCTCTCGCTCATACAGCGTCACAATCACTCTACATCTCAGACAACAGCATCAGGAACATCAACAACAACCGAAACAACCACAACCGCTTCGTACTAGTCAGGGAGATAGTAAAAGAAAGTTCTTCATCAAGTACGAAGGTTTGAAATATGATCATCCGGTTTTCAGGCCTACGGTATAATTATTGGTTTTGATGAATGGAGCGGTATTAGTGAGCTGCCTTTTTACACTCGTACGCCTACCTGCGGTAGCTTGTCAGGCTTAGACATAATGGTCGTAGAAGAGAGAAGCATTGGTTGCATACACAGTCTGGTTTGGCTCTTATTAATAACTATTTAAATCAAATTGATATATCCCTTTGATGGTATGACGTGGCATGTTTAAGTTAAAAATACTTCTTCACAAGCTGTTCATCATTTCAAATTGGCTCTATTAAAATATCAATGATGTTCCATTCTTTATTGAATAAAACTGATCGATTTTTTGTTTAATTGAAGGAGTAATTTAAAGATGGCTCGAATAACATGATGAATCACAGATTTAGAGATTGTTTATTTGATTTCCACAGTTGTAGGCTGCTCAGACACTATGCTACCAAGTAATATGGAGAAAAGTCGCCAGGGTGATCAAGTCACTCTCCGCTGTCATGACAACCAGAAATCTGTTGTAATTACTTGTACAGGCACAGAGTGGATAGGGCCAATGATCAATTGCTCGCAACCAGGTATAATAATAATAATAATAATAATAATAATAATAATAATAATAATAATAATAATAATAATAATAATATAGACAGACTTATTGCAGAGCAAACCGGCGATAAGCGAGAGACTTCTTTTCTTTGGCAAAGGCTTTCCATGACTTTGCAAAGATTTAATGCAGTCTGCTTCAATAATTCTTTTAAGCCGTTTGATGACCTCGAGTAGCCGGGCGGCGATTCGGCACGTATTGCTTGAATCGTTTTTATCAAACCCCAGGTTCTTATTAAAAAATTAAGAAATAAATAATAATAATAATAATAATAATATAAATAATAATAGTAAGTGGCAGCAAGCCAGTCTACCGGTGAGCAAGGGTGGTCTTGGAATTCGTCTTGTTTCCCATATCGCGCCTTCAGCCTTCTTGGCATCAGCGATGGGAACGAGGCAGTTGCAAGACGCCATCCTTCATAAGTGCTCCCTTTCTGTCGATAGATCCATTGACGTTGCGTTGTCAGTTTGGTCCAAAAGCCTCACCTCCAGTGCTCCACCTTCTATCTCAGTCAGTAACCAGAAATCATGGGACCGTCCTATAGTGGATCGGATGTACAACAGTCCGTTAGAATCCCATTCCAATGCAGTAGATAGAGGACGACTCCTAGCTGTATCAACCAAAAGAAGCAGCGACGGGCTTCACGCTCTCCCTGTTGCTTCTTGTGGGCTTTTTTAGACAATGAGGCGATTCGAGTAGTCGTTAGTTTCCGTTTAGGGACGAAAACTTGCGAGCCTCACATGTGCCCCTGTGGTCATGAAGTCGACGCTTTAGGTCTCCACGGCCTCTCCTGTAAACGAAGCTCAGGTAGAATGTCTCGCCATCACAATTTAAATGACTTAATATGGCGAGCACTTTCAAGAGCAGGCATCCCTTCCTCTAAGGAACCAAATGGGTTGTTCAGATCAGACGGCAAGCGTCCGGACGGACTGGTGCAACGGTAAATGTGCCGTATGGGACGTCACGGTCAAACTCCTACCTGAATACGACTTCAGTTACAGCCGGTGGAGCTGCTGTTCATGCCGCCTCTAAGAAGTTGGATAAATACCGTGATCTGTACATAGGATATGAAGTTGTTCCGGTGGCCATTGAAACCATGGGCCCGATGAATCCCGAAGGAGTTGGCTTTATTAATGGCATAGGCAGACTTATTGCAGAGCACACCGGCGATAATCGAGAGACATCTTTTCTTTGGCAAAGGTTTTCCATGACTTTGCAAAGATTTAATGCAGTCTGCTTCAACAATTCTTTTAAGCCGATTGATGACCTCGGGTAGCCGGGCGGCGATTCAGCACGTATTGCTCGAATCGTTTTTATCAAACCCCAGGTTCTGTACACCGGAGTAAAAAATAAAATAGAAAAAAATAATAATAACTAAGTCGATTTATATAAGTGGCTCTCTAAGCAACATGCCGCGGTGTCGCTACGGCATTGAATTATGCGCAGGATTGAATATGACAGTTTTAAATTTTCGTTCGTAAAGCTGAAAATTGAAAGAAAAGTTCAGACTATTGGAGACTGACAAGAAAACAATTCCCGAAGGTTGTATAGATACTTTGAAAGCACAGGAACCCTACTTTAAGTTAGAACGTGGAACACATGGTATCCCAGACACAGAGTATCCTACGTATATAGTATATACTTTGGAAGAAGTAACAAAAACAAAAAAATCATCTCGGAAGCCATCTTTTTTCCAAGATAGGGGCTACATGAATAAGTTATGGATATGGCATGGCCTTTTGTGAAGTGATTAATGTTTTGATCTATGGAGTGCTCTGGACTGAGAGTGAAAGCAGACATGGAGTATTAATATGAGCTTTTAACCTGCCATTTGGCAGAGCTTTAGAGAGAAGGAGATAGAAGGCATTTACCTACGCTGCAAAGGTGTTCTTATTGATGAGTTTCGGAAGGTTTCGATGTGCAAATTAATATTAATTTTGAATCAAGAACAATACAAGGGTTGATAAATAAGTAGAGAGAATGCAGTCGAAACAATAAATCTGAATAGAAATTGTTGCATAATTTTTCAACAATTTTCACGAAGCTCAACGCCTTTTTTCCAGCAACGTCCAAGAGCTTTAACACCGTTCTATGAAGCCCTTCACATCAATTTTTCACTCACTTTAAAAAATTGATAACGCTCCTGCTCACATCTCCGTTTTTACAAAAAGGCATTGGTTAAATTAAAATTAATTTAAACGAAATTAATAATTTAAATAAAATTAATTTACATTCATTGGTAAATTGGTTAATGCGGCATCGAATTGCTGCAACATCCGCCAAATTCGTCAGATTTTGTCATCTGACTTTCGTTTGTTTTTATTACTAAAAAATTAATTTCGTAGACAGAAATTTTTTACGGCGACGAAATTATAGTATTTAAACAAACATTGAATCAACCCACGCAACAACTGCGAAGATAAGGGAAATCAACGGAGCCGTTATACATGTATATTGATGACCTTTCCTGTGAACACGTTATCATTTGTAAGCGTGGAAAGTCATTGTGAATAAATTGGCTTGCTGGGTTGATTGATAGTGAGCTAATTTCATGGACAAATGGCAATTGTTTACTGAATTTTTTAGATTTCAATCATCCATCTGCAGAGGAATCAATCGATTTATTTTTGGATTGACTTTACCGTGGTTTTATGATCGATATTTATTTTAGATTTACTAATCTAAGAATCAAACGTTAATTTTTGATTGTAAAATATCTAGAAACAAACCTGGCGAAAGAATTAACGGCAGAAACACTGAACGAATCAAACAACCAGCGACATAGTAAGTTAACCACGGCTGTTGCATAGCATGGTTTCTGTTGTTGTTTGTTTTGCTGAGTGCAAAATTTTCTAATCTGAATATATTCCCTTTTATGTCTTTAAAATGCCTAAATGGAGCTGCCGTTGGGATTTCTTCAATGGTCCTGTTAGCCATTAGTTGCACTGATCATAAAGCCGTAAAACCGATGTTAACGTCAGTTCATCTCTCGAAAGCGATATCAATTACGGGCGAGCCCAGAATTCGAATCCATACACACTGATACGTGGTCCGATATCTTACTAACATCGACACTGGCACCAGCCATATATTAATGTCATGTAATATTCAGGTAATACAGTCAATTTCACTGATCATGTAATAAGTTAATGCTAATATCCTGTAACTCCCTTGACATTACGTTCCTTGAATTGCTGTGATCAGCTACTTCCCCGGATTAAGGTATAAGCAAGACAATCGTATAATCATTCGGTTAAGCTGCTCTGATCACGTGATCTGTTAATAGAGATGCGTATATTAGTGGATCATGTTATCAGTGATCTGCTTCAGGATGTGATCAGTTGGTTCTTCTTGTGATTAGACAATTAGGCAGGTACTGATGCACCGTTCAGAGAATAAAATCTCGGATTTTCACCGGACAATCGTGTCCAACTAAAAATCAGTTCGCGGTTTAATATTCTCAAAATTCCTTGGGACATGGAAAATATAGTTAAGATATTGCGATTATTTTCCTCCTGATGTTGCTTTTAATTGATTGATTAATTTATTCTTTCATTTACGATTGATCGATCGATGTATTAAATGATTGATCTCTTTATTGATTGTTTGGTGGACTGTAGTTCAGAACGCAACGATGTGGTATGCAGTGGTTATTGGAGTTACTGTTGGCGTGATGTTTGGCTTCTGTCTCTTACTAGCATTACACGCCTCGAGACACAGGTCTATTATATTCACCTTTATTTTAATTTTAGGTTTTTACATTTACATAGATTTACATAGATTACATAGATACATCTTGCATAGATTCAGCCTTTTAACTTAATGTCTGCGAATCTTATTTATACTCCAGAATTTTCCGATAAGAAATGCCCAAAGTATGAAATAAAGTATAAATAAAAATACATGTGTAAATAAAGTATTTATAAAGTGATAAGTATGATGTTTAGTATATCTTGTTTAAAATAGCGATACCTTTATTTTCAGAATGCGGTATTTTGTCTCTAACTTTTAAATTTACAACACCAAAAGCACAATTCAGTCGCTTTGGTAAAAAATAACCTATTGCTATATATTGATAAAACAATAGATTATATAGGCTTATATAGATCGATAAGTTAGAAAACTGGTAAGGTGTGGAATTGCTGATCAGTAGCTAGAGGGCTCGAATTCAGTAATTGCCTGGGCAACTTTCTGGTTTCCGCGATAAGTTACTAAAGCTATATTCAGTTTAATTTGTATACACAAAAATGTACTCCATTACTATTTTTATGTAGATGCCGTAGGTTGATGCAATCACGTAGGCGTGGCTGCGCGCTAGGCCACTCCCATACCTGTAGGCACGAAAAGAACTCTCTGCTGAGATCTACTGTCAATCAGCGTGACGTATGTGATGACGTAATGCCTGATGTCACTCAGCTGCATAGAGGCGGGGCTTGCACTACCATGCTAGCACTGCGTACGTGGCCAACTAAGCAATTGGAGAGTTTGATAGACAGCCGAGAGCAACACTCACCAGTAAAGATATCGTTGAACGATTCAGAATGTGTTGCTCAAGCTCATAACAGATTGAATTCTACTACAAATTCTGAAGCTTCTGTGTCTTCTCAAGTCTGTACCAATTATCCGTATCGAACTGTGTTGGCGGAATTTAGTAGGAGTAACGTTTTAAATGAAATACCAGTTAACAGAATGAGTCAATCAGAGCATAGACAAACAATAATTGGGCTAGATGGTACGCCATTGAAATATTCTGTCTCTCCGTCGTTGTGTGACGTGTTATCCAATCAACATTCAATGCTTCAACTGAATTCGGAAATGGATTTACGAAGCAATACAGGCAAACAACCGTCACCTACAACCTCGTCAGCTTATCGCTATCATTCCAATATATCACCACATCGTAATTCATACGCATGTCCCCACCATCAACACAATCAATTTCACATCAGTGAAGCCAATGGTTCCGATCTAAGTAACATTTATTACACCAATTATAGAAAATCTATAGGGTTATTAAAAACAGAAAACGTGTCAAAGGAATCAAGTAAACCTCTATCCAGTCAGTGTTCGTCTTTTATTTCCACGTCGAAGAGTGATATCAGGGGCAGCCTATATTATCTTCCAGTGCAGCTTGAAGACTCTGCTCTGTCTGTCTTTGCTCAAGCATCGACTACATCTTCCTTCTCGTCCACTAGTCCTCGTGTGAGCGACGCCGAAATTATCAGAGGCTGTGATGAAAGTAGGAGCAACTCCGCGTTCATAGTGACCGATAATTTTAACTCTAATTGCGCACTTAAACAGCCTGAACGCTCGGCATGTTATAAACCTGAATATTTTCCTCAGACGTGTTTTAATCAACAGAAACGTACATTAGATGTGCGCAAGAATGGTGATAGTTCGATATGTTCTACAAACTCAATTTCACGTGAATATAATCAGCTTTCGGAATCAATGGATGCAATTAGTTCAGAGTACGGAGGATCAGAGATCCTGGAAGTCTCCAGAAAGTCTAACTCTTCTGCAATCATAGGGCACGACGCTGCTTGTCACACAGCAAATTTAAATCTTCCTTGTGATGCGAATGTAGGCTTACAACTAGTTCAAGTAATGGGAAAAGAAATTAAATGTCCTTTGCCAAAAGACTGCTCACACGATTCTGCAATCCATTCTAGAGACGCTGCGGACATGAACATAAATACTGAAGTACTCAAAGAAGTTAGAGCAGAAACGCCTATCAGTGAATTTGAATATTCAAATAGAGCCTCTTTAGGCTCTGGATATGCAGTGAGTCTGGATAAATCAAATGAAAACTATCTAGTAGAATCATAAGCATTTATGGTAATATTAAGGAGCCTATTTTCTGCGATTCATTTTCCGTCATCATATGTGACCGGCTCCAAAAAAACCAGACTAAAGTCGAAAATTATCAAAATTGAGTTAGACATCGATTCTTATTGAGAATTAAATTACGATTTCAATTATGTAATTTACAGAACTGTGGCTGTTAAACTAAGAAAGATTGGTAATTTTTAAGTGAAAAAATGACAAATTTTAAATTATGAGAAATTTGAAATTTAACTTTATCATAACTGAAAGCTGAATAGTTGAGGAACCAGATTTTTCCCACACTAGCGACATACACCATGCAGAAGAGGGCAGTCTCAGCTGTTTAATGATATATAACACAAGAAATTTTAATGAAAATTCACAGAGATAATGAAACTTTACTATGTATACCCCTAAGAGATCTTAATTGTAACTCAAAATTTTTTGATTTATCAAAGCAAGCGCTTCTAAAACCAGACCAAAGTCCGTAAAGAAATTAAAAGTAGCGCAACAATGACTTTATGTATTCCTGGGCGAAGTTTATGAATGCGAGGAGACCTAACAATGTCCACTACAGCGGACGCCTTATATGAACGGATTACCGTAAAAGTAAAGTAAACACGCATTATAGTGAATAATCAACTATGTTGATATCTATCACTTTTAAAACCACGTGTTTAATCCGTTAGGCAATTTAGACCATTTTCCGTATAACCAGTCCAGTGAATGTCCGAGATTTTACTCTCAGATCACCGCGGCCGGGATTCGAATCCACGAGGATTCAAATCATCTCAGGATTTGTCATTTAAAACTTCATGACGTTACCCCTAAGCTATTTAGACATTCTATTTAGACCGTCAAAATGTAGTCATACATAAAAAATAATCACGTCTAAAAAGTCTCATTTTTTGCATAATCCCATCGATAAGATCCTAGAAAGTTAATAATTAACTACAAAATAAACATATTATTTGCAAATATCTAAAACAGATGACTTTCACGATCATTTAAAACAAAATAAACTAGTTTTTTTTAAATTTTAACCCCTCTCAGGTATTTTAAACTTTTCTTAGGTTTGGGAATTTCCGACTTTAGTCTGGTTTTGCTGGAGCCGGTCACATACCGGTGAAGTTACAATCAATTTGCTGCAAATGATTCATATTTATCTACATGTATATCAGTGTATTAATATTAACATTTGATATTATTAGAACTTTTTGCGAGTCTTTAATTGTGCAAAAAGCTCCACATAGGATGACAATGTCAAAAACCTTTAAGGGATAAAAACTAAAAGCCAATTCGTTGCAATACCAAACCAAGAAAGAAGCATATTTACTCCGTAGAGCAATTATTGGCCGATAATTAAACAACGCTCAAAGGTTTTAGTAGTTTAGTCAAAATACTAAAAGAGCTATCAAATTAAAATACTACTGCAAAGTTGTAATATATATATGTGTATATATGTAAATTACCCAAACCAAATATCTACTAACAATAACTGGAATATTTGTAGTTTAATTAATATCAAAATACTAATAGCAAAACTTTCATTTAAATATAAAAACTTCAGAAAAATAAATATCTCGTTACATAAAATTGTTTATATAAAATCATCAATATCAGTTTATTTAAAATTGTTCAAATTTACAGAGTGTACGGTAAAATAAAGTACATTTAAATTCAGAGTTATTCCAATGACTAAGAAGGTTAAACTATAAAAATTCATTTACCAATGAACCTGCCATTGTGCATATCTATGACTAGATCTCTATTGAGGAGCATACATAGAGCACTGAGCTAAATGCACTAAGCTTGTTCGTAATGCATAAAGTTAATCAAATACAAAGTGATTTATTCAAGTATTTCTATAAATTCATCAGTAAACAAGTAAAGTATGTATCGTTTATGTAAACAAAATATGTACTAAAATGATTATTCTAAAAGTAATTTAATTTTGTGATATGTTCGTCATAATTTTGTTCAGATCGAGAACTGGTTGTATATGCGAGATTAGCGGATTTGATTGTTCGGTTCAATTGAGAGCTCAAAATATGAAACACTATGGACAATTCTGAAAACAAGATATGTAGAACAATAGTAACGACCAACGGTTTAAGCTTCTGGGTTCAGCTGTTATATATAATCAGATTGGCTGAAACTATTGTTACTCCGATTAGGTTTTACACTACATCTAGAACTCTCTCTTTCATCTTATTTCTTCTCAGTTTCTTCACTGATATCCTTCTATGTCTCCATTATTTTACTTCAATGCATATTCTTTTAATGGATAAAATAAATGGATAAAAGAAAGTCTATTCGTATCCCGACCCTGGTTAAACTGGGTTTTAAGGGAAGTTGATGATGATGAATGCATATTCTTTTACTATTCAACTTAGCTATTTCAAGGATCACTACATGAATCTTACAAAATCAGAAAATTAAAAATGTCACGTGTAGAAACGGGATCTAGTATAATAATTAAATATTTATGAGAAACATATCATGACAAGCGGGCGCTAAGAAAGCACTAGAAAGTTAGCATTAATGAAATGCACATTGCCGCAGCAAGGTCGGTCCTTTTGAGTGTATTTAGATGTGTGGTGAACCTCGGGATTTATTTCGTAGTACCAATATTTGAAGCCAAGTCTGTCAAGAACCTTAAAGGTCAGCCAGTAAAAGGTGAATCCCTTCGACCCGCTATCTTTCTTTAACATTTCATCGGTGTGGAATTCAAACATCAGCTGTTTAACGTTCGCCAGAGAACCTTCGAGAAACATCGACTCGAAAGCGTCCCACTCTGAGTATTCAATGTCGATCTTCAGAATATCCACCACGCTCTGCAGTTTGTATAATAAATTTATATAGTAGATAATTTATAATTAATTTCTGACATAACCTATTATTTCAATTATTACTTATCATCAAATCATTATATCATATATACAATCATTATATCGTATATATATATATATATATATATATATATATATATATACTGTATATATATATACAGAAATTATTGCATAGAAAATATTGAATTTTAATATTTTAATAATCTAATTTTCTTAGCATATGTCGCACGTGGTGAAGACTCCCCTGATCTCAGCCTCTAGTTCGATCGTTTGACCTTCGTCGGTTCGGAACCGATCGGAAAGTTTATTTCCTTATCTGTCTGCCAGGGGTTCTAATCCTGGACTTCACAGTAAGGTTTCATGATCAGAGTACTATAATTTTATTAGTTTATTCCACCCATTGATTAACTGTGTAAACCTTCTTCATGAACTTACTTACAAAAAGGCTGAGCCTAATTTCATAGTTGAAGATATCAAAATACGCAAATATATACCGTGCAGTTTTGAAAGCCTAGTAAATATCAAAAATACAAAAGTCACTAAAACAATAAAATGTACAAAGTATAAGTTATTTGCGAATGTGTTATCTCCTTCAGATTAATAAGAATCGAAGATCACAGAGATGAAGTTGCCTCCAGCATTTGATAATTGCTTTGAAGGTATATCGACAATGTGCAGCTCCGATTTGATTACACTATAATTCTTTAAAAGGGCTTTTATAAAACAAGTACATATATACGTCGGAGTATGAGGCAGAATATGAGGCAGCGAACTATTTCTTTTGCTTTGGCTGGAGCCAGTGGCAAAATCGATAAGATACTTGACCGCGGATCGTGCGGGGTTCAAATCCTGGAGGAAACTGACGTTAACCTTAGCTTTTAGCTTTTACCACTTAACGGACGTCCACAAAATACTAAGCTGTGGACACGGCAAGTTATCTCATAAACTAGCGTCACTCTAACGGTATGAAGTATTTACAAAATATACGAAAATAAAGAGGAATTACCTGAGTGTGCCCGAGTTCTTCCAGCATACCACCAAACGTTCTCACTGCCCATTTCTGTTCATTTACGCCATTGATTCCAGCCATGCCCATGTTATGAAACCACATCAGCCGAGACGGCTTGTGGTTAGTTTTACCTAAACTAAAAATTGAAAAATAAATCAATTACTCAAACGAACAATGAAATAACGCAGGAATAAATGAGTCAAACAAATCAAAGAATCAATTTGTCAAGCATGAATGTATGATCAAATCAATAAATAATATTATTATACAATATATTAAATGATTGAAAGAAGGAAAGAATGAATAAAAGAATGAATGAAAGGATGGATAGATGAATGAATGAATGAATCAGTCAATCAATTAATCTTAACTAGTTACTCCTTCATTCGCCAATTCTCAGGACTACATATATACTCAATATCTATTTATATATAAATATTATATTAAATGAGATATTATATATATATATATATATATATATATATATATATATATATATATATAAGATATATAATATCTCAGTCGATATGAGAAAGTTTGTAACAAAATGTTTCACATGAATCATTACATAAGCAGCAATTGTGTTTTTGCGTGACATATGGCCTGTTATGTCTGAATTACCCAGTAAATGAATAATCATCGGCATAGGTTATTATACATGTATGTATATGGTTTACTATAAAATGTACATGTTCTTGGGTCATCTATTGACGTCCCTGACATCACCCTTGTATGAGGAAACGGACGTTAAATCTTTATTATTATTATTATTATTATCATTATTATTATTATTATTATTGAGAAGGCTTGAGGATAGATATTCAAGGACTGCAATTAACTGGAAGAAGATGGAAGCAGATTTGAGAACAATGAGCATTTCATGTGAAGAAGCATTGAGGATTGCTGATGATAGAAATGACTGGAGGAGTGTTACCGTCATAAATTATGTTCTGTTAAGAACGCAAGTAACAGATAAAAAAGTATAAAAAAGCTATCTTAGCAGGTAAAGCTAAGATTAACGTCAGTTTTCTCACTCGAAAGCGATGTCAGTGACGGGCGAGCCCAGGATTTGAACTCCGCACCTACTGATCCGCGGTCGAGTATCTTACCGACATGCTGATAACAATGTATATACTGTACATATGGCTCTCAATCAAAGTGCACATGTATGTGGTAAAATTACAATCAAAATTCATATAAATGTAGCAGGCAATTTTTATTTCCATATAAAATTGAGTCTTTATTGCTATACCGAATAAAATATCAGTAGTATAAAAACATATAGGCTCAATAATAAATGACATTGACTCTTTGACATTAAATTAATTTCACAAAATTATCTCCACGCATCAAAATACTTAATAAAATCACCCTCAGTAATGAAAGAGAAAAAAATGTTTGTCAGTGATATTAATGTGCAGGAGCTCTAATTGTAAATAGAGGAACGTTAATTATAAATAATAGTAATAAATAAGTACATACATGTAAGTATTAGTTAATAAGTAATAATAAGTATTATAATTAAAATTATAATAAGCTAGTCAATTATGAACACGTTTTCTTTTTAAAAATACTGAAAAACCCAACCTTTACAAAAAATTTCTAAATTGTAGCGTAACTTACGTAGGATCGAAGGCCATGTCCCCACAGCCTCGCTTGTTCATGACAACAGTGTCAAAACTCCACTCTCCACCCATTCTGTGAAATAAGCAAAATACATTTTTATCGTCTGTTTTCTAATCCAAGGATGATGTAAAAAAGAAAAAAATTTTAATTAGCCACACGTTTCTTTGCCAGTATTACGAATTTATAAAAGTTTATAGGAGGGATTTTAAAACTAATGCAGTTTATTAAGAAACCACTATTACACATTAAAAGATAAAATATACAAAACTACATTCAACAATAGATTTAAAAAAATCCCAATCGCCTTCATCTATTTCTCAAAAGTAAGAAGCTACTTTTCACCTCAAATGACTTAAGAATTATTTCTGACTTCATAACGCCTTAAATCATCAATTATTCATCATCAATTATTCATCATCAATTATTCATCATCAATTATTCATCATCAATTATTCATCATCAATTATTATCATTATCAATCATCAATTCATATCAGGATCTGTCACATAAAATTTTATGACGTTACTGACACGCCCCTAACCACTAAGCTATTGAGACATTCTAGTAAATGAAGTGTCATGCGCGTACACTCCCTCTAATGAGTACTCATAGCTGATAAAGTATCGCAATATATGATTAGTGAATCAACTGATTGGACCGAACGTAACAAAATCACGAATGAATATCTGGGCCAACATTGTTTGCATTAAACAAGGTGTTCAATATTATCTACCAAACAGAACACAATAATTTGTAAACAGCAACTATAATAGGCCTAAATGTTATTTGATCATGATTTTATTTGATCACGTAGTTTCTGTGATGTTTCATATCACTAAACTAAATTTCCGAAATCAAAATACTACATAATAGAATTAATATCAAAATTAATACAATAACACAGCCACTAAGATATTATCACTACATATATTCAGTTTGCTTTGTTTAACATATTTTATGCAAACTACTAATGCCGAATAGTTAATAGATTGCATGAATATGCAGTACACAGTGAGCAAAAATAGCCTTGGAGCAGGCATGACAGTGACTCAAACTTACTATCGTTGTTGTTGTTATTGAGTTGTCCTTTTGCAATAATTACTACTAGTTTTATAATATGTACGATTACTATTGCTATTATTGTATGATCAGTCATATTTATCTGTATTCAGTATTTTATTTGGGATTCTGTTTGATTTAGTAACTTGCACGTACTTTTTTAAGAAGAGAAAGCAGAGGATAAAAATATGTGGAGGAGTTATATGCCATGGACCTGCCAACAGGCAATGCACTGATATATAGTGTTAATAATTTGTGGTCCTCGACCAGTCGCCCATCCACCCTACCATCCTACCCACTCTCGCTTAGCCACTACGAGTGTGTGTCTGATATCACCACAGTAGTGTACTGGTATGTTAAATATCAAATACACGTAGTTGATATGAAACTACATTTCGCATAAATATTTCAAGAGAAATATCAAAGAGAAAATGTGAGAGAAAAAAGCTAATGTAAAGCTAATGGTAACGTCAGTTTCTTCACTCGAAAGCGACGTCAGTGACTGCCGAGTCCAGGATTTGAACCCCGCACATACTGATCCGCGGTCGAGTATCTTACCGATATCGCCACTGGCTCCAGCGCCAGATATATATATATATATATATATATATTATTTCTATATATAGATATATAGTATATATATATATATATAATATATATATATAATATTATATATATAGTATATATATATATATATATCTATATAATATATCTAGTATATATATATATATATATCTATATAATATATATATATATATATATATCTAGAGAGAGAGAGAGAGAGAGAGAGAGAGAAAGTCAGAGGCAGAGGAAGCGATAAAAGGAGAAAACGATGAAATGTAACAAGACTGACCCCACGGAGTAGACTAGACAGGGACGAGAGACGTTGAAGGGTCCAGTCACACACACCTCCCACCCCCCTCCCTTGTGGCTTCCAAATCTCTCCTTCACCGGACAATTAATAGGGAATCTTTCTAGAAACCTGGCGTGTCAGCAAATAATAAACTTAATATAGCAAACAAATTAGGAACATTAGTACATACGTGTATACATATATATATATATATATATATATATATATATATATATATATATTATATATAGATATACATATATACATATATATATATGTATATATATATATATATATATATATATATATATATATATATATATATATGCAATAAGTACACATACATGTATAGTAACAGATCCCTCTCAGTGTACTGCCTAATGGCAGGTAAAGGGAGATAACGATGAAAGGTAACAAGACTGACCCCACGGAATAGACGAGACAGGGACGAGAGATGTTGATAATATCAGGTCAATGACCTATAACTCCTCCACATACCTCTATCCTATGCTTTAGTCTTCAGATTAATATTCAAATAAGTTAATCAAATCAACCAGCTTTCTAAGTCCCTAACCTTCTTTTTTTCCAAATTTCCTTCAATTGCTTCTTTTTCTAAATTACCCCTTCTCAGAACATGACCTAGCGAACTCTGCTTTCAATTTCTTATAATAGGACCACTTATAATTGTTCAATAGCAAAGAGATTATCGGGTTTGTCTGTAAATATGTAGCACACAATGCTAATAATAATAGCATTATGTTGTAACAAATATCATAATAATATGCATTCATGTATTATATCGAAAGCAAACCGAGGTTAGATGATTTAAAGATCAACCCATATATGGCATAGAGGGGACACCGGACGACAGAGGAGAGTGAAGTTGTTATATGCCATGGACCTGCCAGTAGGCAGTACTCAAAGAGAGAGAGAGAGAGAGAGAGAGAGAGAGAGAGAGATATGTAAATCCTAACATCACAAGCGAAATATACCTCTCATAGGCTCACAGCTATCTAATTTCGTTTTTATGAAGTAGTATGCAATAAACGACCCCCAAGAAAGAGGCATTAAAAACGTCATTGACATGCATAACTCTTGCAATTTGGCAATTCACAACTTCTCGAAAGTAGTCAAAATAATGCGTAGTTATCTCAAAAATATCCGAGACCAATAGATCGAGGACCAAGGCCGGAGCCATCGAGACCAAGACCAATACCGGCAAAAACCCGACCCTTGCAACTTCGAGATCAAAACCAAATATCGAGACTGGTTTAAGGCTACAAATCTGATAATTACTTACAAAATTGTAAGAATATTAGCAAAACGAACCTAAAGAACTCATTCTCAGCATCAGCAACGGTCATGTCTGGTTTAATCTTGTTGGCATGATCAGGGCTCTTATTCCACTTAAACCCAAAAGGTAATACATCAGGCCAGGTTCTCTCGGGTGGAAGGGAGTCCAGGATTGCCTTCATTCTATCCGTCCTATCAGGCAGCGTCCGTATCCGGGAGATCTCAGATTGACTTCTAGAATACATCAGTGTATCAATCAATTAATAGCATACCATCCGCTTAGAATTGAAGACGACAATGAAGAGAAGAAGTGATAAAGTTAAACTACCTGTATAATAACAATAATAATAACAAATAAAATAAATAAAATAATAAAAATAATACTAATAATAATAAATTAAAGTAATAATAATAATAATAATACTTAAAGTAATATTAATTACTGTTATATCAGCGCGACCGAGAATTGAACCCACGAGAGTTCAATTCACTCCAGGATCTGTCATTTAATACATCATGTCATTACCAATTACGTTATATGGATAATAATTAACCTATAACAAAGTGTAATTTCAAATAAATTGTAAAACAATTTCGTATTTTAATTTTATTTCATTGTAACTGCTGCATAATTCTGTTCTTAGAGACAGGACACATTGCAGTATTCTTGCAAGTATTGAGCAAGTTTCTTTAATCGTTTGGATTAATCTTCTTTAGCAACTTTTACCAATATCTAAGATATCATTGTATGTAGCCCATGAAGCAATATTATTCTAGAATTCAGCGACGAAGTTGTAGGGCATATATTAATTCATCCAGTGTTCAATGAGAAGACAGTCTATTTAACAGTAGCTTTGGAAGGACATATGAGTGCAATGAATTACATTTATCATTTCAATGAGAAATGACAATATTGATAGGCCATAATTGTGGATGAAAGAATTGATATTTACTCAGTCACGAATTCATTGAAAAGTGCATTACACTTTTTAACAGTAGGTCCTAATAGAGTGCCATGCGTTTACCAAAGTTAGCCAAACTGGCTTAGACAATTGTAAATCCTGGTTAATGCATTGCAGATCTACCACATTATCAATGATTGCCACGCAATAATATTTTATACAAAGTTTTTAAAAGCAAAATCAGCACTTCGCTTATCTCAGATATTTAAAATAAAATATAAAATCGCAGAGAATTAAGAATCACATATGCAGTAGAAACGCATACATGTATATCAATGATATAGAGTTCTCATCTATAGCACACCAAATAGATCTTACGATTACACAAACTGAAACTCTTAAGTTCTAATGTGTCAAGAGTAACCAAACCTAGATACCTGAAAACTTCAGTGACACAGCAGTAGGCACGGACATTAACTAAGAATTTATCATATCTAGCTCAGAAATATAAGAAGGAACTCATCTTGAAAAGAATCAATTGCTGGCAAAGAATACGTACAAGGTAAAGATCACCTAAAACGTCGCTATATCGTCAATTCAATTAAGCACATGTCGTCAAAACTTTGTTGCTTTATAAATCTTTTGAAAGATAGTATCTACCATGGATGCATGGAGATAAGAATGCGAGCGCAAACATCAAATTAAACTTTATAATTATTGCTAAATTATGCATGCGCGAGAAATTCATATTATATGATTGAACAAAATGCTATTTTATATTTCAATCAATGCAACAACTATTACATTAAGTATTAACTTACAATAATTAAGGAATCATGCAGTGAAATATCTTAGCAACAATAAATGCATGTAATAATAATGAATGCTTTACACCAATTAACGTGTTTATTTAATTACATCACATTATTCCAAATAGATTGTGGGTAAGGCGGTTGCGTGAAGGTTGTAGACAGATCTACCACTCGATACTTTACGACAACACAGAGCAGTACAAACAGACTGACAGCCAGCAGACTTCCCGTCCTCAATCGAGACACCGACATCTTGTTCATCTTTCAACTGAAACATTACAAAATAAAAAAACATAAAATTAAAATAAAACACTATAAAACAATATTAACATTTTTCATGTGTGTAGGATATATTATACGCTACATACATAAATATATATAATATAATATAATATAATATAATATAATATAATATAATATAATATAATATAATATAATATAATATAATATAATATAATATAATATAATATAATATAATATAATATAATATAATATAATGTAATATAATATAATATAATATAATATAATATAATATAATATAATATAATATAATATATATGTACTGTATATATGTATAAATATATACATGTATACGTATACATGTATATATATAGATGTATATATATATATATATATATATATATATATATATTTATATACGCTATACATACATTCATATATATAGATGTATATATATATATATATATATATATATATATATATATATGTATATATATATATATATATATATATATGTATATATATATATATATATATATAAAGTATATGCATGCAGTAAGTTCATGTAGTAATTTAATGTATTCATGTAAATAGATATTCATTTAGATTTTTTAGCATGTAGGCGTAACTTGCGCAATATACTGTATCTATTAATTGAAGTAAGCTGTAATAATAATTGTATATATATATATATATATATATATATATATATATATATATATATATATATATATATATATATATATATATAGTATTGAAGTAGGCTCTAATAATAATTGTATATATATACATATGTATATATATAGTGTATATATATATATATAGTGTATATATATATATATATATATATATAAATATACATCATCATCATCATCATCCCTTTAATCCTTGTTTAACCAAGGTCGGGATACGAATTGCAATAAACATTCTAGATGTTTATCTAAGGGTGATTTATATATCCGCCTCGTGACAGGAAGCGATAAACACAGTAGCACACTCCAATAAATATTTACCTGTTATGAAATTAGTAATAACTTGCAACATGACCTTATCAATCACCTGACTGGTTGACTAATCGCTCGGTCTTCAGTGCTAACCTGCTGCGAGATTTAAGATTTCAAAACTGCAAAATGCTTCAATTATCTCAGAGCTGGTTGCTAGAGTGTTGCGGGTCGTCTTGAAAGTTAGAAAGTGTCGTGCTTCTAAACATGATGTTAAACTCACTAAATCATATGCAATGCCTTTATACATGTAGAATGAGGCTACTTTCTTTAACAAAGCCCTAAATCAACGGCATGTCCACATTACAACCTGTCATCTTAAGTGCAATCTGTATGTATTATGATAATGATTATGATTATTATTATTATGATATATATTATTATGTGTCTCACACGGGTGAAATGACATTCAGAGCTAACTAATCTCCAGTTAATCACAGAAATATAGATAAATTTATCTTCAAAAATCAATAAATTAAATATGAACCATTCAATAAGTAGAGAAAGTACCTTTGGCGATTTGTATGAATTGTAGGCCTAGTGAAATCAAAAAAAAAATTTCCCATTAAAGCTTGATATTTTAGCCTTCCATGGCTTCATCCATCATTGCCTGAGGCAATGATGGATGAAGCCATGGAAGACTTTAAAGAAGGAATAAAAGTAGGAGGGAATTTGTTACAAGATGTACGATTTGCAGATGACCAAGGAATGGTAGCGGGCGGCGAGATTGGATTGCAGAAGATAATGGATAGGCTGAATGATACAGCTTTGAGATATGTCATGAAGATTAATATAAAAAAGACCAAGCTTATGAGAGTGTCCAATAATAAAGGTGAAGTTAATATCGCAATAGATGGTACTAAATTGGAACAGATAAGGAGTTTCAAATATTAGGGTCATACTATAACCGATGACGGGAAATGTGAGACGGAAATATGCAGTAGGATTGCACAAGCAAAAGCGGCCTTTGGTAGTAGAAAAGAACTATTAACAAAAAGTTTAAAGAAAGACACAAAGATAAAGATAGTGAAAACTTTGGTTTGGACCACGCTATTGCATCGGTGTGGAACATGGACCTTAAGGAAGGAAGATATTAGGAAACTGGAGGCATTGGAAATGTGGATTTGGAGAAGAATGGAGAGGATTAGCTGAACCCAAAAGGTTACAAATGAGGAAGTCCTGAAGAGAGTTGGCACAGATAGACAGTTGATAAATGTATTAAGAAATAGGAAGAAGAGATGGATAGGACACATTCTAAGGGGGGAAGGTCTATTAAAAGAGGTCATAGAAGGTAGAATGGAAGGAAAAAGAGGCAGGAGGCAGGCTAGATTAGGTATGTTAGATGATTTAAAGACCCACTCATATGTGGAAATGAAGAGGAAGGCGGAAGACAGAGAAGAGTGGAGACGTTATGTACCATGGACCTGCCGGTAGGCAGTGCACTAAGAGACAGATTTTAGCCTATCTCCCTAAACAAGAAGTGAATCAATCCGCACATCTGTTGCACTTTTTCAAGGAGAAAACGTTCAACCAAAGAGTGAGCGAAAGTTAATCGATCCACAAGATTAATAAAACAATAAATAAAAATCTACTTTAAAAAAATCAAAGAATCGGAGGAAACTATAAAACCCTTGCTGAAATAGACGAACTAAAAGAATTCTAAGAAATGAACTAGCCTATATTTACTCCTGTGTGACGTCGTCGAGACTCTAAGCTACTGAGACGAGAGTGTTTTTAATTTATTATTGTTGTCCTCTTAAGAATGACTTCTTTGGAAAGTCAACAGTAGGGAGAAGCACGGGTAACTCTGAAATTCCCAGGACAAACGATGGCGCAGAAATTATTTCTCGCTTTAGTAGGCCTATAGGTTTCTATCTGGGCCATCAAAGATGTTAATGCATGTAGAGTTAATTGGATCAAAATCCATGTGGACAAATAGATATATTGAAGTTAATCTCCTGTATTTTTTAAGTTCCCTATTTACTGTTTTCTTAATTGTTTAAGTAATTGCTTAATTAATTATTTGAGTAACTTTAAAGCTTGATATACTCTAGTTACTTGTAGAGTAAGTGAAGGTTATAACTTTATCTTTATCTATATGAGTGGGTCTTTAAATCATCTAACATATCTAATCTCGGCCTGCCTCTGCCTCTTTTTCCTTCCATTCTACCTTCTATGACCTCTCTTAATAGATCTTCCCCCCTTAGAATATATAACATGACTTTAAAATTAAGCAGAGAAGGAAAGAAAAGGAAGTCCTAAACTACAACTGGCTGGAGCCAGTGGCGATTTCGGTAAGATATTCGATCGCGGATCACTATGTGCGGGGTTCAAATCCTGGGTTCGCCCGTCACTGACATCGCTTTCGAGTGAGGAAACTGACGTTATCATTAGCTTTTTTGCCAACTGATTAAATACCAATTGACATCTCTTTAGATTGTTAGAATTGTGTATTAGCTGATTTGTTGTCAGCGAGATAGTCAACAATTTAATTTTCTTTAGAATCAGTGCGCGTTTCGGTGTGGATATGCATTGGTAAACAAATTGGTCTTTCTCTAACCCACCCCTATCTGTAGGTTTCCTCCAGGTCCTAACAGCAGTTTAATTTAACATAAGCTTGATAAATTTTCACTTCCACGCTTGATCTTCAGAGTAAATTCTGAATAAATTATCCGAAGACATCATCAGAGAGTTAGATAGATCTAAGATCCTGTGTACAGTTTTTAGCAGCCAATCTTTCGCACGCTATATAGGTTTTCAAACTAAAGATTATATAAGCAAAAGTCTAACAATATGACTGACAAATTTGCTTATATACACAGGCTCTCCCGAACCTTTACTTCACTATTCCCTGGATGTGGGCTCCCAATGGACGACTGAATGAGATTGCAAATATAATAGAGTCTAACTGTTTAGACACTTACTTTCTACTTACTTTACTTACTTACTTTTTTACTTTTTTTTACTTACTTTAGAATTTATGATGATAAATTCTATTGAAAGTCACTGTTTGAGTATGCAACAGAGATCTCCCATCCAAGGTATCCAAGGCATAGTCAGAGAATAATCCCATAAGGTCAACGATCTGAAAACTATAGGCATGTTGTCGCAGTTGTTCTACAAAGAGAATCAATCGATTGAACCGATTCACTAGAATTGTGATATTTCGGACTTGCCAAATTAACACGATATTCCAATGGTTGCACGATAATTTCACGGATGGGGAGGAGCCTAATATGTGCGAGTGGTGCCAGCGCAGTTAAAAGTAGAAATAAAAGTAAACATTCCTGCAGAAATGCCATATCCTAAATTCAAATTACTGTTAAAACTGTCTCCCTTTCAATGGCTACACAGCCGTGGAGCGTTTGATGATAACAATTAAATGCTTTTGCTAGGCAACAATGTTTGTTTACAACCTCCAGGTCACCGACATAAAGTTTTTCCATTGAAATCTCTGGGGCATTCGATTGTCGAATATACAGTATCTCCGAACAGTTATAGGTAGCCAATTCATCGTTTTCTCTCTCTCTCTCTTCCTCTCTCTCTTTCTTAATGCACTGCCTGCCGGCAGGCCCGTGGTCTATAACGCCTCCACTCTTTGTCTTACCTTTTCTCTTCGGTGGATCTTTATAACATCTAACATTCCTAATTTCGGTCTGCTTCTGCTTCTTTTCCTTCCATTCTGGTAGTACATATGTTTCTTTAAAAGTCTTCAAACAGCGACAAACAATTGTGAAAGCAGACAAATCAACAGTTCAAAGTCTGAATCAACATATGTAGCATCAAACAGAAAATAGAATTTGATCACAACGGTCATCAGAGACGGCACTGAAGTACCCTATCGAGCTGACCAGCACAACCTAAAGGAGTCACAACTTCAACGACATTGACAAGCTCTTTCGAAGGTCGATGTTCTTGCAATGAAAGCATCAGTTGGTCACTGTTGAACTGAAGGTTGCGGGACCAGCTATTCCCACTGAGATGATTTGAACAAGCGGCAACTATTCCAAGGGACCCGCTAAACCTAAGTGATGCGTTTTCCAAGCAAAAGGTATTCACTGGGACCTACTAACCTTACTGTGATGCCCTGAACATACGAAACGTAGTACATGGACTATTGCAGGAATATAAACCATGTTCAATTTCAAGCCATATCTCTCCACTCCGTCCCTGAAGCAGTAGAACCAGCAGCAGGTTTAACGTCAGTTTTCTATCTCAAAAGAGCGTCAAAAGTGTGTCATGTGACGGTAAGGATACTGGAATCAAACAGATAGAATAAACGAAGGTTCTGATTTATTATTAATATTTAATAGTGAGCAGGAATTATTTGTAATTATTTCTTTCATACTTTTGTTTTACAAATTTGTTTGTTCAATATCAATTCATTATTGTGCATTAATAATAAAATTGGATTAACCAGACACGGAAATTTTTCTAGTAATTGCTTTATATTCTTAGCTTTTGTCCCATAAATTAAAATCATTAATTTGATATCTGCGCTTGTGAAACAACTTTAGGCACCCGTGTGCCTATTGAGAGACAATACTCTGTTTACGTCAACAGTTACAAGAACAGTTCGCTTAGCTTAAATATCGACCCGATTTTGACTTCATATTCTCCAAATAGAATAGCGTTTATCTACGGGGGCTCGCAACTGCCATAAATTTTTTTTTTGAAACAAAAAATCAAAAAAACAAAAAAACAAAAAAACAAAAAAACAAACAAATCTTTGTTACTATAAATAGCTCACTAGCAGTATCAATATCACACATAGTCGATGACAACATCCAGCACTCGATCTTGAATCAAAGGCCAGTCTATGTGCAAAAAATAAAGTTTATTGTCAATGACAACATCGAGCACTCGATCTTGAGCCAAAGCCAAACCAATGAGCACAAAATTAAGGTCAAAAACGGTGCAAATCCAAACTTCAGTTAATTAGTCATACTAAGTAAATTCGCCAATGACAACATCGATCTCGAGCCAAAGCCAAACCGATGAGCACAAAATTAGGTCAAAAGCGGTGATAATTACAAGGTGAAAGTCTTTGGACTGATTTTTCTGCCTTTTGGAATTTGCACCGTTTTTGACCTAATTTTGTGCTCATCGGTTTGGCTTTGGCTCGAGATCGAGTGCTCGATGTTGTCATTGAGAATAAACTTTATATTTTGCACATAGGCTGGCTTTTGATTCAAGATCGAGTGTTGGATGTTGTCATCGACTATGTGTGATATAGATACTGCTAGTGTGCTATTTATAGTAACAAAGTCGCTATTTATAGTAACAAAGATTTGTTTGTTTTTTTGTTTTTTTGCTTTTTTGTTTTTTTGTTTAAAAAAAATAATAAAATTTATGGCAGTTGCGAGCCACCGTATCAATGACAACATCGAGCACGCGATGTCAAACCAAAGCCAAACCGATGAGCACAAAATTAGGTCAAAAACGGTGCAAATTCCAAAATGCAGAAAATCAGTCCAAAGACTTTCACCTTGTAATTATCACCGCTTTTGACCTAATTCTGTGCTCATCGGTTTGGCTTTGGCTCAAGATCGAGTGCTCGATGTTGTCATAAACAAATTAACTTAGTATGACTAATTAACTGAATATTGAATTTGCACAGTTTTAACCTCCTTTTTGCTCATCGGCTTGGCTTTGGTTTGACATCGTGTTCTCGATGTTGTCATTGACGAATTCACTTCATATGACTAATTACCTGAATTTTGGATTTGCACCGTTTTTGACCTAATTTTGTGCTCATCGGTTTGGATTTGGCTCGAGAACAAGTGCTCGATGTTGTCATTGACAATAAACTTTATTTTTTGCACATAGACTGGCCTTTGATTCAAGATCGAGTGCTGGATGTTGTCATCGACTATGTATGATATAGATACTGCTAGTGTGCTATTTATAGTAACAAAGTGGCTATTTATAGTAACAAAGATTTGTTTGTTTTTTTGTTTTTTTAATTTTTTGTTTCAAAAAAAAAAATTTATGGCAGTTGCGAGCCACCGTATTTATCAGTACCTCAATTTAATTTCTCCGGGATAAAGATTGAAAACGGAAAAGTCGAGTAAACAAAAGACTGCAATAAAACTGACAGTATTGAAAGTGTACCGACAACCACAATGGCAATAAGAAGTATGGGTGGATTGAAACTGCCTCAACAATACTCATTGACTCAGAGCTTATCTTTGTTAATTAAAGAAATGGTAGTACATAACGATGATTTGGGTCTAGCTACATACTACATATTTGATTACGTATTCTGAGTAGAGCAGTCTATTTTGCAATCAACTTTACACGAACGACAATGTTAACTGATATTGAGCCTGATAAACATATTTCAGTTCAATACAAATAAAATGCATGATGTTATGCATTTACTTTACATAATATGATAGCATAACATTATGTTTTCTTCCAGTGCACTGCCTAACGGAAGGTCCATGGCATATACATGTAACCATTCCAACCAATTCTATCCTCAGCCTTCATATTTCTCTCTAAATACGAATTTCTTATCAGATCATTTAACATCCCATGTCTTGGTCTTCATCCAACTCTTTTCTCTTGCATTCTTCCTTCTATTACATCCTTTGGCAAACCATCCCCCTTTATAAAATGTCCTATCCAGCTTTTCTTTCTATTTCTTACCACATTTATTAACTGTTTATCTCTGCCAACGCTTTCAAGAACTTCTTTATTTGTACTTTTGTCAGTCCAACTAATCTTTTCCATCTTTCTTCCTAACCATATTTCTAACGCCTCTAGTTTCTTTATATCTTCTTTCTTTAATGTCTACTTTTCAGGTCCATAAAGAGGTGTTGACCAAAGTAATGTTTTCACAATCTTTATCTTTGTGTTTTCCCAATGCCTTTTGCTGGTTCTTTTCTCTTTCCGAAAGCCTATTTCGCCTATGCAATTCTGACATTTTATTTCCCTTTAACACTTCCCATAATCCGTTATAGTGTGACCCAAAGACTTGATCTTAATTCAACTTAGTGACTAAGTTAATATCTGAGTCAGCATTTGAAGCAGGATAGGCTCTTGATTTTTTAATATTATTCAGGCTTTTTCCATATATATTATGTATTATGCAATATTAACTGTCAACGTGATGGAGTCAGTAGCGGCTGTGTGATCTCTCTGCAACAATAGGAACGTTGTTTGGTGGTAAGTTGTGGACTTCCTTGGAATAAGGGGTTTGGAGGGATTGTGACTCCCCCACTCTCCCGATTGGTCATGTCAAGGTAATAAAAAAATGAAAAATGATAGTTTTACTTGATTATCACTACCTAGCAATAATATTTATGAGTATACTGCAGAGCATTGATACTTGGGAGCTGTACTTTAGCAACACTAACATTACTTGGGACTAATTTTCTGGATTTTGGAATTTTCACCGTTCTTGCACCTTCTTTTTGCTCGCCGACTTGATTTTGTCCCTAGTGCTCGATGTTTTAATTGATGACTGTAACATTCTAATTGTTGTTATTATTATCAGAATTCAAGAAATTCTAGTGTTACAATTGTAAGAATTTATGATTTATTGAGTGTCTACCTAGGACATCAATTTTATAAGTTGAATGTGAATCTTTACTGGCCACAAACAATCAAATCGCAAAAAACTAAAAAATCAACCCAATCTTCCGATATTCAGCGAAATGCAAGGAATGGGTGTATCAATAACCTACTGTATGAACATTAGTCATTATTAGTATAATTGAGAGCACCTATAGATACGCCCTGACAACACCAAGACTCTGCTAATTGTTCAATGAAATTCTTTTGATAACCGGCTAGTCACGAAAAAATATCAAATATAAATTAATTGTAATTTTGCAGACAAATGTCAGCTGATTGCTCTCATGTAGTGGTAAGAAGGGTTAATTTCAGCCCAGTAGGCCCTATAAGCAATCTCCTCTATGGTGCAAATGATATTGTATATAGCTTATTTAAACTCATGCTGGACCTACACTTACTACTAGTAATACAGTAGTCTTTCCACATCTGCTCCAATATTTCTTTTGCTTGGAGTTCCGCTTCTTAATAATAATAAAGGTATAACGTCCGTTTTCTCAGCCAAGGATGATGTTAGGAACGTCGTATGTCGCAGTCGTTCAACGGTCGTTTTGACACCACATGTAATCTGTCGACAGTGTTACGAGTTGCTGTTGAAACGAGTATGGCCGAGATTCTTTTTAGTTAAGTGTGAAATTCGGCCAACTGTTAGGTTCAATTCTGCCGACAATATTCCTGTTATTCTTGTTATTGGAGTCCAGGTTATGGAGTAGGCCTAATATTCTTTACTGAGTTTAATGTGCTTTAACATTTATGATTTAACTAACATTCTGACCTTACAAGTTTATGGACTTAATCGAGTGGGTTCTTTTATTAAAGTCAAATTAGGCCTTTATTTTGATTATTAAATAAGTATAGAGCTCTATATAATTATCCGTGGATATTTATGATAATTAGTATAATCAATTCTACATCATATTTTGTTGTAATGCATAGATACAATTAGGATGAAAATATTGGCTAGATGTCAAAGTCGCGTATTTAGATAATGTTAAAGATTAGAGCAGAGAATGAAATATTTAAGGACAGATGTAAGAAGCTTATGTTCAATATTACAAAGTAAATTGAACATTGTTTAGCAGTCAGAATGGGGCAACAGCACTAACTAATATTATTGGCGGAGTTAATGTACAAATATAGGCCTATACATTCCCTTTGATATGTAACAATATGTTTTAGTAATAATACGAGAGGTGCATTGACAAAACACTCATTTTGCACCTTCCTATAGGCCTACAACTTCTTTTTCGCAAACCTACATTTATGAGTAATCTTTATTAGGTTGGATTATGTTAGAAGAATATAACTTTCTGATGTGGTTTCCAGTTGCCTTCGCTAGTTCTTGCTTAGTATCGTATACAATATATAGGGTTCAGTCAATTCGTAATTCCCAGAATACAACATTAATATCAGTAACGTATTCAAACGCTATTTCAGAATAGGCGATATATCTCCTTCACGATGGGATGATATAGATATAGCAGGGTCGATGAATAGATGGCGACTTGGTAACATCAGGAAACATGCCAGAAATATAACGGCGATAAATTAATTATATACATTGTAGTATTTCAATAAAACAATTATCAGTAAAACTGAGCCCACATAATAATGGTGAAGTTGATGATGATGAGGAGGAGGAGGATGATGATGATAATGATGCTGATGATAATAATAATAATAACATTAATAATAATAATAAAGATATTAAATAGCAATAAAATATAATAGTTATAATACTAAATACATGTAATAATAACAATACTTCTACTAGTAATATTAATACTAATACTCATTATAAGAATAAAAATAAGAATAAAAGGTGAGCCTAGTTTAATACGTCTAAAGCCTTGAGAGACGACAATCAGGCCTAATATTTTTATTTAAGGCTTGTTGGCCATTAGGCCAAATAGGTGGTTGATAAATAGAACTATGGAGAATTATTTGGTAGAGTAAATTTTTGTGATAGATTCTAATACATCACGTTTGGATGAAAATTGAAATGATTTCATAACAGATTGATCGACTGTTTAATTGATCCAATTGTTTATTCTAAAATGTGACATTTTGATATTAATCTAATTACACATTGTTAATTATATACTAATCATTATTAATTTAATTGCGTATTTTTAAAGTTATATATCAGACAATTATTGTCCACTGAATTTCACTTCCATTCATTGGCAATATCATTAAGGTTTTCGCTTTCCATCAATTTCAATAAATCGCAAGTCTTCAAGAATAAAATATAAAATATTTATTTAAAATATTTCGCTTCATAAACATGAACATTGTGGGCAGAATGGAGCCTACAAGTCGGCCTAATTTCGCAGATTCTTTAAACAATCTCGGACATACTCAACATCAACTCATAACACATTCAAAAGTCAATGGATGTCTTGTCAATGATTGACCGAGGGCGACATATCCCACGAAGAATAGTAAAATTGTAAAGAATTCAACCTTAGGTGAGAAAGTTTAGAAGGGTTGGTAGAGGCAAAGGTTTTGTTTTTTGTAAATAGTGAATATTAACAGGAGGGTTTAGATGGCGAGGGTCGTACGGCAGGATTCTCGCTGTCTTTCAAATGCTTTCCGCTGAAGTGAAAAGATCGACGTTAAATTCATTACGGCTTCTAAACATTTACACCACTCAATATGGCTTAGCCTAAACACGATTTAGCCTAAACTATTTTAACAAAACGAAGTGAAACAATCTTACTACTGTAGATACTTACAGCAACAGCAGCAGCTTCAACGACGAACTTTGAAAGTTAATTATTCCAGAAGATATTATTAATATTTTCTCAATCTTCTGTTTTATCTTTCGAATCAAATGATCAGTTTCTATTACTCGTTTTGTTTTATCCGAAAGTATTTACAAGTAAACCCTGTACAAAGTGCATCATAAAATTAAACTTATTGCTGAAAGAAAAGATGCAAGGTTACTTTTAACTTTTTACACGCACTCTACGGTTACTTTGCTATTAAAAGAACTGATGAAGTTGCGATAGTACACCAGCCCTGCTAATCAAGGTGCTCTTACAAGTTAACTACTTCACTCAATTGCTCGCCACGTTTGCAGACGAAGAAGTAGGGGCGTTGCTAGTGTTTGTTACATAAGGGCTTCTGCTTTCTAGCCTGATTTCTATATCGAAGGCTGATTTTAAGGCTACACGTTAGTGGGTGCTTCAGATTGTCGGCTTTTACAGATTATTCATAGGACTAACCTTGAGAAGGCTATAAGATAATTTCTATACAATACAAGGTTGCATTCGCAAATATTCAGAATCGCTCTCTAGTGTGTTGCTGAGTGGCAGGTCCTAGGTACATATTTTTACTCGTATGCTTCTCTTAGCTTAATTTAAAGAGCACTCAATCAATTAACGAGATAATTCCTTCACGAAAGTAATGCCTTAATGTAGACTATAGTTTAGGAAAAATATGACTTTTGAGGTGGTTTCCCGTTGCTTTTCTCAGACCTTGCTCTTTCTCCTCTTACGATACGTGCTGTATACGGTTGGTTCATTCTTCATTGTCCCTAACACAACACGATAATTCAGAATAACATCCACAAATCAACTGGCAGACAAAAGCAAAGTACATTTAAATAGTCGAGTAGAAGTTAGCTCGTATTTTTAAATATAAACTCTAAGTTTAAAATATTAGATTCAAGATAGCAACATTTTCGTTGCAAACAACGCATATCATTCAAACCTGATTCGATATACTTGCCATCTATTCACATTACTATGACAGTATATCATTATATCATATCAGTTATATTAACAATTAGGACTAATATTTAACTATAAATTAAAACTCATATCAGCTGAATCTTACAGTAGAAAGGACTATCATCCATACAGTCGAGAATTAAATTGGGCGGAGTTTAGGTATTTTACTCTAAGATCAGTGCGGCCTGGAATTGAACCAACGTGAGTTTAATTCACCTCAGGATCTGTCATATAAAACTTAAAGACGCTACCTGACGCCTCTAACTAGTGTGATATTGAGATACTCTAGTAATATTAAACAAATTTATACCTGTGACTTCTAGCTCAATAGATGTTGGTTAAGTTAGCCATAACATAAATTATAGGCATATACTGGATAAAATATGAATATACAGTAGGCCTATATTAATATCGTTACTACAGTATATGTAATTTGTACCTTGCAATATTGTAATAGCTGCATATAGAATGAGGTAGATTTTTGTAAAGTTACAATACGCATGTACGTTAAACAAGGTGCCTGATATAATATTGTTCAAAAGTATACTCCGAACTACATAATGTTTGAAAGCCCGCCTATCCTCAAAGGCTTCTCCAATCTCTCCCAACACCTGCCAAGTCTGACCATCCTTCCAGTGTGTAAAAAATTTGTTATTAGAATATTGCTATACAACAACAACATCATCAGCATCATCATCCTCATCATCTTCCATTGAATCCCAGTTTCACTAGGGTCGAGATCTGAAAATTTCCTAGCAGTTTCTGGAGTCTAGGCATTCACCAATCGAATCCTCTTTTTACATTGGCTTGGATATTAGTGGTTTGTTGACATTTACGACACGTTAAGTTCATCTCTGGTTTATTTTTCAGCAACCTGGACACCATCTCTCTCTCTTAGTGCACTGCCTGCTGGTAGGTCCATGGTAAATAGCGCTTCTACTCTTCTCTGCCTGCCGCTTTCTTCTTTGTCCACATATCAATGGATCTTTTCATCATCTAACATACTTTACATGCCTAAGCTCAGGCTGTCTCAGCCTCTTTTTCCTTCCATTCTATCTTCTATGTAAAAAAGTAAACACGCATTATGGTGAATAATCAACTAAGTTGATATCTATCACTTTTAAAACTACAGGTTTAATCCGTTAGGCAATTTAGACCATTTTCCGTATAACCAGTCCAGTGAATGTCCGAGATTTTACTCTCAGATCAGCGCGGTCGGGATTCGAACCCACGAGGATTCAAATCACCTCAGGATTTGTCATTTAAAACTTCATGACCTCTTTTAGTTGACTTTCACCCATTAGAATTGTCTTATCCAGATTTTCTTCCTATTTCTTGAGATTCTGAAGATATAGGAAGAAGAATCACAGTCAGAATTCAGTATTTATAAAGTGTGTTGTGTTTGAAACCAATTGTGATCAGTAATGAAGGGCTAAATATATATTTGAAATTAAAATCCAATCTCACAATATTTCCGTATTTGAAAAGTGACGAAATAACAAAATTTGTAACTGGGGAGCACCAAGTTTCTCAAAATTCAACACTTCTACCCTGGATAGGATTACATAATGCTCCATACGATCCCTTCGGAAATCAATTTTAGGCAGGTGTTTTCAAACAGTTCCATATTTGAGACGTTATAATGTAAAGGATTAAGAGAGGTGAGATCAAACAAATTTTGTACTATAGAACACTCTATAGGCCTATCTATTCGTGCGTGTTGGTTACTTGTTTATCTGTCGTATTTATTTTAGTTTATTAAATATTTTAATATAATTCATTTTCTTCATCTATAGCCTCAATGATGAAACCGAACGTATTAAGTCTAATCACACAAAGATTAACTTAGCTAGAGTAGGTAGCTCTGACAATATGGCGCTCTGTTTATTTTTCCCAAATAAATTATAAATAATTTTAATTATTTCATAATTGCGGCCGATTGACTGGATTATGTCGCATAAGACAATGAAAATTAAACAGAATCTGATGCCAACTTAGCTGAAACCAAAAGGGTGACAGTAGTAGCGTTGTATGTCGCGACCCGGCCAATATTACTACAACTTTATACAGCAGATAACGTACAGCAGATACGCCTAATCATACTCGCAACACTCGCTACGTGGCAGCAGCAGATGGTGGCGCTAAACGGTTCAATATTATTTCTTGTAACATTGAAGGTTTATCGGCCCCAAAGCAGCAGCTGCTCGCCGAAATATGTCAGGAAACAGACTGTCAGATACTTTGTCTACAGGAAACACACAGGGATAAATCACACACTAGACCGAATGTATATGGAATGTCTCTAATGGCAGAAATACCACAAGCTAAATACGGCAGCGCTATACTTATTAAGAACAATATGAAGGCCGATGCTGTGTCAGTGACAAATAACAATGGTATTGAAAAGTTGTCTATAGAAATCGATGGTGTTGGAATTACGTCAATATATAAACCGCCAAATACCAAATTCAAGTTAAATGAATCTGCAGTTCCTAAGTTAGGAATCCCAGAAATAATCGTAGGGGACTTTAACAGTCACAGCACTAGCTGGGGTTACAAGGAAAGCAACGAAGATGGGCGAAGGGTGGAACTGTGGGCAGAAATGAATCAGTTCACATTAATCCATGATCCTAAACAGTCAAGCTCATTCAACAGTGGGTGCTGGGGCCGATGTTACAACCCAGATCTCATTTTTGTCAGTCAGCGGATATCAGAGATGTGCCATAAAAAGGTTCTATCTCCTATACCTCACACACAACATAGATCAATAGCTGTGGAGATCAAGGCAGTAGTCTTACCGAATATGGTACCATTTCGAAGCCGTTTTAATTACAAGAAGGCTGACTGGGACGGTTTCAGCGATGAGCTTGAAAAATCTATCAATAGGATTAAACCATGCAGCAAGGATTATACAATCTTCGTAAAGGAAATTAAACGAGTGGCAAGAAAGCACATTCCTCGAGGGTGCAGGACTGAATATATACCCAGATTAACACAAGAAAACAAAGAATTGCACGAGGCATATACAGAAGCCTATGAAGAGGATTCATTTGACGAGGAGACTATTGCAATGGGCGATAAGCTTTTGGTAAAACTTGCAGATGAACGATAGAAGAAGTGGCAGAATATGATTGAGACAACCGATATGCACATAATAGCAAGAAGGCTTGGTCAAATATTAGAATACTAACAAACGATTACACAAAGCCAAAAGTCTATAGCAGTGTAACAGCAAATCAGGTTGCCCAGCAACTTATACTTAATGGTAAGAGCCCTACAAGTTCGCACAAAGAACCACGGTCAAAGATATCACCAGATCAACGCTGCTCCGATGTCAATGGTTGTATATTGCAGCCATTCACATCAGGCGAACTTCTGACTGCAATCGATTATCTAAAGGATGGCAGAGCATGTGGAATAGATGACATAGGGAGTGAATTAATCACACACTTTGGAACCAAGGCCAGAGCGTGGTTGTTGGAGCTGTACAATGAATGTATAACAAACTATAAAATACCATGCTTAGGGAGACAAGCTAAAGTTATAGCTATACTCAAACCTGCAAAAGATCCCAATAATGCAAAAAGCTACAGGCCGATATCACTACTATGTCATACGTACAAGCTGCTAGAACGCATGATCCTTAATCGAATGCTGCCAGTAGTCGATGAAAGTTGATAGAGCAGCAATGTGGGTTTCGCCGCCTCAGTGCGCCTCTGCGTCGCGTTTACAACTCATCATGCCTCCTAAACCACGCTCAACCACGGGATAAGAAATTATAGAAGCCCTTCGTAATGGGGAGGTGGTGGACGAACTTGGAAAAGCATTGGGTCACATAATTTCCCTCTCCCTTAAAATCGTGTTCACGGAAATGATCTCTTCTCTTCAGGAAGAAAATAAAGCCATTAAAGCTAGGCTTCAACTGGCAGAAGAGGTCATTGCTGATTTAAGGAAGCGCCTATCTACAACCCCTAGCTGTGATTCACTTAACACCCCTAGACCATATGCATCCGTAGCGGCCCCACCAACTCAACCATCGCAATCATGGGCTAATTCCATTTTGGCCACCCAAAGCTTCGCTCCCCCATTAAATCATGCCATCAATGCTACTAAAGAATCAATGGTGAATCATCATAAAGTTAGGCGTGTTGTATCCGGGAAGAAACCGATGGACTCATCTCTCAAAGTAGTCCCCAAAAAAACAACTATCTTCACTGTGGAAACTGTCAAAGAATTCCTGTCATCAGTTGGGGCTATCGTTATTTCCTGTAAGAAACTCTCTGGTGTCGCGAAAAATGGTCGAGAATTCAACTCTGCGGCCTTTATGGTAACATGTGACTCAAGCTATGATAACATTCTTTTCGATGCCAACACTTGGCCTACTGACTGTTTAATACGTGAATCATCTTCTGAGTCATCATGAATGACGATTTAACTTACAGCGGTTTAATTGACAAGGACCTTATTTCTAGCTCTAATATCGGTTTATATACCCCGGAATCATCTAATAAAGTTATTAAACAATTTCATTCTCATTGTAATCTATCATTTATTCACATTAACATTAGAAGCATTAATGTTAATAACTTAAAACTACTTAATTTTTTAAGTTTGTATGATCATTATTTTGATTTAATTTTACTGTCTGCTATTTGGTCCACTAATCTTAATTACTTCGACAACGTCTTCAAGGATTATACTTGTTATCTCCTGCCCACCAGCTACTCAACGTGCTGGCGGATATAATTCTTTTCAATGATGCTACTGAATTTATAGTAATTGATACAATCACTAAAAACAGTAATCTCCGTATTTATCTATTCTATCGACACCCGAGTAAGTCAATACCTGAATTTATTGATACATTTTCTAATTTTCTTACTGTATATAACCTAATAAGCTCAGTGCGATATGTGGTGATATGAACATTGACCTGGTTAAAATTAATTCGATCAGTGCCATTGAAAGATACGTTAATGTCTTGAGTAACATGAACTTTACACCTTTCTCTATCCTTCCTACACACTATGTTAATAATTCTCAAAGTGTTATCGATCACATATTCTGCAATTTTGGTTCAGAATTGTCATATGTTTACTCACATAGTAATAAATCATTAACAGTTACAAGCGATCTAAGTGACCATTTTTCTAACATTGTCCTTATAGTGTCAAATAAAAATAGAGTTGACTACTCTACACGGCCTATGATACGATTATTCTCTAATAAAAATATCAGCAACTTTAAAAATCACTTCTCGTTATTAGATTGGGCTCAAATTTACAACTCGTCTAGCATTGATAACTCCATTGAATTCTTAACGTCAACCTTGATCAATTCAACCGCGAAAAACTTTCCACTAGTTCAGTGTTCGAGTAGGAGATTTAAAGATAAGCCATGGTTGACTAATGAATTAAAGAATCGAATTAAAATAAAAAACGATTTGTACTTTAACTTCAGGAAAACGAAAAACAAAGATATTGAACTGAAATATAAATCTTATCGAAAGTTGCTAGAGAAAGACATTGAGAGTTTTCGGCAAACTTACTTTTAAAATCTACTCAATAAAAGAACAAATTCGATTAGAAATATTTGGAAGACTTTAAATAATATAACTAGCCACAAAAATAAAACAAAAAATTCCACTATTGAGCGTATATGCTCAAATAGTAGAACTATTTCAAACAAACAAGAAATCGCCAATGAATTTAATAATTATTTTGCTACTATCGGCAAGAATCTAGCTAATACTTTCGCTAAAATTGATATGGACTTTAAACATTTTCTCGGTGAGAGTTTTCCCCATTCTATTTTTTAGCTCCTTCTTCACCTAATGAAGTTTTCAATGTGATTCAAAGCCTCAATAGAAGCTCATCCACTGGCCATGACTCAATATCCACAAAAATCTTACAATTATCAGCCCATCATGCCTCTACCCCTATCGCCTTCATCATTAATAATTGTTTCGAACAAGGGTACTTCCCTTCCTCTCTAAAAATTGCGAAAGTTATTCCGATTCATGAAAAAGGTAATACTGATGACATTGAAAATTACAGACCTATATCTTTGCTCAATATTTTGAGCAAAATATTTGAAAAGATAATTTTTAAACGTACCATTGACTTTTTAAACCATTTTAATACTCTATATGAACACCAATTTGGTTTTAGGACAGATCACTCTACAATTGATGCTTTAATTAGTGATATGAATATGATAAAAACTGAAAATGCTAAAAACAATCGTGTACTGGGTATCTTTCTAGACCTCAGTAAAGCCTTTGATACGGTTGATCACAATATTCTGCTAAATAAACCAAATAATTATGGTATACGAGGTAGAGCCTATGACTTACATAAATCTTACCTTTCTGATAGCCAGAAAAATTCACAGTTATTCGTGACTATACTTCCCACACAAAGAAGCTATCAATTGGCGTTCCTCAAGGCTCAATCTTAGGTCCTCTTTTATTTCTAATCTATGTGAATGATATGCAGTATGCTTGTTCAAATGCGTCTTGAAAACTTTTTGCAGGTGATTCAAATCTATTTGTAGCAGGCAAAAATCTTATTGAATTGTATCAATCAGCTAATTTAGCCTGCTCTCAAATAAGACTCTGGTTCAAATTCAATCGATTAACAGTAAATTGCACAAAATCGGCGTATATACTATTCCATCCTAAAATTGACAACGACAGTTTTATTAAATCTAATGATCTTTGCATCAAACTAAATAACAGCCTAATTAATAGGGTTCATGTTACTTATTTTCTGGAATACTACTTGATGATAAACTCTCGTTTAAAGATCACATTAATTTTCTAGTCTCAAAGGTGAATAGTCTAAATGGTATGCTCTACAGACGAAGAAACTTAATTCCCATGAACTGTCGCAGAGATCTTTATTTTGGCCTCATTCATTCAAGAATTCAATATGGATTGAAATTTATGGTAAAACTTCTTTAAATCTGTTACGTCCACTCCAAATCTCTTGCAATGGAGTTCTAAGAACATTGCAAAATCAGCATAAATTCTATCATGTTAATCAATTATACATTAACTATGGCACTCTACCACTTTATCAACTTTATAAATTATCTGTCTATAGAGTTAGGTCATCCTTTTGATACCAGGCTATCTAACACTAATTATATATATATATATATATATATATATATATATATATATATATATATATATATATATATATATATATATATAATACAAATTCTAATCCTACCTTTTTAAAATCCTATATTTATGATTGTATTTTGAAATGGAACAAAATCCCTACAATGATACGTAATTCTCACTCGGTTAAATCGTTTGTAGCCCAATTAAAGAGCTACTTTAGTTCGTTGTTATTATAAGTTTCATTGTCATAAGCATTAAATTAATCTGTAATAATACAATATTATGGGATTGAATTTGTTGAGTGCGTTTCAACATTGATTATGTTGATTAGTTCGTTCGTTGAAATCGTATACTGGGCTGTCTTGTTTAATTATTTATGGAATATTTCTTAAGTTTCAATTTTGAACTTAATTAATAAAGTGCTACGCTGTGTTTCTGTTTAGTTCTATGTGGTTCTCTGTAGCGATTCTCTGAAGCTCAGATTTATCGCCAGAAGCAAATTAATGTTCTCTTTTTAAATTCCTGTTGTTATTATTGCAAACTTCATTAACTAAAATTTATTTTACTTATATTTCAGGTTTATTTCGATTGCCTAGTTATTTTTCAATTTGTATGATTGAGGGGTGGTCAACTAGATAGGTTACTTGTGACCTCTTTGACGGCCTTGTTAGTGTATGCCACTGCGTATTTTGAGTGTATCGAAATAAACATAGTTCTCTCTCTCTCCGTCCAAGGAAATCATGCACCAGTCATATAGTAAACCTAACCCAATATATCGAAGATGGCTTTGAGAGGGGTCTCATTACTGGAGCTGTATTTGTGGATCTGTCAACTGCATACGACACTGTGTGCCATAGGCGACTCATCACCAAGTTGTACAACATGACGAAGGACTATAAATTGGCTAAATTTATCAAACAACTCCTAACGAATCGTCGATTCTATGTTGAACTGGGAGGTCACCCAAAGATCCGATGGCGGAAGCAGCAGAATGGTCTTCCACAAGGGAGTGTTTTAGCGCCTATCCTGTTCAACATCTATACGAATGATCAGCCAATTATGAAGAATACCAGAAGTTTCATCTATGCTGATGACAACTGTTCCGCTTATCAATCTGAGAATTTCAGTGACATTGAAAAACGACTAAATGAAGTCCCAGAATCACTGTCAGCATATTATGTGGAAAGTCACCTAAAACCTAATCCTACCAAAACACAAGTGTGCGCCTTTCAGTTAAGAAATAAGGATGCTAGTAAGGAGTTTAAAGTTACATGGGAAGGTGTAGAACTACAACACTGTACGCACCCAGTATATCTTGGTGTAACTTTAGATAGGACTCTAGAGTTTCAAGCAGCATGTTGGAAAGACGAAGGCAAAAGTCAGCACAAGAAATTCCATATTAGGAAAACTGGCGAACACTCATTGGGGTGCAAAGGCCAACACAATACGCTCTACAGCATTGGCCCTCTGTTACTCTAGCGCTGAGTATGCCTGCGCTGTTTGGGGTCGCTCCGCACATGCCCATGAAATTGACAGTGCTCTTAATGCTGCGTTTCGTCATATAGCAGGTTGCCTGAAACCAATCAGTAAGGACAGTCTGTACTTACTCTCTGGCATAGCACCACCAGGCATCAGACGTAATGTCGCTAGCAAAGCTGAACGGAGTAGAAAGGAACAGGATCAACGACATCCATTACATGGTGAAAATCCTCAAATCAAGGCACAGCTTCTTAAATTCAGTGTCGCCACTAACTCAGTCAGATGGAGCAATCTCGCCTCCAGATGTGGAGAGAACATCTCCAATCAGTTCCAGGGGATAAAATATGTGTAGAAGCATCAGAAAGTCTTCCGTGTGGGTGCGATGAGGATCGACGAACGTGGCTATGCTTAAATAGATTTAGGACAGGTGTCGGTTGGACAAAGGTTGCAATCAGCCGATGGGGATATTATAATGGTTCTACAGTATGTGAATGCGGCCTGGAGGAGGAGGACATTGACCATTTGATGAACTGCAACTTGACCGGTGATGGTGTCACGCGTGAGGATCTCAGAGAGTTCAATGATCGGGCGAGAGACTGCGTCAGACGCTGGATTAATGCTGTATGAGGACACGATAAGAAGAACACAAAGGTGTTGTTTGTCTTAATAGCGAAGGGGTAACGTCATGAAGTTTTAAATGACAGGTCCTGAGGTGAATTGAACCTTCGTGGGTTCGAATTTCAATCGCGCTGAACTGAGAGTAAAATCTCAGACGTTCACTGGACTGGTTATACGAAAATGGTTTATATAGCGTAACGGTTTAAAAGTGTGGAATAAAAAGTGAAAGTTATCAACGCAGTTGATCATCTCACTATTGTTCGTGTATGTTTATTTTTATTTCTACGTATAACATCTCTGACCGAGTTGTTATAAACGTACGTCGTGAAGAGAGTGAGCATGTCAGAACATTTTGACCCCCCCCCCCCTTTGCCAAACTCTATCTTTTTATCCCACTCTCTCCTCTTCTCCCTCTCTAACTGTCTCTCACCTTTTAACTGTCACATCATATTTATCGAAACGCGGGCTGCTGTATAGACTTGTTTGTTACAAGTTTGATTTGCTTGTTTTGTTTTGTTTGTTTGTTGTTTTTCTGTATATACTTGTATTATAAACGCAATTCGAACAATTTATTCCTTGGCTCTCACTTAGTATACTATAGAAAATTCTATAGAGTTTATTGAGCTTGGGCACCACATCTGTGCAGTTAATAGAATGTAGCAAACTTACTAAATTTACTAACCGTAAATCGATCGTGCGTAACAATACACTGCTCACAAGTTCTTCTTCTCACTTTAATTCTGATTGTGTTCCAATTCTTATTCCAGTTCTAATTCTACTTCTAATTACGGTTTTCACGAAGCCGATAAGCACTCATCGAGAGAGCCAATCCCCACTCCTCTCTCTCTCTCTATTTCTCTCTCTGTTTCTCTCTCTCTTTCTCTCTTTCTCTCTCTCTATTTATCAGGAACTTGGGCTTGCTGTGACGATTATCCACAGAGATTTTTAACATCAGGATAGGGCCGGATTTACCATGAAACACTTATCAGCACGTGCTGAGTGCCCCACGCCAAAGGGGCCCCCGAGATTTCTTTAAAAACATTCTTTGGCCTTCAGAGGGTTAAAACTACCCTGGCACAATAAACTTAAGCTATAAAAATTGAAACCATTCTTTACCAAAATTGGTTCATTAACACTGTAGTCTTTGGTAAAGAAATACATGTAGTATTAATCAAATTGAAGACCTACTTGGAATTTTTTGGCTGTCCAAAGATTATCTAGTAGTTGGCAATGGTCTTAATAAATTGTAACCAAATCACTAGGCCCTAAATAGACTTAGATATTGATTATATTATCAGGAAATTAAAACTTTAAAAATACTTACAAATTCGTTGTAATTAGCTTATAATTCGTTTTATATGCTTATACAAATAAACCTTTTCGACGCCACATATATAGGGCCTATGATATATTTAATCTACAACTCAAACTTTAACATAACATAACATTACAGAGTCAGGAAGCAATTATATGCTTGTTTAAGACTCATAAGGCTCTTAACTAAGACCAATTAATATAAATCAAATCATACAGACTTCATGTCAACATGTGAAATTTGTACGTAGCCTATGTATAACACTGAACATGCGATTAGCATCTAATTTACATGTTCTGATGTTTATCATATTTATTTTTAAAAGCATTCACTGATTCTGCTTTCATAACTTCACTTGGCAAACTATTCCAAGCATTTATAACTCCCTGACTAAAGAAAAATTTCGTTAAATCTAGTCTATTTCTAAATTTACTAAGTTTATAAATATGTCCCCTAATGTTTCTGTTATTTGCCAAACCAGATACTATGGTTAACTTTGCTAAAACCTTTGAGTATCTTAAAAACTTCTATTTAATCTCCTCTAGTTCTTCTCTCACTTAAAGAGGTTAATCCTACGAATTTTAATCTATTCTCATAACTAAGTTTTCGACAGTCAAATACCAGCCTTGTTGCTCTGGCTTGTACCCTTTCTAATTTATCGATATCTTTCTTAATATATGGTCACCAAGCCTGAACGCAGTATTCAAGGTTGGGCCGTACAAGAGCCTTATATACATGTAGCCTTACCACAATATCTTTATTTCTACATGCAATTGTTCTTTTAATCATTCTTAATACACAATTGGCACTATTTACAACTTCATTACAATTTTCACTAAATTTAAAAGAGCTATCCATAAGACTCCTAAATCCCTCTCACTGTTTGTGGATTTTAGTTTTATATTGTTCAATGCATGCTCAATTTCTAAATTATTATTCCCCATATGCATAACTCAACATTTCTCAGTATTGAACTTCATTAGCCAATCCCAAGACGAGTTCTGTAATATTTTTATATCATACTTTAAAATCTCAGCATCTTCAATGTTGTTTACTATCTTTGCTACTTTAGAGTTATCTGCAAATTTACTAAATTTAGATACAATATCTATGTCAATGTCATTGATGTAGACTAAAATCAATAGAGGTCCTAAAACAGAGCCCTGTGGCACACCACTCTTCACTGCTGCCCATTCCGAGAACTCGTCCTCGACACACACCCTTTGTTTTCTATTGCTTAACCTACTACCAATCCTCTTTAAAAGTTTGCCCGTTATTCCATATTTAGTCAAAGCCCAATGATATTTACAGTAACGAAACTATTTAGGAACTACTTCATATGCGGACGTGCATCTTATGAGTAAAGTTTAGTTTACATTTCGTTTCTAGCTGTTTCAAGTCATGTTGATGACGAGTGAAGACCTTGATTTGAATCTTTTATGGCAATAAGCCCTACTATACAATAGGCCCTATCTACGATAGGCCCTACTTACAATAGGTCATACTTACAATAGGCCCTACTTACAATGTGCCCTACTTATAATAGGCCCTACTTACAGTACAATGTAAATGCAATCAAGTCAGTTCGTTCGTTTGCCAATGAATCTGTTGCAGCAAAGTGACGTAAAAGCCTGGCAAATTTCATGAGAGCTAATTATACAGTAATTATTAGTTATTAATTATTCAGTCTGCAGTTGAATGTTTTGGAGCAATGCATGTAATGCTCTACTGGTACCGTTATGAAAGCTCTTTCGTTAGATGACAATCTGTGACCTCTAGCAATTTCTATATGAAATGGTGTTAGTCTGGGTTGTATTATTTCTCCATTTTTGTTCCAATTATAAATTCGCAATTTTATAAGTAGAGTGGCTCTCTCTCTCACTCACTCTCTCTCTCTCACTCTCTCTGCCTCTCTCTCTCTCTCTCTCTCTGGTGCCTTTGCTATTAAATGAGTATTGTTATTAGCTTGCTTGCAAATGCAGATTGTATTGTTTTATTTGCTCCACCTTTACACGCTCTGATAAATTATTGCACATTATTGGCTTAGAAATTAAGGAAATTAGCTTGCTTTGTAACACAACATGAATTAGCTTGGTTTGTAAAACAACAATTGGGTAAGTTTTTAGTTTTCTAAAGGAATGATGCCCCTGCCCAGTATATGTTAGTCGAATCCGAGGAAGGCATAGAGGCCACCTCGTCATAAGCATAATCCCCAAGAAAAAAATGGCAAATTACAACACAAATGAATGCCCCCAGCCCTTGCACCCCTTAAATGGGGAGGGGGTCTCACGGTCAGTCGGCACCTCGGCTGCCTCACAGATATACCAAGAGAACATTTCATGGCCCCAAAAAGACAAATGTGGGCACATGGAATGTGGGGAGTATGGGTTAAAGGGGAAAATTAGATAATGTAAAGAGGGAAATTGGAAAAAAGGAAAATAAATGTCCTAGGGATGAGTGAAGTGAGGTGGTTTGGCAATGGAGATTTTGTAAGTGATGGGTACAGGATCATATACTCCGGAGGAGAAAAATGGAGAAGGGTGTGGCGATAATTTTGAATAGGAATTTAAGTGAACGAGTAACAAAGGTTCTCCAGTGCAGTGACAGACTGATGTTAGTGCGGATCAAAGCAGAGCCAGTAGATTTGGTGTTTATTCAAATCTACATGCCTACATCAGCCTCAGAGGTTGAGGAAATTGAGCAAATGTACATGTATGAAAAAGTAGAAGGAATGATTAAAGGAGAATAGGCCACAGATCAAGTGATAGTTATGGGGGATTGAAAGGCGGTGTTGGGTGAAGGGAGAGAATGTAATGAAATTGGGGAATATGGTCTAGGAAAAAGAAATGACAGAGGACAGGATACACATGGAAGAAACCAGGAAGCATTCGAAACGAGGGAAGATATAAAATAGACTATATTCTGATATTGCAACGGTACAGCAATAGTGTGAAGAATTAGGCCTATTGATTAGCAGTTTGACTACTTCGAGGCCATCAAGAATAAAAGAGCCGCGAAAGTGTTCATTGTCCCTGTTTGTAATATTTGTTTCTGAGCACCAGTGGTTGAATTAATCATCCCAGACACGATACGTAAAAATACAAACCCACTAACTGTTAAGATGCGAGTGGTAGAGTTATGACAATATAAATAGTTAGAGTTCTACTGTCGTCAGTGACAACATCGAGCACACGAGTTTAAATGCACTAGTTTCAGCAAACCTTACTATTAAAACAGCGAATTACAGTGTTGTTTCATAAATACGAAATTATGTAATAGACGTGTATGAGTTGAAATTGTAATCTACTTGTCTAATTATCAACTGAAATTTGCTGGTAATCGTCGGTTGCGTATTGACAAACTAGCATATTATTGCCGCAGTTGATATTAATTAATATTGCAAGCTTATAGCCGCACATTCCAGAATGTCTGTAAATAAATGATTTTTTCTGTTTCGAGCATGCTCGATCAGATATGCATTTGAAGCATTTCTAAACGTGCAAATGTAGGTCGAACGAAATAATGTAAATACGAACATTTTGTATCAAGGACACAATCCCGCATTTTTAAATTAAGAAACGATTTCAGTGTTAAAATATAAATTAAACACTGTCCTTGTTAGCTTTTTGTCCGAATCAATGCAATTTAGACAAATCCAACAGACGTATAAAGTAAAGATACCTTGAGAAATTAAATGAAGAAGATCAGTAAAGGTTCGCTTCTCAACGACATTTTTGCTAAAGCTATAATTTCAAATATAAATACTTAATTAAAAATATGACAAAGACCTAATGTATATTCTTATTCAAATTATTGATCGGTGCAGTTATCATATAGAGAGTGTGCAGAGTAAACTTGTTGTTATTACACTGAGCGATAAAACACCATCGTAGGTAAAACGCCATAATTTTTTAATACTTGTCTTATTTTTTAAATAACATTCAAACCGCTGTACAGCCTGCAGTTTGAAATTGTTCTGTGACATTAATCTAGTTACACAATTGTTGAAGTAATTGTGAATTCACGGAAACCACCCGCTTTATCTGAATTAAAACTGTGTGTTGGAATAATAAAGTGACATCTTCAATTATATTCTGAGTAGAGAACCCAAGAAAAGCTTTGTTTCATTTCTGTGTTCCTATGAAAGGGTTGTTTAGTGCTTGCTACTATTGTTTATGGGAGGAAATGTATTATTTAAGAAGTTGCCCATATGGCGCCTTACAGATAAAACACATTACTGACTTTCTTTTTTCAATGAAAGAAGGATTTTGTAATTAAAAGAGTCGTATTGACTCAAGTACTTCGAAGCAATATTTTAAGTTCCTTTTACTTCGATATTTAGGGCTGAATCTTAGACATTTCAGTGTGTCACGCTCAGACAAAACAAACATTATTCTGAGTCTCCTGGTGACGAATTGAAATGAAGGCTTTATTTTTATATTGCCTATTAAACAGCTTCCTTTTTAAAATTGAGATTGAGTCTCTGAGATTTCCAAAAAACAGTAAAACTTTTTGGTGTAGAACATCATAAAATTTCATAGCGCACAGACAGACTTAATTCTCAAGCATTAGTGAGAATGGCATGAGCATGTAACTCTTTCTCTAGTGTTCAGGAAAGTTGCAGGGCCAAGGTACATGTACATATTTCAACTCATATGCTGCCTTTCATGCTCTACAAAGAGCACTCCATCGATTGTCGAGTTAATCCCTCCGTCAAAGGCTAAGGTTTATCCAAACCTTATTGCAGCCTATAGATTGAGAATAATAAGGCTTCTTCTGTGGTCGTTTTCCTTTGCCTTCCTCAGTTCTTGGTTAAAGTTAAAAACATCTATAATATTCTAATATATTTCTCTCTCCCACATAACTATATTTGCCTGCGTTTATTTAGCGGTAAGCTAACATTGTTTGCCTTCAAATGTAAAGTGTTTGGTAAAATTGAAAAACATAACCTAAAGGAAAATAATTGAACACAATTTTAATCGATCATTTCTGTATAGTTTATCTGCATTAGTTCTCCTTTATCAAGTGTGGATTCGTGTGAATTGTTGTAAATGACGTGGCCCAACATAATCTGACTAATTAATCATAGACTATTGATAGAAATATGAAATTACACTCAGCCTAATGTAATCATCAAGTTACATACAGAGAAGCTGGCGTGAATGTTTATTTTATCATTAAGTTAGTCAGTATTAGGCCAATTAGAATATTATAGCTGTAGAAATCACAATATTGGAGGACCTAGTTGCTCTGTACCTGAGTGGCAGATCAATTCAATCGACTTATATACGCTTACATAATATGTAATGATGATTTTTTAGTGTCATAAATGTACCATTATGATCAGATTTGTCCTCTATTATTCGTTCATACAGACCTCATGAAGTCATTAATCCAAGCCGAAAAGTGTTTTAGAAAACAACAGAAAATGCAAATAATATATTCAACCGAATCACCAATCAAAATACTAACAAAGCGCTTATAAAATTATACATGCATGATGTATAAAACTACAGAATGTAAAATTAAAAACTGGGCACCTAACAATGTTTATAATATGCAATGAAAAGCACACAAATTTCAAATTACCACTCAATATTGGTAGGATGCATAAATGTGGTCAACTGCAAAATAAATTACCATTGGATGCCCCCAGTCCACATGCGTATCTTTACACATTCCTAAATGATTATTTACAATTAAAAATTACAATAATAGCATCCTCCTAGAAATGGTCTAATTTAATGACCTCGGGACCAAATTCGAGGTTGCATTGAAATATGCATTTAAATATCGTCGATAAGCAAGCGATGCAAACTTCATCTGAGAAATGAAATATGTTTATAGAATTCTAATGCATTGATCACCGTACAGGAATCTCTGCTGAACTGTTGTTTAGCAAAGATTGGGTATATAAATGAAATTAATAAACTAAGCAGATCAATTACTGTCATTTCTGAATCAGGTAAGCTATACATTATTATAGACTTATGCCAATAGCCTAGTGGCATTCATTCATTCATTCACTCATTCTCCTCCTCAGTGTTCTGCCATATGGCAGATTCAATATACTCAGGGTCTGCTTTCCCGCTCCATAAAGAGCACTCCATAGATCAACAAGGTAATACCTTTAAAAAGGCTAGGCTTTATCCATACCTTGTGCATAGAACAAATATGGCGTCTCAAGTGATTTCCCATTGCTTTCTTCAGTAATTCTCCTTCCTCGCCATGCGTCTAAAAAACTTCGTTTCTTATTTTCTGTTTTTATTTCAGTATTTATTATTTTCTCCTTCCTCGCCATGGCAATTAGCAATCGCTACCCTTGATGAAATTGCAGCCGGCTCGGAGTTAATAATAACTTTTCTACACCCTGTATATGTTCATTAAAAGCTATCAACACTCGATCTTCCAAGGTGGTCACCCATGCATGTACTAGCTCGGCCTGACATTGCTTAACTTCGTTCATTGACCCGCAGATAAACTAAGTGAGCTAAATCCCGCACCCAATCTCAGTCGTTTTACTCAGTCTACATGTTCATTATATAGCATCTTCGCATATTACTTATTCTCTATTTATTCTCAACATAACCTATTTAATACGTTTTCTACTTCAAAGTCTTTCTGTTCTCTAGTGATCGTAACTTCAGTCTTTCAAACTTCTCAAAAGCTAGTAATTCTCTAGGAACAAATCATCATAAAAAGCCGTAGTCACTATGAAGGCATGAGTAGATTAACGTTAATGTAGTATAGATTGCCGCAACATGGCCGATCCTTATTCGTGTATTTAGATACGTAGTGCACCTCGGGATTTATTTCATAGTACCAAAACTTGAAGCCAAGTCTCTCTAATACTTTAAGGGTCGTCCAGTAAAAGGTGAATCCTTTAGACAAGCTGAACTTTTTTAGAAGTTCATCCGTGTGGAATTCAAACATCAGTTGTTTGACGTTAGCCAGAGAACCTTCGAGAAACATCGACTCGAAAGCGTCCCACTCGAAGTATTCTATGTCTATCTTGAGAATATCTATCACCGCCTGAAACATACACTCAATTTGTAATTTTTCACTTCAATAATGCTTTGGTAAATGTAATACACGATAATTCATACATTTTAATGCATCATATTTAAAGAGCTACATGTCGGCTACGCAGGTTAGAGGATATTAAGTGTCCAGTTACCGATAAAAAAGAGCAGGGCTTAGATTCAGTGTATAATACGACGCTGATGTGCCTCCATGACAGTAATCTTAACTTCAATTAGAATATTTAACTTATTTAACTTTTGTAAATTCACTATTCTGGGTTGAAAACAAGGGTCAGTCTGCAAATGATGAATATAAAGTTAGGTCCATGGAAGGTTAATCACGTATCGGAGCTTGAGGCCACTTTGCGCCACCAATAGCAAATATATGATTAATAATGGAAAGTATTGATAATAACCTGTCAAAACCTGTAAAGCAGACAAAATGAGTCTTAAAAAGGCATGTAAGTACTAACTTGCTGGCTCAGTTGACCTACTGCTATTATCATTATTTCTTAGTTTTTAAATTATGCGTAGGGTAATCGGGGACACTGTATATTGTCCCATTTTTCTTGTATATATTCTGAGTATGGTTGTCAGAAAGATTACTCCATGATGAGCTTTCTTGCGGAATACGAACGTTTGTTTTGGTCTTGAAAAATATTAACTACATAATTCATGTAAATTTGGGTCCGTCTTTAAGCAATAGTAGTCATGGCTATAATACTTGAATTAATTATATCAATTAGAATCTGCATAAGTTAATAAAATATCAAAGATACGGTTTGCTCTCAACGTGAACTACATTATTCTTATTCCGGTAAACAACTGCACTGCAAATTATGAAGCATATTAAGGAAGTTCATTTGTGATCTAATGATTTTTGAAATAGTACACAAAATATTTATCAATTATTTCATTGACTGAAGATATTCTAGAAATTGTAATTGAAACAATCATGGAAAACATGAAAACCATGACAAATCACCTGAGTGTGGCCGAGTTCTTCTTGTATGCCGCCTAGGGTTCTCATCTCCCACTTCTTATCACTCACTCCATTGAACCCAGCCATGCCTATGTTGTGAAACCACATCAACGGTCCGGGCTTGTGATTACCCCTACCCAAGCTATGACGCAATCAATCAATTAATTTATCAATCAATCAATGTATATCAGTAAGTCAGTCAAAAAGCAAGCAAGCAGTCAATCAAATGTCTCAATAGCGCAATGGTTAAGGGTGTAGATAACGTCATGAAGTTTTAAATGACAGACCCAGAGGTGAATCGAACTCTCGTGGGTTCGATTCCCAGCCGCGCTGATCTGAGAGTAAAATCTCGGACATTCACTGGACTGGCTACACGGAAAATGGACTAAATTGCCTAACGGATATAACATGTGGTATTAAAAGTGATAGATATCAACATAGTTGATCATTTCACTATAATGTGTGTTATTATTATTATTATTATTATTATTATTATCAAATAGGCAGTTGGTCAGTCAATTTGTAAATCAAATACGTTATTCAGTCAATCAAATAGTCAGTCAATAAATATTCTGTCGGGATAGTGTATCTTAGCATACGCCAAATAAGCTGTCTATAAACAGTCAGTAAATCACTAGAGAAATTAATTAATTATTCTATTAATCAAATTATTAGTCGAACAATATATGTCATGAAATAAAGATCATACATGTATATATTAAATAATTATTGTGAAGGCCAATTATTACGTAATATTTAAACAAATGTGATATCAATGTACACTTACGTAGGATCAAAAGCCATGTCCGCACAGCCTAATTTCATGACAACGTTGTCAAAACTCCATTCTCCGCCCATTCTGTCATCCACAATTACAAATATGAAGCAAGAATATTAGTAATTGAATCAGTCACTAATAGAAGTATTCCATATGGCATTCCTATTAAAAATCCTACCTAGTTTATGAAATAATAATTTAATGCGCAACAATATAAAAATAACACATTATAATACAAGATACTTTTATCAACCAAACTGATTAACAATTTTATTTATTTTTAGATTTATTTATTATTAGATTAGATTTTTGTTATTTTATTTAGACAGAAGACATTTCTAAAAATGGTTTATTAAACGAACATCTAAAAGTCAAAATTGAGGGTAGGGTTTGCAGCTTAGTAAAAGTCACACGCCTCATAGTAGTTAGAACTACAATAAACTTTAAGGCATTGAAATAATATTATTTTAAATGGCATGATATAGATTGAATTGTCATCAGCACTAGAAGCATTGAAGATCGATTCGGTAACGATTATTATGCCAAGTTATTATTAAAATTATTATAACAAACGTCAGAAAGGGCATTCGGTTGGTGAGCACCTATAGGCTCCAGAAATTGCTACCCAATTTTCCAAAACTAATGGGAAAAAGGGAATCGACTGATGTCTTGATTTGGCGTGGGACAGAGAGGATTAGAGAAGGTCTATTTTCATATCCCTGCCCTAAAACTGGGATTAAAGGGAAGACGATGCTTATTATTATTATTTTTTACCCCGGTGAAGAGAACCTGGGGTTTGATAAAAACGATTCAAGCAATACGTGCTGAATCGCCGCCCGGCTACTCGAGGTCATCAATCGGCTTGAAAGAATTGTTGAAGCAGACTGCATTAAATCTTTGTAAAGTCAGGGTTATTATTATTATTATTAAAATTATTATAATATTAAACAATTATTACAATTCTAATGCAGTTGGAATTATAATAGTAACTAGGGTACGTTTAACAACGTCATTGTAGAGCACATTTCAAGGTATCTAGGCAAAATATATAAAGTATGTAGATATAATACATCAAAAGTTATATAATCTATACGTGTAGGCCTATATACAAATTACAGGCGTACATCTATGTGCATATCTTAATGACTTCCCGCGATCCGCCGCAATAAATATTGGTCAAACTTACAGAGACAAAGCGAGAGAGAGAAATAGAGAGAGAGAGAAAGCAGGAGAGAGATGGAAGGAGATAGGAGAGACAAAGAGACGGACACAGCGAGTTAGAGATGGAGACATAGGCAGAGAAACCGGATATTAATGGCTGGAGAACTGACCCCACGGAGTAGACGAGACAGGGACGAGAGACGTTGAAGGGTCCAGTCACACAAACGTCCCACCCCCCTCCCTTGGGGTTTCCAAATCTCTGCCTCCCCGGGCAGTCAATAGGATTTCTGTCAAGGTACCTGTCAGTAAATGCAGCAGTTATATTAGTTTCTATCGAAATCTAGCAGCAATAACTTAGTATTAGAAAGTTACCAACAGATATTGAGAAGATCCCTAAACGCACAAGATACTCGTAATACACGAAATATCTATTGAATAATGCATTGTACTAATGTACATTACTGTAAAGAATTATCATTATAGATAATAAATGTTGATATTGGTAGCCTATTTTAGTTATTAATTCGGAAAACATTTTTCCTCAACTATACAGCCTTTCAGTACTACTTGACCTTCATGAAATGATTCTTTCATCTCTTATTTTAAAATTGTTTCGACTCCCAAATCTATTTTATGTGCCTATTGAGTTATTGGCATTCCCCACTTCATTGTACGATGATCTACACATACTGTATATTTGCATTGAGGAAGAACATATGGCGTAATTGTTAGAGTGTTCGCATTCGATGCAAGTGGCCTGGGTTCAAAGTTTAAATTAGTGAGTTGAATATCCCCATAGGTCCAAGATTAATCATGTATCTAAACTTGCTGCCAGCTGGCTCTATCAATAGCACTGATATGATTAACGATGAGAAGGATTAATACATGTAATTAGTTAATAACCATACACTCCTATAATGTACATTGTAGTAGTCTATGGTAATGACCAAAGAGATATTGAAAAGCAGCTTAAATGGGTCTTAAGACAGCTGGAGCCAGTAGCGATGTCAAGATATCTGACCGCGGATCAGTATGTGCGGGGTTCAAATCCCGGGCTCCTCCGTCACTGATGTCGCTTTCGAGAGATGAAACTGACGTCAATGTCGACTTTATGGCTTTATTTTAACGGTCTTCATGTCTTAACAGGCTCGTAGGTGCTTTCTATCTCAGTGTTGTTGTTTCATTATAAATTATTATAGCTGAGACCATGGTACATCGCCATGTTTTCGCTTTGGGATCTGTAAGTCTAAGGCGTCTCATCCAGTGATCACCCGATAGTAGCTTGGTTTCCAGGGAAAAGGAACTGACGATAATCTGACTTTAGCTTTAGCCTATGTAGACTCTCTTTGGCCTCTCTCCAGTCTCCATGTGAACAGGATCGACCAAGCACAGAATTCTTATTCACCTTTTTCCAAACTTGCTGAAAGGTCATTTTTTGATTCTATCGATTTCATCACAACAATTTATATCGGTGTAGATCGACAGTTACTTGTATAAGCTTCAAGAAACATTAAATACACTTATAACCAGGGGCGGATCCAGGAATTTTTTAAGGGGGAGCCCGAAATTTCTTTTGGAGAGCACAATTTTTTACTTAATTTTTTGCCTTCTTCGGGACATGTGACGCAACCAGAAAATGCTGTGAGGGGGGGTTCAATTTTTCACTACTGAATTCGGCTCATAGAGTGGGTGTATCCTCGTATCTTAACCCCCCTCCCCCGCCCACAATCATACCCGTACTACAGTCAGGGGAAAATTTAAATGCCTAAAATCCTTTATTTGCTTTGGAAAAATGTAGGTTAATTTTTTCGCCTCTAAAGAAACTCAGCGGATTTAGACGAATTGCAAAACTGACCTAATTTTTGCGGTAGGGAGGGGGGCTATAAAAAGCCTCCAAACCAAGGCCGTTTGCACCACTGCTCCGGCACAGAGTTCATATTTTTTTACTTACATCCTTTTTCCCCTAATACAGTGGTTAAAGTGAAAATTGAGAGCTAGTGAAACGGTAAACATTCTTCTGGCCCCCTTCCATTATACTAGCTTCCTAGTATATCTAATATGAAATATAGTATTTAATCATATTTGAAAGAAATTGAGCTAATGGATACTGAGTTCCCTCTCGTACCCCCCCCCCCACCACTGCCCATACAAACACATTTATACATCGAAATTGCCATAGAAACAATGAAAATATAGTTTTAAAAATATCGACGGGCCTAAGGGGGGCCCGGGCCCCCTGGGCCCCCCTGGATCCGCCACTGCTTATAACTAAATTTAAAACTGAATTCTTAGTAAAATTTTGCATAGTGCATTAATACTTAATATAAACGTCTCCCTCTCTCTCTCTCTCTCTCTCTCTCTCTCTCTCTCTCTATATATATATATATATATATATATATATATATATATATATATAAATTTAGGCCCCCTATATATATATATATATATATATATATATATATATAAATTTAGGCCCCCTATATATATATATATATATATATATATATATATATATATATATATATATATATATATATACTGTATATAAAACGTCAATAAATAAAACGCACATAAAGAAACGAACTTAAAGAATTCATTCTCAGCTTCAGCAGGGGTCATGTCAGGATTAATCTTGTTGGCATGATCAGGACTCTTATTCCACTTAAACCCAAATGGAAGAGTGTCAGGCCATGACCTCTCAGGTGGAAGGAGGTCAAGAATTGCCTTCATTCTATCCAAACGATCAGGAAGCGTCCGTATCCTTGATATCTCCGATTGACTTCTATAATATATAGGTATATAATCAATCAATAATAAAAAAGTAAACACGCATTATAGTGAAATGATCAACTATGTCGATATCTATCACTTTTAATACCACATGTTTAAACCGTTAGACAATTTAGTCCATTTTCCGTATAACCAGTCCAATGAATGTCCGAGATTTTACTCTCAGATCAGCGCGTCTGGGATTCGAAACAACGAGGGTTTAATACACTTCAGGATCTGTCATTTAAACTTCATGTCGTTACCCCTACGCTATTGATTGAGACTTTTATATTTGCAACACACCAGCTGCTTATAAATGGAGTCTAACGAGTTGGAAAGTTGTAAACAAAGCTATAACAGCTTAGCCAATTATACATGTGATCATGCCTGGTTGACGCATCATAAATTGATGGAATTCTAAAAGTTTGTTATATTTTGGCTGCAAAAGTAGGTGATATTTTGGTCATATAAGCTTTTCGATCAAAACTTGCATCGAACCTTTGTGTGAAGGGAAGAAGAATGTCAAAAGAAGACAGTAAAACGTGTTCAAAATGTCATAATGCTTAAGCTAGATCCTTTACAGGAATGAAATTGAATATGCGGCGCTTGCGTCAGATTGCTGACAGATAGTATAACATTTATTGACCCTGAGAGTATAATATGAAATAAAACAGTAAAATAGATTTTACAATTGCAATTATAGGCAAAACAAATAGCCCCAGAAAGTGAGGCAAGGAAATTATTTAAATCATTTAATATATTATTAATACAATTTTAATCTAGTGAATAACAATTGTACCGACTAATACGAAACTTATATAAATTAAGCAATAATAATAAACTTATCATCAGGCTACTATTAAATTATTAGTAACAATAAGAATTGGTAATTAATAATTAGTAATATACAAAATAATTCTTAGCATAATTATTAATGTAATAATTTATTACCTTAATTATGGTATTAATTAGTTTCTGTTATTTTTTATTTTTACACCGGGTGTAAAGAACCCACGGTTTAGTATAAACTATTCGAGCAATGCGTGCTGAATCGCCGACCGGCTACTCGATGTCATCCAATTGCATAAAAGAATCGCTGACATAGACTGCAGTAAATCCTTACAACTTCCTCGAAAGTCTTTAAAGCCTTATTAGGATTATTCTTTATATTCTTCTTCAGTGCACTGCCAGGTGGCAGGTTCAAGGTACATATTAATACTCAAAGTCTCATTTCTCGTTCCTTAAGAGCACTCCTTAGATCAACAAGTTAATCCCTACACAGAGTCTATGCCTTATCCATACCTTATGTAGCCTATAGCTTGGCAAAATCTCGCTTCTGAGGTGGTTTCCCGTTACCTTCCTTAGTTAGGTGAATTAATTACCATTTAATTTCTTTATATTAAAACTGCTATAATTTTCGATTATAATAAAAAACGTTTAATTCAATAGCATTACATTATTGGCGCTACGCGTCTTGGGAAGTTGGGTGATGAGCAGGTCGACGAGGTTGATGAGGTGGCTGCATAATCTCTCGCCTGGTACTTGACGACGACAAAGAGAAGCACAATCAAGATGCCTACCAGCAGGTATATTGTTCTTGCAGGAACTATTGGCATTTTCTGGCTAAAGTACAAGAAAATATTTGCAATCATACCAAACATGTTAGTAAAATAATAATAATAATAATTAATATTATTATTATTTTTTATCATCACCATTATTATTATAACATTAATAATAATAATTATTATTATTATTATTTTTTATCCCGGTGTAAAGAACCTGAGGTTTGATAAAAACGATTCAATTATATCGATTGTTATAATTATTATTATTATTATTATTATTATTATTATTATTATCATTGACATTATAATTATAATCACTATCAATATCATTATTATGATTATGATTATTCTTATTATTATTACTATTGTTGCAATCAGCTAAAATTATCTTGCAGTAGGCCTATCATTCTCGAGATAGATCTTGGAGACTACTTCAGGATAATTACGAATAATCAAAGTGAAGTTATGTGCGTGCACAGTATAAAAAATGAATTGTCACAACTCATATTAGACTTAACTCATATTAGTCGTATCAGTCTAAACTAACAAAAAATAATACTTTGAAACCATAGAATGTTACAGTTGGTGCATCGATACGGTGTGTAACATGTCTGCATTAGTATGCCGGAAATTTATTATTTAACCCCACTTATATTCGCAAATCTATAAATATCCCGTAATTAAGAATATTAAAGCGACATTTCACTATGTTTAGGAGAATTCGCCACTGGTCAAGTCCTGTAATTTTCAGCTTTGGTCAGCCAGTTACGCCATTTCTAGAGTACAATAAGGGTTAACGGTTAATAAAAACGCATTGTATAACAGCTATGGTGTCTTTTATAACTGCAACGTCCTATCTATTACTTTGTTTTTATTCTTGTCCTGATCGTGTTCTAGCCTTCTCTTACTAGATGCGCATTCCCATGGTTTGTATGTGCCGTGAAATATTGCAGTGAGATTCTGGTGCAACACAATGGCAGCTTAGACTGAAATGTTACGGATTCATCGCTCAACTGGGAACAAATGACACTAAAACAAGCCAAATGTAACGCTTGAGCAGGCAGAAAAAAGTAACTATTGTGCCCAGTGCTATTCAAATTTATTGAAGTTTGCTTCACATGCCTATATTACTGCGATAGGTGTGTACAGTCTGTCAGAATCTCTGATGGTTCATTCAATTCTGCTATCATTATATTTATCAGCATCACGAGATGCATCACGAGATACGTGACTAGCGTAATTAATAATTCTCTAATACATGACTTTCAATTTGCAAATTTATACGAATTTATGAATAACCTTAAAAATATTGCATTAACCGCCGACTCCTAGTTATATCAAGAAGAAAGAGAATATTATCGTTCTGTCATTCACATGTTCGAATTTGAAATTTCTTGACAATTTCGCTGAACATCTTCAATTGATTGTGTAGGCCTACAAACGAACCTTTATCAAACTAAAAAAGCTAATGTTAACGTTAGTTTCCTCCTCACTCGAAAGCGATGTCAGTGATGGGCGATCCCAGAATTTGAACCCCGCACATACTGATCATCGGTCGAATATTATTATTATTATTATTATTATTATTATTATTAACAACGAAAACTTATATAGCAGTGTCATGGCCGAACTCGGTCTTCGAGACTACTTTACAGGAAAAGTTCATTTGTAATCGTGAGCTGAATAACAATTACATTTAAATTAATATCTAAACTAGTAAAAATTTCTATATATGAGCGGAACTTTACGCTATCCAGCAGCACTCATTAGCGGAATATATTATCGACATCGCCACTGGCTCCAGCCAGTGATTTAAGAATGACTATCAATCCATGTTATCTGACTTTACAGACTTTTAAAAAACTTATTATTATATGTTCCGGTTGAAATAAAAACTATCGAGAACTAGAACTTAAATCAATGATTATTAATTTCTGTGGCAGAATATTTAAGACACAGTGTTAAGTCTATGAATCACCACTGCATAATTGGGACATTCAAAGGAATGCTCTAAGCAACACGCATATTTGCAACAAACGACATACAAAATATTACATGTAGGATATACATGTTTCAAACATCCGTCTGGGATAGCATAGACGGAGTAGATGCATGAAATGTCGTTGCGTTGTTCTTCTACATATGTGTTGAATGTATTCACAAAATAGAGATCATTCACAGATAAAAAAAACCTAAAAGCCAATCTGACAATTGTGTACACCAAGGAGAGGACGAATATTAATTATAAGTGGTAAGATTAAATCCAGTAACAATCTTTTCATTTTCATTTTGCTGGCAATTTAGTCCATTTCTCGTATAGCCAGTCCAGTGAATGTCTAAGATTTTACCCTCAGTCCAGAGCGGCCGGGAATCGAACCCACAAAAACGGACAAAAATTTATTCTTGGAAAAAAGAAAACGATGACGCACAAACAGTCTTGTATGCGTTTGAAGTAACCTACACCAAATCTATAAACCTACACAAATCTATACAGTATAGCGTGTTGAATTTTAGAAAGTATATGTGATACGAACTAAAATATTTATTGACGAATTTCACGATGCTTATGTACCTGAAGCAAGGAATATTGCAAACAATTTTAAGGAAAATTACCAAGACAGCAGCCAGATAGTAGATCAATAAATTATCGTCATATCGTCATATATGGATATTATTTCGTTCAGCTGTATTCCTCAATTTCAGACTCTTGGCTATTTTTAATTTTAAAACTGTTGTTAAATATTTTGATTTTTATTACTGCTGCAATTACTATTACTATTCAATGCAAGCCTTACTACTTATTTGAATTTAAATCTACTACTACTACTGCTACTGCTACTGCTATTGCTACTGCTACTGTTACTGTTACTTTTACTGTTTCTGTTACTGCTACTACTACTACTACTATTACTACTGCTACTAACTCTTCTACTACTATAATTCTTATTATTATCGCTATTAAAGTTGTTATTATTATTGTTGATATTGCCTACGCTGTTATTATTATGATTATTGTTAATTATTAGAGAAACATGATAACAGGTCTTCCATTTTACAGTTAAATTTAGAAAAAGCTATTTAATTTCATTCAATATTAGGCCTATTTAATACTCTCATTATATCATGTCACAAAATGAAATATCTGCAGTTGAACATGTATATCATTTATGGACCTTAAACCAATAAATCCTGAATCTAACAAACTTTACAGAGTGTGCGCTCCTGTAACGACGCCACCTTAGGGTCTAACAACGCATTTGAGAATTAATATGAGTTAAGTAAAATTGAAATTGAAATCGTTTAATTAACGAGAGTATCGTTACTGTTCTTGCCTTTAAAAATATAAGTTTGTAATCGTTCAAATCTTTAATGTAATAATTTATCTAGCAAATATAGAGTCATTTGGCTCTATCTAATGGCCCAACAAATGTTTGGTCTAAGAAAATTATATTTGCTGCCAGCTGTCACCATACTCTCTAAAAATCAAAACATCGAAAAATAGTGTTTTTGTATTGTATTGCAAATCGTCGACCGTGTTGCCAATGGAAATGTAAAACGAAGATGGAATCTAGTTTAGTTGGAAAATGGACTAATAAAATTCTAAATTTCAAATGAAGAAATTCGTTGTACGGATAGAGAGTTTAAAATAATAATAAACGGACGAAAAGCTGAATAGTATCCTTTACGAAGATGTGGTTTCTACATGTATTTATTTTAATTCCATTTACTATGCACATTGGTATCATAGAATCATGGTAAGAGTGGCACGTAACGCAAAAATACACGATAAGAATATTGCAGAAGATTGAATTTAGGCACGTTTTAGGTAATGTAAAACGACGGTTATGTCTCATGAGTTCGAGACTTGATATAAATATATATATATATATATATATATATATATATATATATATATATATATATATTTATACATGGATATATATACATGTATATATGTATATATATATATATATATATATATATATATATATATATACATATTGAGTTCTCCAATCCTCTCTCCGTTATAGGAGTTTGGAAATGGAGTCGTGGGTTCGATTTTTCCAACTCTTCATGCTTAGGCGGTATTAATCTTGAGGATGCAAGGATGTCTTGCTCATATAGCCAGTTAGAGGCTAAATCAATAAGACTGGAGCTGCTGTGAACAGAACTCATGCTTATTCGTTCAATGTATGATAAATTATAGTATTTGTGTATTATTTGTATAGATTCTAACTAAATTAGAATATTGAAACAAAAACCAGTGATTTATTATCTCAAACGATTTATTATTAACAAAGAAATACGATAGCAATATAACGAGTTAAAACATTAAATATAAAGATAGCATAGAATATTAAACTAACAATATGTAACAATTAATAAAATGCTAAAAATAGGCGATAAATGTAAAGTCAGTCTACTTACAATTAGTTAGTTAAATGTCTGTACTTGCAATCAAAATAAGAGAGAGAAAATGGGAACGAGTTATTGGCTTCAAGGCACTCCTCGCTTATATGATTTGATACTTTCCCTCTTTTCTTCTTTAGTATGACTGTGAACACGTGAGGTGGTGTTTCACAGTCGTTCAGTTAAATCTGTGAAAAAGACGCTTAACTAGAGTAGGCAACTAGTAAATTGCGCTTTCCGCAGAATTCAGAATTGTAGTTGTTTAGCTGAAATCTATGAAAGCAACACCTATCTAGATTAGGCACTAGAAAATCAGTATTCTTCGTAGAATTTCGCTCTTTTCTGATTCTGTCTTCCTCTTCAATTTCTTTCTTCAATTTTCAGTCTTCTATCTTCACTGCCAACACAAAGTGTTGTAAACGCAGCTATTCACCTGAATTGACGAGAAAACGCTTATCTAGATCTCTAGTAATCGGCGTTTCTGGTACAATCGAGGATTTTTACATTCAATGAATTGAGATATTGAAATGGATCGTGGTTAACCAACTCATTGAAGGTTAGACGACGATTCCACACAAAATCTGCAATCCCGTGAGGCACAATCGTTTCAATATAGATTTCGTATTTTTCGTGCTAACTATCACCGACCTATAGAAGGTGCATAATAGCAGTACTTTCTACGAATGCAATCAGAAGTTCAGAAGCTTGTATGGAATCTACTAGTTTATGTGTTTGCCGCAATAATTCATTCAGAATTATCTTTAGACAAGTTCAGCTAGTAATTCCACACATGCCAGAGTTCAGGAGTGAACTCCAATTCTATAGCCTGTTCTCTGGTCATATAGTTTTGACTGAGGCCATGCTCAACAGCCAATCAGAATCAAGCTCTTCATAAGCATTTCTCCACCCAACCCCCACGAGTGGTTGCGTTGCATGCATGTATCTTATGCATATAATTTCTATTATTACTTTACATAATCTACTGTTTTTACTGAATGTCATATCATATTTAATTTAACATCAGTTTTTACATGAATACACCAATAAGCAAAGATCATATCTCAATATATGAAGGTTAAACTTCTAATGACATATTAATTTGCATTTCCTCATTACTTATTTTAATATCCTCGTTTCATAATCTTGCAATTCTAACGCAAAATAAGTTTTAATAAACATACGCTGAAGTGAATACAAGTCTTGATGCACAAAGATCAATTTAAACATCTAAATACAAACATGAGTGCCAATAAAATTAATTCCAAACATATGGGTAAGAAATAAAATATGCAACACATTTAGTTGCGCTACATTATAGTGAAACGTCAAATCATCTTTTATTCCCACCTTACTTTAAGACTAAATTACACGTTATATATCAGTTTACAATATACAATTTATTAAAATATCTCTCAATGCACAAATAGCGATTTGAAATAATACACATCTTGTACATGGTACAGTTCAGAGCAATTTACAGTGATTTTTAATAGTAAATATAACTCGAGATTACTTGTTAAGTGCTATAAATTGAAACCAACACTTGTAATAGTGCAGCAAAAGATAAATATTCCCGCTCTCACAGAGCCAGCCATGACTATCGAATAAAATTTCAATTTCTTAAATCACTTTAAATATATTAAAAACTGAATGAAAAAAATAGCACTACAATGGCTTCACAGTACATAAACCAGATTTCTTATAATACATATGCCTTCGATCCTGTTCTACTTCCATTTTCCGTTGTTTTTAAACACATATCTTCGCGCATTAGATTTTTTTCATTTTGCCTGACAGTTTTTTGATCACCTGACTGGCACCGTTTGGGATCTTTTTCTTTCTCTTCAGCACGTATTTTTTCGAATCGTATTGAGGTGATTCGATTTGAAATGACATGTAATGGAGGGAGGTCCCTGACATCATCCTTGTATGAGGAAACGGACTTTAAGCCTTTATTATTTATTATATATACATGTTATATGTACATATATATATATTATATATATATATATATATATATATATATATATATATATATATATATATATATATATATATATATACATCTTTGAAAGCTATAAACAATTCGAGAGAAATGTCGATTAAATGTGTCTTGATGTTGCTCGTGCGACATCGTCTTATTTTATGGTTTGGCCGGCTATGTGTGCCATATCGTAGAGGTTAGATTTCGGAAAGACCTCCAGTAGTTAGCTGCATGTTGGCTGACTGAATTCTTAAATCACAGTAAAATGAACCAGCTATTGCTATTCCTTACGTATAATTATACTCTATATGCTATTGTGATGACTTAAGGTCATTCATTCCAATATTTAAGAAACAGCCTATCTCTATACGTTTGAACATCCGTACGTGACTGATTCTATAAAGTAAGAATATTTAGATAGCAAGTGATGGATTTAGTCGAAGGAACGGTTTAAGAGAACCCATACTTCCCCTCGTATCGAATTGATAGACAGCAATGAGATTAACAAATATGGTAGTAAACATGATTGTTTTCCCATGGAATGGCGCCCCTGTCCAGCAAATGTTAGTCGAAGCAGAGGAAGACACAGGGGACCACCTCGTCATAAGCAGAATCCCCCAAGAATAATGGTATATCAAAAGGAATTTTATAAATGATTTAAGGATCCACTCGTATGTGTACGTGAAGAGGAAAACGGAAGATAGAGATGAGTGGAGGCGTTATATACCATGGGCCTGCCAGTAGGCAGTGCATAAGAGAGAGAGAGAGATAGTTTCTAGTATTGAGTAATACCGTCCAGCGCGCTTTTTCATTTAATATTCTGCATCTTAATTACGACACGTAGGTTTTCGTTTCTTAACTACATTGTCAGAGTATATGTTTTCTTGAGCTATTAATTACAGGATGTTTTCAATAATTACCTGCCTATTTACTAACCAAAATCAACAAATTTGCAAGTATTAAAACGTTAACCCGATCCAGCTAGCTAAATAAAATGCTATGAATGGAAGCAACCATGCGTGACAGCATTAGTGATACACAGCAAATAGAACCTATCTTCCATAAAACATCGTTAACAAAACCAACCTATTTAAATTCAATTCAATTGGGGGTAATCTAGACGGCCTAGACAGACCTATGAAAGAGCACAGTTGAGACACGCCTTTTGCAACTCTAAGGACTATCCACGCACTTCAATTGTTGTTTACTGAAAAACAACTCACAACTATATCGATCTAAATTCATTCACAATTGGGACATGCCATTTGAAACCCTAAGACTATCTACGCATATCAATTGTTGTTTACTGAAAAACAACTAAAAACTAAATCGCTATACATTCATTGTACCCTACAGATAAAATCTCAGCTGATGTAAACCACGTATTATTCAAAGTTCATGGGGAGCGGGCATCCCTCTTGGTCAATGAAAGCGAATTCCTCCACATAGAAAATTAAATTTTATATAGCTTACATAAAATTATATATTACAAATACCCCCGTGTAGCATTTTAGCCTACTCTTATGTTCATGCTCATGTTCTTGCTCATGTTCATGCTCATGTTCATGTTCTTGCTCATATGCATGCTCATGTTCATGCTCATATTCATGCTCATGCGAAGCCTTTAACCTTATTTCATTATTTTTTATGTCCTGAAGTAGTTTTCAACTTAAATTAATCAACTAAGCATTGCATTTTAACAGCTAAATTTTGTTCGAGATAAAATTATGTCTAAGTAATAGTGCGACTGGTACATTCGCTCCTCATTCACGTCTGCATTCTCAACTTTCTCGGGTAACAAAACCTGAAATTACGGAACCTAGACTTCAACTTTATTCTGCGAAATCATGATTAAAATTAATCCTTAGGAAAGGTATTTTCCCATATCACTATCTTGCATTTTTATAATACACTTTGAATAAACTCTTTTGATAATAAAAATCATTTAAATCTTGAAATAAATTGTTAAAATTACCTACGTCGAATTTTTCTAGCTATAACGTGACTATTAGGCCCTACTTTGCGGATAAAATGTCTAAATCAATTAAATTATTAGTCGAATGAATTGGGTCTATTATTTTCGGCTCAAATACTTAGACTCATATGTTGATTATCAATACCTACATTGAAGTAGTTAAACATAAATAATCGCAATAACAGATTACATTCAAAATTGGATTTCCGATGGGAATGATTTCGCCTTTACTCTAGGACAAAGAAAACAACTTAGGCGAGATGGGGTCCCGGAATAACAGAAGATGATGAAGCAAAATAAGCATCGGAGCTGATTGAGGTGAAGCAAAGAAAAATATTTTTGCATTTTTGCCATAGACAAAACATGCAAAAAGTGTCATTGAGTTCAAATTTATTCGTCGCATTTTACATGAGAGACTCGGCTTTTTCCGAATAACAAGTATCATTTAAACCGAAAACGGGCGGTATCTAGAGAATAAGAACGAATTAAAACATTTCACATTTTTAGAGGTTCTGAGAGATACATACAGATGATAAATTAAATGCAGAGTTAATTGTTTTAATAATTAAGTTAAGTAATAATTTAAATTTAGTTCACCGATGTTGACCGCTATTACAGACATCCCCCATTAAGGAAATATGAAATCTTCAATAGTTCTGAAAGTGCAACAAATATCAACCGGATTTCAAATATACGATGGAGAGGGGGGGGGAGTGGGTTGAAGAGGTTGCTAAAGGCGAAAGGTTTACTGTTATTTGTATTACTAATCAGTATTTCTAGTATAGTATTTAAGTAATATAAGTATTAGTAATGTTGTTGTTAAAATTTAAATTTTTATCTTTATTGTTAATATTGTTATTATTATTATAATTATAAATAAATGCCCTGGGCTGTATAAGGCCCTGGGCTAAAATATAAGATAAAAAAGACTTTTTTTAATTAAAAGAAAGATGAAAAATATTTAAAATAGTTCCTCTACGCTCTGGGAGGCCGCATTCGCCAATGTGCCACGAACGCAATTATTATTATTATTATCATTGTCATTATTACTATTTAACGTGATTTATTTTACTTATCAATTAAAAGAAAGCCCTCCACTCTCGTCAAGAGTTTTTTCAAACGTTTTTTCACTAATACAGTATCAATTTCACTTTTGAAATATTGTAACCTTTGAAAATTGCCAAACTTATAGTATTATTCAATTAGAAATATATTGCAAGCATCATGTTGCCTAAAACTATTCTCTATTTTACTTCATACGATACAAGTACTGGTGACTTACCTCATCAGTAGCAGCGCTTCAAAAATAAAACTTTAAAAGATAAATGATCAATATTTAATTTTCCATAAGAAATTATGTTCTTAATCACTTTATCGAATAGTTTTTTTTCCGACGGTCTACCTCACATCTTTTAGTCCGCTGTGACAAAGCCTACAGAGCTAACCACAGAATAATAAAGCATTCACTCTTATCCGCTTAATAATAAGGCAGCATTCAATAGGCATTGCAACATAAAAGGCTAAGCTGGTTCCCTTGGAACCAAGTATTTCAATAACAAAAAAAGTTAACAGTGTAAACTGATATGGGCCTATATATACATAGGGCTTTACATATGTATAGGGCCTATATATATATATATATATATATATATATATATATATATATATATATATAATTTTAGATATATGGCCTATATATACATACTATATATATATATATATATATATATATATATATATATATATATATATATATATATACAGTATATATAATCAATTTAAAATTATAGCCTTCTTCCCATATTTTAATCATAAATTCTCAAAATATATTAGTGCATAAACTTTGAGTCCATTTCTTCGTAAAAATGGCTACGTCAGAGTGTCGAAATATAGTAATATAATAGCTGGTAAGGGTAATGTTAACGTCGCGTTCGTCATTCGAAAGCGAAGTCAGTGACGAATGAGCTCAGGATTTGAACCCGCACATACTGATCCGCGACCGAATATCTTACGACATCGCCGCCTTCAAAGGTAAGGTGAAAGGCATTCTGAAACTTAATTGGCTGGCAATATTAGGCTTACATTACTACTGAACCGGATGGGTCCAATGCGCTGAGTTAACTGTGTAAGCAGATCCAAATACAAATAAAATCAGCCATATAGGCCCTATTAATTTGTTAAAAGCTGTTACTATCATTTCACAAATAAACAGGATTAAAAACAGAAAGGAATATTGTATTATTTTCAGGATTTTTACTACTGGCTGTAGTTCTCGAGTTATTCTCACATAATATTCTATTTGGGTCCATTGGGCCTACCTTAGCAGTCTAAAGGTGAATGTTTTTACAAAGAGGAAGGATCAACATGTACATGCTGCTGCGTTCTTTATATGCTGTAGCTCTTTGCTATTATCTTGATAACACAATGAATTGATAAAAGGCGATGCTGTTTCTTATGATCTCAGTCATTGTGAGTTGCCTATATCATACAATAGCATGCCACGTCTGCAACTGGAAGCAATAGAGCGTTGCTTCAAAACGTCTAATCTAGTGGCCTGCTTTCACGGCAGCAGAGTCTAGAGAAATAGGTTAACGCCTAAGCGCTAGAGTCTCATACATTAAGCCTATAGAGTCTTTCACAGGATTAAAACTAAACTGTATTTGTTCTCTAGTAGGCCTACATTATTTGGATAAATGATAGTTTTGAAACAGCAGAGCACTCATAATGTGTTGTAGTCAACTGATTGTGTTTTACTTTCAGATGAAGTAACGGGAGATATACCATTTGAAGAAAAATCTTTGGGAGACAAATAGTGCAATCATGTTCTCTTGTAACATCTCTTAAATTTTTGACAAAAACATACACCGGAAATCGAACATTCCAGTAGTGGAACGAAATGATCTATATGTATAAAAGCGGTCTGACAATGGTGCGCGATATCGAATAATCGAACTTGTTGCACCTGTGGATTTATCTTTTATACTGGTTGTGAAGACCTAGTGAGTAACATATTTGTAACGATTTTTGAAAAGTTTTGATGAAAAGGTTATATAAGTGAATAGCCAAGGGCACCCGTATGCGAACAATGTCAACGATTTTTGTATCTCTTTTAAAATAGGTCACCTCCGCAAAATTATAGTAAAATAAAATAAGCAAATATTAGTGAAATGATCAACTATGCTGATATCTATCATTGTTAATATCACATGTTTAAACCGCTAGGCAATTTATTCCATTTTACGTAGAACCAGTCCAGTGAATGTCCGAGTTTTTACTCTCAGATCAGCGCGGATGGAAATCAAACCCACAATGGTTCAGTTTACTTTAGGGTCTGTCATATTAAACTTCTTGACGTTACCACTACGCTTTGGAGACATTCAATTCTTTGAGAAAATTAATTTAATGAACTCAACAGCAATGCTAAACAAATGTGATTTTACTGTAAAAAGAATTTATTGATCAAGAAAATTGAAATGAAACATTGCAAACATTATAAGAAGAAGAAGAACACACATTTCTTGCTGAGAATCTGCTTGTGTATTGGAAGACAGACATGTTGCGCTCTCCTTTTAGTGAGAGAGCGAGAGAGAGAGAGAGAGAGAGAGAGAGAGAGAGAGAGAGATAGAAGAGAGAGAGAGAGAGAGAGCGAGCGCGCACCTGGGCTTCTATGCAAGTAGGGCCTATAAGTTCATTTGTATAAGTTCAGATTCATTAAAGATTTTCATGTTCGTGTAACTTTTATGCTTAAGTGTGATAAAACAATATTCAAACAGTTGACTCATTTTCGATAGAGGTTGACAATTATATTATTTACCCAACGCTTAGGCTACAGCAGAATACTGCAGTGTTTGTCAGCGGTTGTGACACGCATGTTTATGATGACCGTGAACATGTGAGTCAGGATTGAAATGAAACATTGCAAACATTATAAGAAGAAGAAGAACACACATTTCTTGCTGAGAATCTGCTTGTGCTTGTGTACAGGCTGCGGTTGTATCATATGTAATGCCTGTTTCACATTAAACAAGATACCACAATTTTATATGGAGAATGTGCACGATTCGCCGCTATTAATAGTAATCATATATTAATTATTTATTAAATTATTTGCAATTAATAAATATTCGCCGCTCTTTATATAAGCCTAACCCTGCCTGAACGATGCATTAGCAACTCAAACAATAACAAGATTGATTTTAATTTTAGAGGAATTAAACACATTTTTAGTTTGGAAAATTTGATCCCAAAGAAGTTAGGCAATTGATCAATTAATCTTAGAATTATTAATGTTTTATTTTTTAAATTAATCATATCTTGAACAACTAATCCATTTAATGTATAAATTACTTATTACTTAATTAAGCATTAAAGTAATTTTAAAATATAGAAGTGGAATCGAGTTGGCAAATCGATGACGCATGCATATTCATATTTATTCTCGGGGTTGAATTTGTTATATTTGTCAAAAGGGGTTGTTTGGATCGAAGGCATACCATGGGGGATTATCAGGCCTTTAATTGTCATCATGAAAGTGGGGCAGAACAGAGGTGGTTAAAATGTTAGTCAGGGGGTCACATATCTCCCAAAATGGGATAGAACCCCCCCGACCCCCTCAACAAATCCAACTTAGTCCGTCCGAACTACTCTATGCATCATAAACACATGAAGACAAACAACACACGGAGTCGTGCTGTTACGGGCCTATGGGTGTGGGGCCTTTAATTGAGTTAATAGGTACACGAAATAAAATTATATCTGAAGAGTGAGCATGTTACGCTGGAGTAAAGTAACACCCATTATAGAGAAATTCTCAACTATGATGATATATGTCACTTTTAATACCACATGTTTAAACCGTTACGCAATTTAGACCATTTTCCGTAAAACCAGTCCAGTGACTGTTCGAGATTTAACTCTCAGATCAGCGCAGCTGGGATTCGAACCAACGAGAGTTCAATTCACTTCAGGATCTGTCATTTAAATTTCATAACGTTACCCTTAAGCTATGAAGACATTCTTTGTTGAGAGTGGGTAGAAGGAGCGATGATAAGTGGGACTATATTCTAATGTAGAACATTAAAATTCTCTTCTTTTTGTTTGTTATAGTCAGATCTCAAGTGCAGTAGGCCCTAGCTAAAGCCTAATATTTTCATAACCTCTGCAGACCCTAAGAAAATAGATTAGTGCACCAAAATGAAAGTTGCACATCGAAGAGAACGCTTTAGAAAACAGCTATAAGTGAATTTGTGAGCATCTAAGAACATTTCAAAACACGTCACGCTCTGATAAAATTAATTGTTATTGATGTATCAAAAAGTTAGAGTGCACGTAGTAATGCGAATAAACTACAGAACATGCGTCTGTGAAACCTTTAATGAGTATTATAGGACACTGGAAAGAAAATTATGATTTGTTCTAAAAGGAGTAGAATTGTAATTGTTGAAATAAATTTTGAAAAATTAAATTATAATCTTAAAATTCTGAAATTAAATGAAAATCTTACATTTCTGATCGTGTGATAGTTAGGAACAACATTCCCTAGTAATTCATAACGCTCAATCTATGATCTTATTCACTAAAAGATACAAAAATTACCTGCCTAATATTTTATAATGATTAGTACATTTTATTGTCGACAATTAATATACTATTGTCTTTACTTTAGTCGCTGGCATTTTTCTATGCGTACACTGATTTTAGTGCAACTCATTTATCATAAAGTTAATGTATGAACTACTGTCTATTCAATGGAGTTTGAACGTTGGTTTGTTTCTATTGTTTTTCAGTAGTATTTTGCTAATTTTCAATCATATGTTTGCTTGTTTTGCTTGTGGTTGCTGGCTGTCAACTAGATAGGGTATATACATGTATATACCCTCGTTGAAGACCCTGTGCTTGTATGTTTTTGTGCACTTCAAAGTAAACATAGTTACCTCAATAATATCATTTCAACGTATACAATAGAATCTGAGTAGAGCTCATTCGAAGCTCTGCAGTGGAAGTTCCAGAAATTTTTTGAGGGGGCCCCAAATTTTTTTGACAATGTACACATTTCTGCTTGCTTCCCGACTTCTCCGGGACATGTGACGCAACCAGAAAAAATGTTGTGGAGGGACCAAACATTTTTCACTACTGCGCTCGGTTCACAGAGTGAGTGTATCCCTTATCTTACCCCCCCCCACACTCATACCCGTACTAAAGCCATGGGAAAACCTAAAATGCCTAAAATCCTACATTTGTTTTGGGAAGAAGGTAGATTAATTTTTAACCTCCGAAGAAACTCAGCGGATCAGGACGAATTGCAAAAAGTGACCTAAATGTGTGTGTGCAATCAGCCAAGGCTGATTGCACCACTGCTCCGGAACAGAGTTCACATTTTTACTTGCACCTTTTTTACTCTCGTACAGTGGTTAAATTTTAAATTGAGAGGTAGCGAAACGGTCAACATTTTTCAGACCCCCTTCCATTATACAGGATCCTTAGTATACCAAAATATGAACATATTTGAAAGATTCGAGCTAGTGGAATTGAGTTCCCACGCTTCCCCTCCCCTTAACCTTTGCTCTTACATACATATTTACACAGAGAAGTTGCCGTAAAAAATAACGAAAACACACTTTACAATTTTTTTATCGGCGGGCCTAAGGGAGAAAGGGCCCGGGTCCCCTGGATCCATTACTGCCGTGTTACTGAAGAATAGACGAACTGTGGACTGCACGTGTCGTAAAAAGCGCCAAAGCACTAAGATACAAACCAACGTCAGAAAAGGCATTCAGTTGGTGAGCGCCTGGGCTCCTGAAATTGTTAGAAAATTTTCTAATCCCGACTTAAGCTAAATTGGGATTCAACGGAAGATGATGATGATGAATATTACATTTATAATGCTTATTATAATTTATTTACCAATTCTATTTTTGCTTTGCTATATATAATCGTAGGAAAATCGTAAAGCTTACGACTCTACAAAATAAATATTACTTTTAAAAATGTTAATTATTTCAGGCTTATATATTTAAAATGCGCGGTATTACAATAAAACAATTAGAGACACATCGAGTCTAGATTGTAAAACTGTAAATAAAATGTTAGAAAGTTCGACAAAGACAATGTCAATGGATGACGCATGGGTATGTAAAGCATAGTAAAAGATTACAGTGTAACACACAGTAGCCTACATGTATGTTCCATTGAGATAGGTGTAGTTTTCTCAATCTTATAAGTGCAAAAAATTTGAAAATCATTGTTAATTTCATAAAAGTGATACTACACTTTTACCCATAGTCCTTCAGTATTTATTACACAACACAAAAAATTCATGAATCCTAAATGGTGGTTCATGAAGAGATATTCTTATATTTTTCTATACTGAGTATAAAGTGACACACTCTTCAACTACATTCATTGATGTCGACAGAAACCGTATCACAGTAAAATTTGCAAGTAGTCTTGTCACTCAGAATTGACGCTGTTTTCAGAACCACTCATACATTCAACAACCGACACAAAAGTCGATCTTAAAGTCTAAATAAAGAAACCAGCCGACTGCATGAATGTAGACAATGGGATTTAAGCAAATAATTGTATATCCATGCACTAGCAGTTTGTTTATTAAAATGCAACAGAGGAAGTGGGAATGTAGCTAATTCTTTCTCTACTGAATTGTTTTTACGAATGAATAAATCATTACATGGTCAAAGAAATACACAGTTGCTACTAAAATCCCTTCGTAACATTTAATGTCTCACAATCTATTTAGCAAGCAGGTAGACAGCAAAACAAAAACAACTGTATGAAACATTCCTCTACAACTGTATGAAACACTCCTCTACAACTGTATGAAACACTCCTCTACAACTGTATGAAACACCCCTCTACAACTGTATGAAACACTCCTCTACAACTGTATGAAACACTCCTCTACAACTGTATGAAACACTCCTCTACAACTGTATGAAACATTCCTCTACAACTGTATGAAACATTCCTCTACAACTGTATGAAACACTCCTCTACAACTGTATGAAACATTCCTCTACAACTGTATGAAACATTCCTCTACAACTGTATGAAACATTCCTCTACAACTGTATGAAACACTCCTCTACAACTGTAAGAAACACCCCTCTAAAGCTGTATGAAACACCCCTCTACAGCTGTATGAAACACCCCTCAACAACTGTAACACCTCCTCTACAACTGTATTAAACATCCCTCCACAACTGTATGAAACACCCCTCCACAACTGTATGAAACAACTCTCCACATCTGTATGAGTTCCAGCAGATGGCGAGAGAGGCATCACCAGCCGAACAGGTACTCCTTGGCCTTGTTGAGCACTCCACTGCTCTTCTGTGGGCACTCTTCTGTGCCCTGAATCTACAACAGAAGTGAAACAATTAGGATTTAGCTTCAGTCAACCAACTCAAAGGCGGTCTCAAACGAATGTAAAGTTGCCACAATAGGGAGGGGATATAGCGTAACGATTAGAATGCTTGCCTCGGAATTTAGTCTGACTATCCGGGTTCAAAACCCATGTCAGTTAACACCTAAAGGATATCCTGTAGGGTCCAGGAAGATTACTCATGTATCTCAAATTTCTGCCATTTGGCGTTATCAACAGTAAATTTACGATTAATCACAAGATTCATTTATAACACGTGCGTCTGTTAAGTGTCTAACTAAATGGAAAAAAATAAATAAAAAACATATCATTAAAAGAAATTGGAAAACTGGTCAACAATGAAGAAGCCACACATAAATGTCACTAGTTCTGAAGCAATCCAGTGTGTCTAACGTTAAGATTTCTATATGATTATATTATCAAAGATAAACAACTAAGAACGCTAAAGAAACCAATCAATCAATCAATGTAATCAATCAATCAATTAGAGAGATTACCAATCCACTGACCGTTCGAATCTGTCTGTCAATGTGTAGCACACTTAGTCAACAGGTTCGATGATTAGTCAGATTACAGATGTCAGCTTGGATTGAAAAGATTTTAACATTGAAAAGTTTAACAATAAATCAGAAATTAAATTGATCAGTTAAACTCTTATCAATACTTTCTATCTATGTAGCAGAACAATCAATCAGTTAGTCAATCAATCAGTACTCAATAACTCACATGTTGCATTGAACTGTTAGATATCAGAGATAAACCGATAGAGGTGCTTACTCGCACCTCAAAGCTGTCATTAAGTCAATCAATCAATAGTAAATTACCCACTAACCTTAGGCACAGTGTTGCTAGATGTTAGAGGTCTGATGCCAGCCAATGGCTGTTGAGTCGCTGATCTCTGTACTGGCACAGCGTCCAGCCCTACACCACTGCCCACTAGAGCAGAGTTCAAACCATTCTCCTACACATACAATACAACATAAACCCTATACCACGGAGCAATAGAGCAGAGTTCAAACCATTCTCCTACACATACAATACAACATAAACCCTATACCACGGAGCAATAGAGCAGAGTTCACACTATTCTCCTACACATACAATACAATATAAACCCTACACCACTGAGCAATACAGCAGAGTTCAAACCATTCTACTACACATACAATACAATATAGACCCTACACCACTGAGAAATAGAACAGAGTTCAAACCATTCTCCTACGCATACAATACAATATAGACCCTACACCACTGAGAAATAGAACAGAGTTCAAACCATTCTCCTACACATACAATACAATATAAACCCTACACCACTGAGCAATACAGCAGAGTTCAAACCATTCTCCTACACATACAATACAATATAAACCCTACACCACTGAGCAATACAGCAGAGTTCAAACCATTCTCCTACACATACAATACAATATAAACCCTACACCACTGAGCAATACAGCAGAGTTCAAACCATTCTCCTACACATACAATACAATATAAACCCTACACCACTGAGCAATAGAGCAGAGTTCAAACCATTCCCCTACACATACAATACAATATAAACCCTACACCACTGAGCAATACAGCAGAGTTCAAACCATTCTACTACACATACAATACAATATGAACCCTACACCACTGAGCAATAGAGCAGAGTTCACACTATTCTCCTACACATACAATACAATATAAACCCTACACCACTGAGCAATAGAGCAGAGTTCACACCATTCTCCTACGCATACAATACAATATGAACCCTACACCACTGAGCAATAGAGCAGAGTTCACACCATTCTCCTACACATACAATACAATATAAACCCTACACCACTGAGCAATACAGCAGAGTTCAAACACAAACAAACCAATGGACATAGTGGTAAATACAAATAACATTCAAAAATGTTACTTAAATTTCCAATTGATTTCAATATTTTATATTGGTGTACCATATTTAAATATTTATTCGAAGAAATTTGCCTGCTTTCTATCTTTTAAAAGTCTTAATGGGAAATAAACACTTTGAAAGCAATTATATTGTTTATTTAAAATTAAATTATATTTATGAGCATTGCAACAATCACTTTTTTTGTCAACAAACCGTGTAGGACCTTCATCTTTTATGGTCTATTTGCTTATTATCTATTGGCTATAGCGTCCGATTACTTATTTTCTATAGGCCACAATGTTCGACGTTGACCATTAGGATGTCACACTATTAAGAGGTATGCACGTAGGGAGATGAAAAAACTAACAATTTAGTATATTCATTCATGAGAAAACCTCTGAACTTGGAAGGTAGAGAAACAGAGAAGGCAAATAGAGATAAAGCAGATAGAGATAAAGCAGACAGAGATAAGGCAGACAGAGATAAAGCAGACAGAGATAAAGCCGACAGAGAGCAGGATATGAGAGAGAGGGAGATAGAGACCTTATCTGTGCAATGAATAACTCCGATCATGATGTTGCCACCAAACACTTTACCATTCTTACTGAGAGCTTTTCTAGCCTGCACTCTTGAGTGATATTTTATATGCATCCAGTTACCATTGGGCGCCAACTGCATGCAGAGTAACGACACAAAAATCAAGTCTGCCACAATAAACATTTGCAGGGAACAGTATATAGAAATAAATACAATGACTAAGACAATAATGTATGCTTAGGTTTATTTTCGTATATAAATATTCGGAAAGGCACAGTTTGATCTCAATTCAATGTTCACCTCTACATGAGATGACTCAGCTCTACATGAGATGACTCATCTCTACATGTGATGACTCAGGTCTACATGAGATGACTCATCTCTACATGAGATATATCAGTACATTATGGTGCTCATTGCTTCTCTCTAACAAAACTAAGCATACTCTACGCACAGGCGCCAGGACTGATTTAATGTCCTTATCTTAATTCATGCTATTCCCACACAGCCTAGCATTAAGTATAAAGAGGGAACTAACCACATGTTTGACGATGTTCCCATACTGTGAAAATTCTTCCAAAATGAATGATGCGGCAGCAGCAGGAAATCTACAGAATAGCAGTCATAGCAACACATGCAACACAAACTATAAATTAAATCAGGGTAAACTTCCTTCTCTTCATCTGACAATGGCTAAAGCGAATAAGGCTATAAAGCACATCTCTCTCAACTTAGGCAAGTGCGCAAAATTAAAAATTTAAAAAAATCAAATCAACAGCATTCAAAGTAGACTAATGAAACTTTGTAAACACATACAGTTGTCATGTGCGTAGCCGTGCAAACAAAAAATATTTAATAGAACAGCTTCAACTATTGGTAGCCAGCACAGATGTCTATCAGAACTTTCAGATAACTACATACAGTGACTCATTGTTATTAGAAGGTCCTCAGATGTGCTTAGAAGAATGTGAACTAACTAATGTGAACTACATATCACAAAAATGTCTCAAGTCAATGATTAGTACAAAAAATATTGTACAAGCATTGCACACAATTACTTACTGGCAGCCGGCTACCAAACCAGAAAGCCTAGTAAATTTTACACTAATACATAAGTATGTTTATGAGAAGTAACAAATACAAGCAGCAAGGATATTTACCCAAACACAGTGACACAAGTCTCATCTGATGATGTTAATGACACAGGATTACTGCAACAAATAAAACATAATTACCAAATCCAGCAATGTGCCTATCTGTACGTACAACATTCTGTATGACGTCCCTGACATTGCCTTATGGCAAGGAATCGGACGTTAAACTCTTATTGATTGATTGATTGATTCTCCCATACTAATTACATAGGAAATAAATTTTACCAACCAAATTAAGTTTAAAGCAAAGTAGAATATTCACACAAATTCAAGCTTTCAAATAATATCCTACATTGATCAAATATAAATGTATAGTTTACATTGATTAGACTAAATTAATTGCTTTCTTTCCTGTTTTGTGTCTGGGACACATAAGAATATTAGACTTTAATAGACGACTAGACAGAAGAACAGTTAACTGCAATATTGTTAACTACAACAGGCTACAAAGCAAGAATTGAAGAAAGCGGCAAAACAACACTTACGATGACGCAATATATTTCTAAGCTAATGGCAAGGATAAAGCAGAGCCTTTAGTGAAAAGAACTATGGAGTGTTCTTTATAGAGAGTGACAGCAGACTAGGAGTATGAATATGTACCTTTGTCCTACAACTTGGCAGAACTTTAGTCTGAGAGAGATAACTGCAGATTTGTGGGTTAATAAATATTATGGTCCAACAGTTAACAGTAAAAGCATGTTATAGCACTCCCTCCCTTTATTATTCATCCAGGAATAGATTAAGGAAGAGTTAAGAGAATCATAGGTTTATTACCAATGCTTACTAATAGCATACATGTTATAATATAAATTTAACAGTCAGCCTCAAAGAATGAGCACTAAATTATATTTTCAATTTCTTTAAAATGTTAAAAAGTCAGTTCTAAATAGTTTTGACATATTATAATGGCAACTTTTTCTACCACAGCGGTCAAAAACAGTAGTTTAAAGTTATTTGCAATTTCTTTGTTGAATTTTCTACACATTTTATAAATAAGGTTTTTTATCATTTAACTTTCAAAAATCTTTTGACTTTAACTTTTATTTCTAGAAAATCTTTAGGCTTACCTTTGCTTTTGAAATCTCAAATTTTTCTTCAAGGCAAATAAAATCTTATGGCTTGACTTTTGCTCGAGTCAAATCACTGATATGATGTTGTTAAATTGTAATCGGATGTTGACAAATTTTAATTCGACGACCCTCTTTCTTTAAATTGTTATATTATTATTAGACCTTGCTATTTACTTAGATTATGCACTTTATTTTTAAAAACAATGCATCTTATGAAAAGCAAAAACATCTTAAAATATCATAAATATTTAGCTCCTGTAAGATTTCTACCCAGATGAGTAACATTGAAAGATATGTGAGAGGTGTAGTTTAACAACATTATTACAACTGAATTTATATTTTATTAACCTGTGAGTGTAGAGCGAGTCGTTATGTGAAGGGGAAGATGGCTCGACGTGTGATATGTTGAACACACTTTGATTGCCATCCCTAACAGCACCGATGGGTCCCAGTGACTGATTAAGAATAGAACTATTGAGTTGATTGACATCCCTCATTCCTGTCCTGGGCCCCATTGATTGGTTAAGTACAGAACTATTGAGTTGATTGACATCCCTCATTCCTGTCCTGGGCCCCACTGATTGGTTAAGAACAGAACTGTTGAGTTGATTGACATCCCTCATTCCTGTCCTGGGCCCCACTGATTGGTTAAGAATAGAACAATTGAGTTGATTGACATCCCTCGTTCCTGTTCTGGGCCCAAGGGATTGGTTGAGAATAGAATTGTTCAAGTGGCTAGCTTCAGGGGTGGATGAACCAGCAGTGAAGCTCTCCATCAGACCCAAAGAGGGAGGGGCTCCAGGTCTATCCCTGCTCGTGTTACCAAGCAACGCTTCCCTGTCAACAGATAGCAATTGGCAGAGTTCTACGTATAAAATCTATCATGGACATCACTGAATGCAACAGTTTCATGCAATTTAACTAATAGAAGAAACAACAAATTGAGAGTAAACTGTCAACAGATAGTAATTGGCAGAATTCAACATATTCACATCTATCATGCACATCAATGAATGCAACAGTTACAAGCAATATAACTAATAGAAGATATAACAAATTGAGAGGCAAGTATAAACTCTATTACGTTCTCAGTGGTGTCACTGGCTCTTTGAACAGAAATTTCAGTGGACAGAAAAATTTCTCATTGTTTCAGACGTACCTTTGGTAAACGAAATCTTCAATAAACAAATTGAGCTGACAGCCAAATTGCTGATTAACACAGCAGCTGGCACCGGTCGATTTCAAAGTGCAAGCCTTTCGTCAGGATTCAAGTCATCCAATCTAGATATAGATATTGCTGATGTCTAAATTACAGGACATTTTAAAACTGATTACCGTTTGGACTATGAAAAAGTACCCTGATCAGTGTTCACATGTGTTGATGAAGTTTTGCTTTCCTTTAAACGTATTATACTGATTACAAACCTTCCACCAAATGAGACATCAAGACGAGTGTTGTTCATGTGATGAGGAGTGCCAGTGGATGAGGGGACGATGCTTCTCCTTTGATTACACGGGACCCTCGGGGGGCTTGTTCCTCCTAGCCAGAGTCGTTGACCTCCGCCAGGCTAGAGAACAGTACAATAAATTATATCTGCTTGGTAACTTCTATATCTATTATTTCCACAATACAAAAGAACAGTTCAGACAATACAAAAACAATGACATTAAGGTAAGTGAATAATGTTATAATTGTTAGTTCAATTCAGCTAATACAGCAAAATACACATAACAGTATACATGCTAAGCAGGGTTGGTAAAAAATCCGATTTTTTTACCTTAAAAAAAATCGGATGATTTTTTTGACTATAATAGTGATTTTTTTATTATAATCAACTTTTATGATTTTTTCTTAAATGAATGATAAGATGACCAATTGTCTATAAAAGTTGCTTAATATTTCATTACTTGTTATAAATCTATTATACCTAGAAAGTTTATGACCACTAGCTATTTGCATACAGAATAAATTGAAAAGACACTAAAAAGGCATTTAGGAACATGAAGAACGGATTTACAAGTAACACTTAACAAACTAAAGGTAAACATTAAGTCTTATCCTACTGGGTTCCTAACAACTTCCTATTTAGACTAGTCTGGTAACTAATTCAAAATTAGCTATTACTTAGGTTATTAGGTTAGATACTGAGTAAATGTCTAGTTATTACTATCAATGTTTGATTTACAATGTTTTGTAAGAAGTTTTATTTTCCTTTGTTAAGTGCACGGTACAAAAAAGCTAGTTTTCCAGCTTTTTCAGCGCTTAGGGTATGTGATGTCTGTCGCCTTATCATTTACACTGCCTTTTCATAGTTCAAGATGCTTTTCCATCCTCTGCAGAACCGCCTGCATTTCCTTCCCACATTTCCTACAGCTTGCTTTAATGTTATATTTTTGACTGTTCCTTCGATCGAAATACCGCCAGATATCTGTCAACTTTCTTCCGTTTGTTGACATTGCAATTAAGATATCCTAAACTGCCAGTAACTGAAGGAGATTAAAGCAGATTTTAAATTGTGAAGTTGATTTTAACAAATGCCATTTGAATGTAAAAAATGAAATTTAAATATCCTGTCAGCAACTTTTTTGAGTGTGATTAAAATTAAATGGTTTACTGATCTCTTCTAACAAAAATTGTGTCATTCTTTAACAGGTTGAATAAAGTTAATAAATTTTAATTGAATTTATTTTACATTTTTACTACGCAAATTCTTGAAAATTGAAAAAAATCACTATAATTTTTTTAAAATATCAAAAAACAATGATTTTTTATTTATTTTTTTCTTTTAAAAAATCAAACAAATTGTAATTTTTTTTATGATTATAATCAATTGATTATAATCATGCCACACTTGATGCTAAGTAAGTGTTACTAGTTAAATGTTTACCTGAAGATATTTACTTTTATTATCTGTATAGGGAGATTAATAAAATAGTCTCACTATGTTGCACTTGATCACTACTAGTGAAATACAAATTATAGTTGACAAAAAAATTATCTTAAATTGAAATATTTATCAGAAACATGTATTACGAAGGAAGAAGTGCTAAATAGGGTTCACATAAACAGACAATTGATAATTGTGATAAGGAATAGAATAAAGAGCTGGACTAGTCATGCACTGAGAGGAGATGGCATACTAAGAGAGGTAATTGAAGAAACAATGGAAGGAAGGATGGTTAGAGGAAGACTGAGACTTTGTTTGCTGGTTGATTGGATAACTTATTTGTATATTGATATGAAAACCAGAGGATAGAAATATGTGGAGGAGGTATATGCCTTGGGCCTGTCAATAGGCAGTGCACTAAGAGATAGATATCCTAGGGTGTCCTAGGTTAGTGCTTAGTGTAAGATTAGGGCAGGATTTAGGCTGTGTAGATGATGCTTAGTTGAACAGATGAAAAAAGGTAATCAATCTTTAATTGCTATAAATTGCAAATTTAACTCAAATTAAGCAATTTATATAGTAATAAATCAATTGTTTAATTCAAAATTAATTGCCCTACTGACAGAATATTCTGCGGATTTTTCAGTGTAACACTTATTTTTCAGGTGCAACTCTTTATTGAAATGTTTTGCATTTGACGATTATAATTTATCAGTTATAGGAATCCTCAAGTCCATTGTAAAATAACAACAACAGCAAAGTGGTGCAATGCATACTATCTGTGGCTGTCATTTGTGATGAAATAAAGTAGCAGATTAATCTAAAAAATAAAATTAAAATGAATTAATCTCAATTGAGATTAATCAATAGCATGCAAAAGTAAAAGAATACAAAGAAGAAAAATACATACTGACGACTGTTGAGTGTCCCCCATCAGGTAGGAGGGTAGATAGGCTCCAGCATGCTGACCAGTGCCACCCCCAGGACTAGAGGGGTGGTTGATCGGTGAACCCATCATCATCGGCTCAATATTCTGCATCTTCAAAAGGAATATTTGGCTCAAAACTCTTAAAATATTTAGAAAAAATTGTGATTAATTTCCTAAATGTGCAAACTTCTAAACTACCTAATTCTTTTAATAAGGTAATTGATGATAGTGTTTCAGTCAGTATATGATGAGACGCAAATTCTTTGATAATTTTAAACTACTAATTTCTGTTTAATAAAAAGCTTTAAAATATAATTCTAAATATTAATAGAATCATATACCATATAAGCCTGAAAACAGAAAAATACAAGGAGGTTAGAAATTAATAGAAAGCTTATAAAAATTAAAGAATGCCTAAAGCTTTGTGAATTTGGGATTCTGTAAGAATCAGTTTGTAAGAACGTCCGGAAATTTATTAAATTTCAAAGCCTGTTCTTGAGATCCTAGAATCAATTCCCGGCTGAGATGCTCAGAGAGTAAAATCCCTGACATTTTAAATACTGTTAATATGGACAACTGACAACAAACTGTCTTACGGCTTAAACGTGTTGAAATAAAACGACTAGTGTTATCAACAAATTATATATGAAAATACTTAAACAAACTAAATCGATATTAAACACATGATTAAGAACAAGCTCTGACGCCACAGCGTGGTGACATGTATGATTACAAATATCAAACGACTAAAGTTAAAAGCATTATACATGTAATGAAATGAACACTATAATGTATTTTACTCCCAACATTTTAATACATCATAGTGCAGCACGCTGGAATAATGATTAGTGCCGGTTTTAAATATTTAGAGTATTTTTATCAAGTTAAATTAATATACAAGCACATTTTGACACACAATCAAGTATCCTGCCTCTAAGTATCCTGCATTAAAATTGATTTATGACGAATAAAAAATTTCAAGAGAGAAAATTAGGAAAACTTTGAGATTGTTTACATTTAAAATTTACAACTGATCAAGAACAAGCTCTTGTGCCACAGTGTGGCCACATTTGATAAATATCAAAAGATTAAGGTTAGAAACATTTTATTGCAATCATCATCTGTGCTCCTAAAACGAAGAATTATTTCTATATCTTTACTATTTATCTTACTATAGGCCCACTTCATGTACTGCATAACTTTGTATACCATGATATCCATCGCTTTTAATACCTAGTGTTTCGTTATAATTAGGCAGCTTAGTTAATTACCCATGTTATTTGCCCTTTGAACGTCTTAAATTTTACTGAGAGATCAGATCTAATGGGAATTGGTTCAAGCCTTCAGGAATATCGATTTAAAATATACCAGAATTTTCCAGAACTGCTACCATCTTTCGTTATTCAATCCTTAGTCAAACATAAGTAACAGGAACAAATAAGAGAAGAAAGCCAAGGGCTTATTTCAATCCCCAATCATACATGATTACAATATCCAGCTTATTTTTAAAACTATTCACCGACACCGCATTCACAATCTTCTCATTAAAAGAGTTCCAGTTATCAATCACCCTATGAGAAAAGGAAAACTTTCCTAAGTCTGTCCTTACACTAGGCTTAAACAACTTATAGCTATGACCTCTTAAACCATTATTGGAAAATTTGAAAAAATCTGTTGCTCTTAAATCGGTAAGCCCATGCATTATTTTATGAACCTCCATAAGATCGCCTCTAATTCTCCTGGTTTCTAGGGTTGCCAGTTGAACTGCCCTTATCCTCTCCTTACACCCTAATGCTTCGAATCCCCTTAGATAGTTCACCTATTATAGTTCTTAATGCTCTTCTTTGCACTGCTTCAATACGCTCAATACCCTTCCTGTTGTGTGATCTCTACATTAACATACAATACTCCAGATGAGGTCGAATCAAAGATTTATTTATTCAAACTTAAAACAGTATGTCTTTATCTCTACTTTTGAATGTGCTCTTTATTAGTCCTAATTAAGGTCCAATTGGCTGCTTTAACAGCCACAGTACATTGTTTCCTCACTTTGAGGTCCTGGCTAAATATTATCCCTAAATCCTTCTCCTTACTCACTACATGCCGTAGCCTATCTTATTATTTATAGAATACACTTTATTAGGGTTATTTTTACCAAAAGTGAATTACTTTAAACTTGTCCACATTTAAATCTAAGATCCATTTTTGGAACTACTTACTTAATTAGCACGCGTAAGTCCCGATCCAGACTAGCTGTCACTTTGTTCTTTCATACCAACTTTTCCAAATAGTTTCATGAAAAAAGTTCATGAAGTTACCTAACTAGCTCATGTATCTACACAACAAGCTACTTAGACAATCTAAATAGATTGAAGAGTTAAAGAATATTCAACAGTCGGTAGACCATTTGTAATTAAAGATTTAGTGGGGGTGGCAGATCGAGAGAGAGCGAGCCTACATAATGATGGGCATGTATTCAACTAAAAGGTAGTTTAATGCTGTTAAACGTTTTATCATAATTTAACTAGAGCCAATTAACTTGTTCATCATAATTGAAGTGTATCATATATATACTGTATATTTGTAAAACTATACGTAGTTTTTAAATAAGTAATAATAGTCCTCCGTCCGGTTTTGAAATATAAAAGCCAGTAAAGCTAATGTTAACGTTAGTTTGTTCACTCGAAAGCGATGTCAGCGTCGGTAGAGCTCAGAATTTTAACCCCGTACACACTGGTCCGCGGTTGATTATTTCCCGACAACACCACTGTCTCCAGCCAGATGCATGGGTAAATAGATACATAGTGCTCATTTAATATTGATATTGCATACCAGCAATGGCACCCAAACTATATTATTGCTGCTATAGCCGTTTAGCTGAACATTACATGTATATCACTGTGGGATTTACCAGGTGGTTATGGGGAACTTAACCCGCCTACCCAGTGAAGACTTTGAAGACTACGACAGATTTATGGACGACTCTAGGGAAGGGGGGCGCAAGCTCACAAATGGAAAAATCTGACCTCCCAACCCACTGATGCATGTAAATGGTAGGTAAGGAGGTCACCCGATCAAGTACAAAAACTACCCGGCAGTACATTAATTAGTAAATTCCTTCTTTAGATTTTTGAAGCCAAACCATAGCGATCTTGCAAAAAGTTCAGTGGCAGCGCTGTCATTCATTCAACCTGAGTAACCGAGTTTCAGGGTGTTGCTACCATGACTATACTGTAAGTACAACGAAGTTGAAGCAGAAGTTGCAGAAGTAATCGGTACATGAAATATATGAAATGCTTCATACTATGAAGCATCATCATCACCATCCTCCTCCCCTGAATCCCAGTTAACCAAGGTCGTGATACAAATAGACTGTCTCAAAATCTGTACAAGACTCTCTGTACTAGACCACACCACCAGCCAATTCCCTATTTGAGATTTTTCCATTCGTTTAAATTTTTATTTAGCACTTTCTGGAGTCTAGGCGCTCACCAACCGAATGCTCTTTCTGACGCTGGTATGGATCTTAGAGCTTTAGTCGCCTTCTACGATAAGTGCAGTCACCGGTTGCTCAATTCTTCAAACAACCCGGACACAACACGGGGAGCCTCATACTATGAAACAACTAGAACTAGTCATCGACTAGAACTATTGGGTCAAATCCAAGCCAGTGATAAAAAAGAAGGTAGCAACGGTGCAAATTCAAAAATCCATAAACCAGTGAATTAAAAAAGAGAACGTTAACGTGATGATCGCAACAATTAATTGCATATCCCGTATTTTATTAAACAGTACAGTGAACAGTATATTAGTCTAAAATAATTAATAATAATAATATTAACAATTGGAGTGCTACCATCGTCCATGACAACATCGAGCACTATTGAGACAAATACCAGCCAGTGAGCAAAAAGATGGTACTAAGTAAATAACAAATGTAAATAAATGGTAAATAACAAAATCTAGAAAATTCGTTCAAAGATCATAAGATAATATTATGCTACTCCTGCATGACAAGAACACTGATCAGTACAATTGTGTTTTACTTTAAAAACTGAATTTGAAATGAATTTATATTCTTCAACCAACACAATAGAAATAATTGTCATAATATTATTATAATTACAAATTGTAGTATTACCATTACAAAAAGCAAGTATACTGATTTAGGACATAACAACAAGAAAAAAAGTCGTATTTACATAAATGTTAAAAGAAGGTTAAAGGGGAAATATTGTGAAAAGAAGACAAAGAGATATAAAATCTGAACAAGGAGTCTAGGACTATTAGGCAAGTTGAAAGCAAATTAGTAAATTAACTATAGAGAGACCAGACAGGTGACAGAGAAAACTGGAAAAGCTTTGTCATGGACCTGCCATCAGGTAGTCAACAGAGAGATACAGAATTGTTCAATTGTTAAAACCTCAAAACCAAAAAATAACAAAAAAAGAGAATTAATATCGAAGATCATCAGTGGTAAGTAGTATGTTGTCTAGATCTCATTTCACTTATCTCTCTCTTTTCTCTCACCATCTTCTCTCTCTCATTTCTCTCCCCTCTCTCTTTTCTCTCGCTATCTTCTCTCTCTCTCTTTCTCATTCTCTCATCTCTCTTCTCTCGTTATCTTCATTGTCGCACTTCACTTCTCCCCAGTGTGCTGGGAATGTTCTTTAGAATTCTATGTGGAATGGAAAGTGCAGTGCGGCACCGTCACGAAACACTATTTTTCTGCAAAACAACGAGTACAAATAACAGAATATATCAATGAATCAATCAAATAATGAATAAGTGAATGAAAGAATGAGTGAAGTAATCAATGAATCTAGACAAAAAATCAAACAATTACATAATTATCAATTTATCACTCAATCATCAAAAATATATACCATACATGTACATTACACAATATGTTACGCTATATTTTCATGTCAGCACTTATATCATCATTAAATAGTTTCATAAAGAGCTGAGGAGTTGCTATGGTACAGATGGGCTCAGTTAGTTGCGTGTCGTCTAGTTATCCGACTGGGGAACACTAGGTGCAGGCTTCAAATTCAGTGCTCTCCCAGTCACTGACACGCCTCCGAACAAGTTTTAGAAGGGCCTGGGTGTATTCATCATCATCATTATCTTCCCTTGAATCCCAGTTTAGCTAAGGTCAGGATAGGAAATTTTGTAGCAGTTTCAGGAGTCTAGGAGCTCACCAGCTGAAAGCCCTTTCCGACATTGGTGTGGATTCTAGATGGATTAACGGCTATTTAAACATGGAGAAATTTTTTTTAAATGCATGATCGAGTGAAATTAAGAAATGCTCTGAAACACTAACCCGTCGCGTTCTAGAGTAGGAGCAAGTGATCTTAGATTCCTGTTTACAGTTTTCATCTTCTCCATGTCCTCTTTGGAAAGCTCGAAGTCAAACACCTGCAGATGTAGAAAGATACAGAAAAATACTGAATTACGATCTTAACTGAATGATACCAAGGTCAAAGCCAATCCTCCAAGACAGATCACGTGTTCAAATCATAACGAAAGCACGAGTTTCTAAGCAGAATCCTACGGAAAGAGATGGAAACAGTGGAAAGGAAGGTCATCACAACATGCATAAAACATGCTCTATCTTAAACTAATACATACATAGAATAGAGCACGAAAGACATTAGAACCGTCTCAGATTTTATCATTTATATGTACAGACTTGCATGAGAATACAGTAGATGACATCTACGAGCTAAACAAAGTATATGCAGTGTAGGCGTTATAGAAAAGTCATTTAATACTGAACATACAACGCACATACCATTGACTATTACGGGAAGAGAGATATACAAATATTCTCTCAACAAGATATACACTCATATGGAACAAACCAACTAATGATAAGAATTATAGCAAAGCAGATTACATCTAAGTGGAAATGCCTATGCTATGCTTTGTACGAAGTCAACTGGCTAGCTTTCAATCAGTATTATGGGCAGTTATACTAAATATTCATAGTATTCAAATCTTCACATTCTACTCTGCTGAGATTTTATTTGACCCAATTTGTAATTTTACTATAGAGACAGATTGATAGTTATCTATGCTACATGATAGCATAGATAATTAATCAATATTAATCATGCTATCGTAAATCGTGAAAGTTATCTGTGCTCCAAGTTATTTATGCTAAGCTAAAATGCCTGAAAGTTATCTACTCTTCAAACTATTAAGCTAAAATACCTGAAACTATTCTATAAGCCACTGCATTAAGCTAATACAGCAGAGAGATAAAATACCTGAAACTATTCTATAAGCCACTGCATTAAGCTAGTATACCAGAGAGGTAAAATACCTGAAAGTTATCTATGATCCTGGACTTGGTAACACTCTTTGGAATGGCAACGATGTTGCGCTGTAGGAGCCAACGTAATATGATCTGAGCGGGTGCTTTACCCAATCTGCCACTGACCTCTTGTATCACTGGGTCCTCTAGCTGCGTAGGCTGAGACTTGTCAGCCCTGAAACAGCAACGAAATAAAATACAGTACAATATATTACACCTCTCTTCTCTCTTGGTGCACTGTCTACTGGCAGGTCCATGATATATAAAGCCTTCACTCTTCTCTGTCTTCCGCTTTCCTCTTCATTTCCACATATGAGTGGGTCTTTAAATCACCTAACATACCTAATCTCGGCCAGCCCCTGCCTCTTTTTCCTTCCACTCTACCTTCTATGACCTCTATTAAGAGACATAATTACTTAATATTACACCTAAAAGCTGCAAAGCTGATGTTAATGTCAGTTTCATCTCTCGCAAGCGATATCAGTGATGGGCTAGCCCAAGACCCGAACCCTGCACATATATATCTGCGATCAGATATCTTGCCGACTTCGCCACCGGCTCCACCCGATAAAATACAATACAAATAAATCTAAACCAATAAAGAAGTATTAGATTACAACAATGTAATTCAACGCAATATGAATGTGGATATTTAAGTGAAGGTTCAATGTATAATATTAAATTAAAATACCGTCAACTGCAAATACAGAAAGAATATAAGTAATAAAAATGATAACTAACAAAGTTCCTATTCATTAATAGTCATCTACTGAAAAATTAAAAATATTGTTACTAACTGGTTAGTAACTATAAAACATGATAATGAAATAAAACACAAGACAACAAATGATTTCAAGTAGCCCTGTAGCACATTTCAGTTGCAAATATAGACCAGATATAAGAAGCAGCCATGATACATCGAAATGTTACAATTCGCCCTTCAAAAGAAAGAGATAATGACACTATAGCAAATGAGACAGACTTAATTAATGCTGAGTGACTAATGGATTGAGTTCATTAAATATAGAACTGATTGAAATAGATACATACCACGATCTTTACCTGATGGGTTGCGATCATTAAATATAGAACCGATGGAAATAGATATATACCAAGGTTTTTGTCTCATGGATTGCGATCATTCAATATAGAACTGATTGAAATAAATACATACCACGGTCTTTGTGGTGATCCGAGGCAACTGAATGCTGTGACGGCAATGTTTCTCTTCTGACAGAATTCAACAAGCTTGTCCTGTTGAAAGTAAGGATTGACTTCAACCTGAAACGGCACGAGCAGAGTTTACACTCAAACATTGATTTAAGACGAGGATACAGAGGAATACCGAGTGTAACATAGAGCTGCGATCCATTTTCTATTCAAGAAGTGTGCTAGAGTTGGTATCTACTAAGCTAATGATAGCATTCACACAGTATAAAATGAAAAGTTTATGGAAAATCAGGATTAAAGACATCACAATAAAATAGCCTAAGTTGAGAAGTTACAGAATACAGTGAAATGATAAGTGGGGAGTTTGAAAGAAAAAATTCAGACGTGACATAGGAAAACCACCTCAGATGTTCTACTGTTTAGTTATGGGCTATACTTGAAATGTGAAATGCATTATCTTACAAAAGAGTTTCATCTGTCAATGGAAAGTTAACAGTGAACTTTTTTGTCGTAATATGAGTAGGAATATGCACTTAGAGCTTGCAAACGACAGAAACTAGAGAAACCAACGCAAATAAATCATGACACATAACTTTCATTTTTATCGGTTAATTTTTGCCATCATATTCTTTCTCCAAGGTTGACCTTACAGTCATTTAGCAGCAGTATTAAATAGCTTGTCATCCAAAATGTCTGGCTGAAAAATGTATGACAAAAGAACTGCGTAAAACTACATAGCCTGTCTAAGGAGAGTTTAGCTTATGGTTACTGAAGACAGAAAAATCAAACTAAATCAAAATTAAAAAATAACTAAGGCATGCTCTAGTTAACAGCTACATTTTCTGGATTTTGGAATTTGCACCATTTCTGGACCTTCTTTTGCTCGCCGGCTTGATTTTGTCTCAATAGTGCTCGATGTTGTCATTGATGACTGTAGCACTCTAATTGTTGTTGTTGTTACATTACTTAAAACATACATAGAGCTTTGTAAAATGATAAAACATAAAGCAAAGGCAACTGAACCGTACTATACAAAATGTGAAGCACTTTGGGGAGATGCGCTTCATTCTAGGATCTTCAAACTACATTGTAAATATTTAAAAGTGTCATATAAAATAACTTTTAAAACATAACAAAGGTTTCCCAAATCATTTTCATCACTTAGCAATTATAATGTGGTCTAACTACCTGTAACACAGCTGGTTTAATGCGCCCATTGTCTAACACGTCTTGTATCTGAACACTATTGAAGTTCGACAGACCTATGGTCTTGATTAAGCCTTCATCCACACATTTTTCTAGAGCCTACAGAAATACAAGAATACACAAATACATATAGCCATTCATTCAATCAATTAATAACAACAACTATAGAATCAACAACTGCAATAAAATTATTCCAAGCCTTAATAGTTCATGGGAGAAAAAACTGTTTCGTAATTCAATCTAAAGGCAAAAAGTGCATTTTAACTACAGTTTCCCATCTTGAAAGCACAATGAGAAAAACACTAAATATATTTTTGAAGTCAACTTGAAATTTCATACAATAATATTCAATATGAAGCCTGAAGATATTTCCTTATCAAGAAATCCAATAGGACGTTGTTCTTTTGCCTAAAGTATAGTGTAACATTAGCATCATTTCTTCAGTACCATAAGACTAGCCTGTGATTTCTTGCGCAGAATTGAATGCCAAATAAGAAGTAATTTAGTCAGTACATCATTCGTAAATATTGCTATATACATGTGTATATATATATACATATACATATATATATATATATATATATATATATATATATATATATATGCAGAAATTTGCTAATTCCAATCAAAACTAATGAATTCTGTGTCAGAATCTTTTTTTATTTGAGTTTGTGTACTACACAGATTCACACATACCCTCCAGGTATCCATGTAATGCACATCTCCATAAATCAGATCACCCTTATCGTCTCTAGGGAACATCTCAGGACCTGACTGTAAAAAACACATAACAAAGTGCACCCATCATCATTACATCATCATCATCTGCCATAGAATCCACAGTATAGTTTCATTCATTACATGTGTGAAAGATAAAAACAATAAAAGTACAACTTGTGATCGATAAACATATTTGCAGCAGCAAAAGTAATACCGAGTTATCTTTTCATTACTTCGTAATACTAATCTATCAACTTGAAACAAGTATTAGTCAACAGTTGATGTTCATTTCTTTATTTAAAGAAGATACCATAAAGGTCAGGCTACAACAGGGATGAAAATGTATTAATCAAAGCAAATTACGTAGAAGATAAACACATATAACGAGAGATCAAAGACATATAAAAAACCATTTAACGTTCTAGGTCTTTAAGCATGATAAATAATTTCCAATAAAACACAATGGATGACATATGAAGTTTGACGATTAAATCTCACATAATTACACATTATAATCAACTTTAAGTAAAAAATTTATTATTATCTTAGCTATGGCAATGGTTGAACGATAAAATTTATAACAAGATTTCTGATACTCAGGAGACCACGGGTTGAAAATCAGGCTACAGCATATCTAGCAGCATATTTGTTATAAGAAAACAGTTGCTAAACCTAATTCTTTATATGATATTGTAATTTTTAACATAAAACAAACCTTAAAGCAGTGAGGCCAGTGAATTAGATAAAGGTCTAGATACTCAAGCCCTAGCATGTTCAAACTCTCCATTAGGCTTGGTCTTACATCTTCAGGCTGATGTCTGGTGTTCCATAGCTACAAAACAAACCAAAATCATTAAATTGAATTACATTTGGGAACAATACAGCACTTTATAGTCAGTGTCAGAATGAAAGTACACATATATACAGGGTAATCCAGAATAAATGACACATACAGGGTGGTCCAGAATAAATGACACATATATACAGGGTGGTCCAGAATAAATGACAATACTTTGAAGGCTAAGACCAATAACTTTAGTAATTTTTTTCAGAGAGTCCTATCAATTATATTTATTTGTAGCCCATTATCTTTTCTACACGTGTACCTAATATTGTATTTGTATGACTTACCGTTTTTAAAAAGATTGTGGTATGCCGAGTAGACTTTCATTTCGTAATGTAAGCAATAACAACATGGACTTGACAATTGATCAGTGGTCCCAGCTGGTGAATGCAGTCATTTGAGTACATGGTGGACACATTGAACATTTGGCCAACTAATTCTATATTAATTTAGGACATTGATAGAAACTGCGCTACGGTTTTTGCAAAAGATAAAGCCTAATGCATATTGTTAAATTCTAGATTTTTAGTTTCCATTTTTCATTTCATTCCATTTACGATATTAACCCCAAATAAACTAAAATGTTTGAAATAAATATTCCACTTCAATCTGAAGGACAAAAGCTTAAAATTCTTTTTAAACAAATTTAAAAAGATTAAATGATCAAATGACCTTCATTGATATAATGATCAAATGATCTTGATTGACTAAATTACAAATGACCTTGATTTATTAAACGACCAAAACATCCTGATAGATACAATGACCAAATGACCTGGCTTGATTCAATGACAAAATGATCTTTGATTTGATTAAGTGACCACTTACCTTGCTAGTAATGAAGAGCTCATCACGTTTAACAATCCCTGATGATATGACTTCTTTCAGCCCTGCGCCCACTTCTCCCTCATTGCCATATCCATATGCGCAGTCGATGTGACGATATCCGGCTTCTACAGCGGCAACCACAGCGGCTGTCACCTCTCCCGGCTTAGACTGCACAGAAACAGAAATCATTCATATTTTTAGACAAATATTTTTGTTATAAGCAACATATAATTTAACAATCAAAGAAATTGCATATGAAAATTAAGTTAGATTTAGTTGCAGTCATACTGTACAGACAATATAACGATTAGTTAAATAGATTACAGCGGCTTTGTCTATTTGATTTTTATCTAACAATTAATCAAATGAACACATTTAATTTTTTAAAATCTTAACATAAATTTATTCGATCCAGTATCGGATTGACCACCTTTCAACCAATTAGAATATCAATGAATATAACCTTAAGTGAATAATTAAATAATTTAAATTATATTAAATTGACATAACATTCCTACAATTAGAGTGATACTAACAATAATGACAACATTGAGAACTACTGAGACAAATCTAAGCCGGCAAGCAAAAAAATTCCATTGTGCAAACTCTAAAATCCAGATAATCAGTACAAAGATAAGTGGATTAAAGAAAAGGAGGTTTACAAGCTGGTTGCAACTCCTGAATATTGGATTGAAACGAGAGATGGAAAATTTAGATCTTCAAGTGCCTATGGAACTGCTCATAGAAAAGCAACGGCCTATGTTATTCAAATGAATCACATTAGTCTTTGCTTTCCTATGAGCAGCTTCATAGGCAGTTATTTATTAAGAAATAAATGAATAAACAAATTGAGCAAATGGCTCAGGCCACAGGAAAATAAATTATATATAAATATATTAAAGTTAATATGATTTTAATATGCTTAATATCATTAAAATTAAATATAGAATACTACCAGCCATGTTCCCAGACCAACAGTTGGTATATTGTAACCACTGCTCAGTTTCAGAAACCTTGACATTGTTTTATATTGTGTATATAAGGTTAACTGTCAAAACCTGCATTTTCAAAAGGGAAATAATACATGTAATCAGTCTTCAGCTACTTCCTTATCCTTATTTGTTCCACAAACAACGCTCGAAACGAAATTTGGCATAACTGGATAAATCGAACACTTACCTTGTGCATGCCAAATTCTTACACCAGTTATTTTCCATTATCGATACTATTGAGTGTAAGTGCACAAATTATTTTAGTTCCTTTCAATTATGTGGGCAGACGAAAGCAACAGTAAATTTTTATTTTTAAACTCTCTACCTTCCCAATATTCCCAAAAAATATTTGCTTTGCATCTCCTCAGAGTTTATTGATAACTATTTGGAAAGACAAATTTGAGATCTATCAACGTTTCATTAAAAATTAAAATTAATGCAAAGTGAATAGATAGAAACTTTGTTCATTATGGCAAAAATTAACAAAGACAAGAATAGGAGATTACAGGAAATAATTGCTAATCGCACACTACAATTTATTAAATAGCTCTACGCCTATATCAGTTAAATCGATTTAGTAAATTTCCTTAATACTAATACGCTTACTAAAACAACCACTACTACACTTTGGGCCGTACTGCACTTTGGTCGTACCACACCCGCTGTCACAAGTTTCATATCATCACACGTTGCACACACTGATAAATCATTTATGGCAGCGCACGCGATAACGACGATAATGCAGTAATGCGCAGTCAGGCCAGTAAACATTCAATATAAATATAGTAAGAAAAATCGAGATAAGAGATAATATATGAAACAATAGGGTACACAAATATCAAACATTTGCCGTTCAGTGGTCAACATCAAAGAGCTCAGGATGGGCCAAAAGGCTAACCATTAGGTATCGTCTAGGCTAGAGGATAACGACAGCCTCCATATGTCTTAAGCGGCACCCAGCTCGAATCCGAACCAAATTCCAACCCTAAAGGCTGACCCTATTCGAACGACATGCCTGTGAATGAATTTCTTAAGAGAAATTTATGATTTAATAGTTAATGAAAAGTAACTTTGCAAAACAGGTCGATATTTACAGATTTTTAAAGTAAGATAAACAAAAACATACAGTGGGGACAAAGACAAAACCAGTTGCATGATAAAAAGTTAATAACAATTGTATATTTCCTAATTAAATGTAAAAGTGAAATTAACGACAAAATGTTATTTATATGGAATGCATAACGTTATTAATTAATGATAGTGCTATGCTTGTATGCCAACTTGCTTTTATATATAAGTATGAGTTTATTTTTTAAATAAAAAAGCAATTTGCAATTGCAAGACATATCATCTATCGTTCTCATTCCACTGCGAAAATACGCCGTATTTAAGTTTTTCTGAAATCTTCTATGTGATATCGGCTGATCTGCACTCAGATCTCCCTCCCGTCTCGCTCTTCACCAACTCCGATATCATAGAAAATTGCTCCCCACCAATCAGCTGACTGCTGCGCTCCCGCCTCATTCCAGCAGCATGAGGCTGCTGTTGATGTAGCAGTGGCAGACCAAACAGCTGCTGATCAGATCTCGTGGGAGCAGACTGAGCTCTACCAAGAGGCTGTATCAGAGCATTGATCTCCAGACTGAACGGATGGTTGACGTAGAACGGAGAGAGCAGGTCAGCCGTGGGTTGAACGTAACCATCTTGCGGCGGCTGAGAGGTGTCAGTGTCAGGACGCAGAAGAACCTGAGGGGTCAACCCAGCCGGTGAGCTGATCGGGTTCTGCGGCTGGTGTCCCCTGAACTTGGGGCACCTCACTGGGGAGTCAACACTCGCAGTGGCCAGGCTCGAGAGCTGAGGCCCTGCCCCTCGCAGAGGTTTGTGGGTCGAGGAGTGTGTTGGAGGCAGGGAGCCAGATGATCCTGGTGAGCTCACAGAAAACCCGATATGCTGTCGATCAAAGCTCTGATGTTGTTGTTGCTTCTGGAGATTGAAATGAAGCACCCGCTGAATCTGAGGCCTCCACGACTGCATCTTCTTCTTCTGTTTCATATGAAGTGTCTGACGGCCGTGATGTGATGGAAGTGCAATGTGATGGAAGTTCTGCACTGAGGCAAAACTACAGTTCAATACTGGCGAAACACTACCACTACACAGAACTCTCGAGGTCAGCATCAGCAAATCCACGTCGTAGCTGACTTCGTAAGCGATAGCTGAAGGTTTGTACAGCGACATATTCCCTATTGATGATGTAGAACATCGAGGTAATGCAATGTCATCGATGTTGAGGGGCTCAAAGAGTTTAGGGACTTCAGGCGACAACACGCGACGTTTGAAATTTGTTTGTGATTTGCCACCCAAGACACAAATTTCAGCAGAACGCGGACATATAGCCGTACCTATAAGTACTTCTACTTTCTTCTTCTTCAGCCCCGCCACCCAACTCACTCCATTAGCAATCTGATGATTGTGGGAAGCAGAACAATGCAAAGGTTTACCGGGTGTGTCGAGAGTAGAGCCGGTGAACCCGTACAGATCCTTGACATATGAGATCCCAGGGATGTAGGATAGATTTATGAGAGGACTGATGGCCACCGAGTTACGATACTCAAGAAGAAAACTGTGAACATACATAAGGATCTTACTTGATTCAGACGATTTTATTGCTGAAAATGATGATTTTTCAGCCGATGAGTTCTCTAGGATCTTTCCCTCAGGCCCTTCATTAGTCTTAGGGTCTGTGACTATGAAGTTCATTGCCTTTGTAGGTTTCTGTTTTCTCATGTCATGAGTCTCGTAAATCCTATTAACATTAGATTCTGGATGTGGTTTACGCTTCCTTAGTTGTCGACTGGACGAATTGTCCATTTCTCCACACATTGCTTTAGCTTCAACGATGGTCAGGTCAAGAACAGATCTGCGAGATCCTCGTCTGCTTCTCTTTGTAACAGTAGCAGCTGAGTTAAAGCTGTCCGTGTTATATGCTACGACATCGTTTCTGTCTTTCTCATTCGAACCTACCACTTCTAAATCATATGATGACGCATCATTAGAGATCGAAGACAGCAGTGGATGTGCTCCATTGAAAGGTTCAGAAGTTTCAAGTGGCGCTGTCAAAGGATTAAACAAACAGGAGCTTGAAATGGAATCGAAATCTGAAGGCATGGTTCCGTCTGGTGCATCAGCTAGAATTATGGTCATAGCAGCTGTAGCAATCGAGACAGGTAAACCATGAGAGGTAGTAGGATTCACATTATCCTCAGAAGCAGGATCATCAGAATGAGAAAACGATCCTCTAAAACAGACAGCATTAAAGCGCTGAAGTGCCATTGAAATTCTTTGCCTCAAGAAAGAGGTTTCACGATTATCATCGGTAATATCTGAAATTTTTCTACCTAATATGTTGATAAACTCCGAGGCAGCTTCATTCGTTGGGCCAAATGTTTCAATTGCTATTGGCATGAAGTCGTAGACTGAAGGCAAATCCTTATATTTCTCGAGTTTCCTTCTGGCAGCCAGTTCGGCTGCTCCGCCAGCCGAAGATGAAGTTACGTGAAGGTAAGAATTGGCTAGGGTATCAGAGACTGTTACATCCCATGCTAAGCACTTACCCTTTTGCCACGGAATGAGAGTAAGGCCATCCGGGCGCTTTCCATCAGACCGAAAGAGACCCGGAGGCTCCTTGATAGAAGGAATGCTGGCTTTGGTAAGAGCACGCCAAACGATGTCGTTCAGATTGTGATGTCGACTAGCCCTACCTGCACTCCTCTTGCACGATAGACTGTGGATGCCTCTAGAGTCTACTATGGAACCACATGGACAAGTGTGCGGCTCACACAGCCGAGCACCAAGTCTGAAGCCAATAGCAACTCTAACGGACTCGTCGTCCAAATGAAGGCCGCAGGATGAGATAGGGAAGGCGTGTAACCAGTCACTGCTTCGTGGACTTGAAACAGCCAGGAGCCTTGCTCTATCAGATGCGTCAGATTGAAAGTTTAAAATCTGCTCAAAGCATTTTTCGATGGCTGCTGCGTCCCAGAATTTTTGCATTTTATCTTTGTCTCCAGTTGGAGCTACAGCGTTATACCGTTCAGACCATAATGAAAGAGCAAGATCAAAGTTGACATCATGATAGGATGAGAAGTGACCTAGAATGGAATCCTGAAGTGGCCTGGTAGAAATGTATGAAGATATGAAAGCTGAGGGCGCAACATGCGATGTTTGTCTAATACCTAACCCACCTTTCTTAACTGGTAGAGTAGCCTGTGACCACTGAGTATCAGACAGGGCAATGTTAGACATCGTGGAAAGGCACTCTTTCAGTTTATTATCAAATGCTATTAATGCTGGGTGATTGAAACAAGGAGATGATCTCAGTGTGTACAACATTTTAGAAATACTAAGAGAATATCGAAGTATTGTCAAAGCGTCATGTCTGGAGATCAATGGCAAACGACTTGAGGCCAGTTCAAGATCCACAATTTTTGTCGAAAGTGATTTGTCCATGGCAATTCCGAATGATAGAGGAGCTCCGAGAAGTGAACTCTCATCCTGGGGTATCATTTTGAATGATTGTAGTATTGGATGGCGTATTGTTTGAGGGCAGGGAGAAACTATTTCACATTTATTCAGGTTCAATTCTAGGCCAAGAACTTTCCCATTCTCCATAATATTGCAAATATCGTGGCTTAATGAATCCTCACTTCCTCCAAGGGTCACATCGTCTAAGTATGCAACTCTCAGAGGACAGATCAGAGATTTGAGCAGAGGATGAATAGTGAGGCTGAATAGAAGAGGTCCAAGAGGATCTCCCTGCTGAACACCAACCATAGACTCAATGATGTGATCGTTGTATTTGAGGTGTGACGTTGCACTGTATGATGAGTAGCAAAATTTGTATATCTCTGGGATATATTTGTAGACTTCTTGAAGCATCTGAAATCTATTTACATTGTTGAACGCATTCTTGAAGTCTAATTTAACTACACTGAATTTTTCCGGCAACGACGTGAGAAAACGTCTGACTGCATGCACAGTTGCTTCGCAGCCCCCACTTACTCCAACACCCACCTGAATAGGCGAAAGGAATGATGCCACTTTAGATGAAACATGTGCATTTGCGCATTTAGCTGCGATACGCCTCCAGGTGTATCCAATGGCAATAGGACGAACTCCACCATCTTTCTTACCTATAGCTATTAGGCGTCCACCAAACAGAAGTTTCCTAATAGGGTCCGGGCACTCACCGTTCAGCAGAGTGTTGGTGAAGGAGGTAAGAGCTGGGAGAAGAATGGGTCCGGATACCCGATCATTTATTAAGTCTAGAATATGTTGTGGTCTGATACCATCTGGACCGGCAGAAGAACCTGCTGGAAAACTACGAACAGCATTTAAAATACCATTCTCAGAGGCTTGAAATGATTGAGTAGTGAAAGGATCAGGAGCAGGCGGAAGAACCTCTGAAAGAATTGGATGCTTATCCTTCAGGTTTTGCAAAGTGTCCGGATTGTCTGCGGCAGGAGCATCATCTGAGCATAGAAGTCTGACCGCAGCCCTCATGTTGCCGTCTTCTATTTTCGACCTGATTAGTGAATATAGCTTGTCAGAATTGCCAGGAGAACGATTAAACTTGTACTTAGGGAGAGCAGTCTCTTTACGACAGTCAAAGAGTTCAGATCTTTTCTTTATTGCATTAGACAGATTCATGCGTTTCCCTGCACGAGGAGGTGCAATTAGAACATCCTTTCCAAAGTTAAATAAGTGGCTCCAGTCATTTATATCCCGTGGACAATTAGAAATTTTATTAAGAATATTAGCCAAAGATTTAGCACAACTGGGTCTAGCAGCTTTAGGAATGTGTTTGATTGTGTTATATGGTAAAGTTGGGTGCAGCAACAAACTTGTAGCATTATGTAGAGGTGATGAAGGTTCCAGGATGGGCTCAGGCGGCGAAGCAGAAATGCGGGTAGAATGAGGATTTTTGTTAACGTCTTGAATGGGAAGCGACAGGATTGACTCTGGACGCGGAGGAAAATGGGACCCCGGGCAACGGTTTGACATTTTACCGTGCACGCGGATTGCTCCTGTCTCTTTGCAGATTTGATGTACAGAAAAGCACACACTGCAAGCTCCAGAAGTTCTGTGTTTGACTGCAGGTAATGAATCAGGAGAAACAGAACTACAGTCTTGAAAGCTTGATACCTTGTTGCGACGGACTGAAGCTGTTCCTTGTGAAAGACAATTGACGTTAGAAACAGGCTCGATGTATAACTTGGAATTAGCCTGTATGAGATATGGCTTGCTTGTATTCGTCTCATTATTCCTGGAGGTAGGCCACCTATCCTCCAAGCAGTCTGGACACAGATATAAGTCACAGAGTGAGAACTTTACAGAACTGTCGTTACGTGCTTGAGGACATGGCTCAAATGGACGACCAGCACAATTAGGCATGATATCCAAATAATCTTACGAATGTTTCTACCTATAAATTTAAGGGTAGATTATAGCACAGTGATTATCCAGCATATAATAAGTAACCATCGCAAAATTTCTAAGTAGAACAACTCGATACTTGGCGCAGTCACTCAAAATAGTTAGAGTCACGAAATTTTATGAATATGGATATAATAGTTAATGTATATCCAAAGTGAACGTTATTTTTTGTAAATATAAACATTCGCCATTAACGTGACGTCAAAACCGCTAATGCCATACACTTACTTTGCATAATTACTTTGTCAACCATATGTTTCTTTAAATTAGTCCCGAAAATGGCATTAGCAGACTTAAGTTTTTTTTTTCAAAGATAGAACATCACATGTCTAGTCTATTTTATTAGTCTACGCGTGTTAAAACAGTTTTTATTCTGGCATTCTATAACAGCATTTAAATTCACTTTAGAAGATTTAGAAAGTGAAACGTTTTACCAAAAGATTACAAATTCAAGCTACTATATTTACTCAAATCTACGTTGTTTTTCTGATGTATACGTTGACTAGATTTCTTTATTTGGGATTTCGCCTCATTTTTGAAAAGATATAGCATAGATAATAGTAATTCTTAATTCTCTGCAGTTTGTACCATTTACATTTTCATAGTGACTTTGGTTCATTTAGAGCTTGAATTTGTCATTGACGACGGTAGTGTGTCTTCCTTTCAGCATGTCTCAATAAATGAATAAAAATAAAATAAAATAAATGAATGAATCAATAGCGTAGGGGTAACGTCATGGAGTTTTATATGACAGATCCTGAGGTGAATTGAACCCTCGTGGGTTCGATTCCCAGCCGCTCTGATCTAAGAGTAAAATCTCGGACATTCACTGGAATGGCTATACGGAAAATGGTCTAAATTGCCTAGCGGATTAAACATGTGATATTAAAAAATTGATAGATATCAACATAGTTGATCATTTCACTATAATGCGTGTTAACTTTTTTTTACATGCTAGTAGGATTTCTGTTAGTGGAAACACTGACATCAGCTGCTTGTTTTGATTTTAAATGGAAAACTCATATGTTTGATATTTTAAAATGTATGTCTTTACTTTAAGTTCAACTAATTAGTATAATTTCTAAATATTTTCAGTAACTTTCTACGAGTTATTTTCTATTTTGGCGAAATGCGTTGGTTTAAATTTACGTTTCTGGCGTCTTTCAAGGGCTTTTCCAATGGTTTCGGAAACATTTTCCAAAATTCGGGTGTTATTAAAATATGCTTACGCAAAGTGTTTCTCAGCTTTTTTATTCATTATCATCATCATCGTCATCACCTTCTACTTCCCGTGAATCCCAGTTTAGCTAGAGTAGTAATTAGGAATAATAATACCCTTTACAATAAATGGAACGAGCTTATAACAAGTAAGGAGTTTCAAGTATTTATGTCACACCGTAACAGACTATGGGAAATGCAAGACAGAAATTTGTAGTAGGATTGCACAAGCAAACCATGCCTTTGTTACTAGGAAAGAACTCTTAACCAAAATTCAAAAGAAAACCACTCAGATAAAGATAGTGAAATTTTTTTATGTACCACGGTCTTATAAGGAATGTATTATGTAAGACATGCAATATGTGAGACATGGACATCAGGGATGGAAGATGTTAAGAAAGTAGAAGTGGTGGAATTGTGGATATGGAAGAGAATGGAAAAGGTTAGCTGGACTCGAAATGTTACAGATGAAGAAGTCTTGAAGAGAGTATGTATGGATAGATAGTTTATAAGTGTTATTATAAAGTGAAAGAAGTATTGAATGGGACACATTCTAAGAGGAGAAAGTTTACTAAAGGACGTCATAGAAGATAGAATGGAAGGAAAGAGAAGCAGAGGCAGACTGAGATTAGGAATGTTATATGATTTAAAGATTCACTTGTATGTGGACATGAAGAGGAAAATGGTAGACAGAGAAGAGTGGAGGCATTATATACCATGGACCTGCCTGTATATGAGAATATATTCACTAACATTTGAACATATTCTCTAGAGAGATAAACTGTTGTTTAAACCTCAATGGTGGTGTAAACTATGGATTAGTCTAAATTTGGTATTCTGTAAGCTTGAATAGTAGTTTAATATGATGCATACCTGCGCCTCTCTTATTGGAGGTTGACATTGCAGATAAGTAAAACCACCGATTAAGAAGTAACATTTTAGTTTTGTAACATTTTGTTTTGTAATAGAGTAATGTTTTACAATGCATGTATGTGCCGTCCGATCGGTGCTAATCATAGATATCATACCCATGAATAAGAGTACATAATTAATTTAAATCCACGCCGGCTGCAATTAATGCGTCATCAAAAGGTAACGATTACAGATAACCATGGAGAGGAAGGAGGAAATGGGCCTTAAACAAGCATCTGTGTTTCCTGACTCAGTGTGTCACTTTTTTAAAGTCAAATCTATCATTTATATAAAAATTAAATAAATAATTTTATTCAGAGATCAACCGAGAGGGCACAAAGTGCCCTATGTAGCTGATCACCACTGGAAAATATTATGGTAATTACTGAATGCTACAATTATACAGTCTTACAAGTGAACTTGTGTTAAGATAAAGTTGACCTTTAGTAATGTTCAACAACATTTCTAGCAAAATAGATATATAAATGTCATTATTTTGGTTCCCTGTTGATCTGAGAATTTAAAAATAAATCAACTAAATATTGCTTGTAAATCGATGAAGGCAGATACTGCTCCAGTAAAACATGAACTCTTGATATTTATAAATTAAGGACTAATATATATTGCACTAAATGTAGCTGTAAGTAACATGATGGAATCATTTAACAATGCATGAGTGCCCCTTGGTAAATTAAGGACTAATATATATTGCACTAAATGTAGCTGTAAGTAACATGATGGAATCATTTAACGATGCATGAGTGCCCCTTGGTAACAGTGAGAAAATCATCAGGTTGAGCACTTTGGACTTGCTACTAGTAGCAATAATTGCTATTAATAGCCATTCATGCTACTATTAGCAGTAAAAGTAGCCAGTGGGAGAGTTTGTTCTATAGGGTCTTATAATATATTACCATGAATATCTAATAAAACTAAAATCTTTGTTTAGATTTATATTTGGGTGTCAGTTGGTTTTGGATCAACTGGCAAGAGGGATTATGAAAAACAACAGATCTATATAGGCCTAATGTTATATAATACCTGTTGTAGCTGCTGTACAATGCCTTGGTAGATATATTGTCAAGAGTAGTTGAAGTAGCATTGACAACAGCATTTAAGCGATTACTAATATTTAGTAGATTTCTGCAGCTTTAGTAATAGCAGCTTACACAGCTGCAGCTAAGCAACTACTTATTTATGTATAGTATGTTTGATTTCTGCAACTCTAGTAAAGAAACAGCATTGACAGTAGTAACAATTAAAGTGCTACTGTTATCAAGGACAACATCGAGCACTATTCGTGCCGACGAGGAAAAAGAAGGTCCAAAACGGTCCAAATTCCTGAATACAAAAAGTCCAAAGGTACGCAGCAAAGATAAGACAACAGCAGCTAACCAACAACCTATGGTAGATTTGATTTCGGCAGCTGTAGTAAAAGAAACATTTGATCTACACTGCTGTGGCTGTAGAAACCAGAGAAGGAAAAGGAATAAAACGCTAAACCATGTCAGCTTCTAGAACAGATGAAGTGCTGCCAGAAGAGTGTGCAGGGGTCGAGGCGAGAGCTTCCCTGCCTCCAGGAGATGATGAGTCTGATGACAGCGATATTGAATGTGCATATCCTGGACGTTCTTGTTTAGGTTGGTAAATAGATTGTGACAAAAATTTTTAATCTTCTAATGATAGGTTGGTAAATGGATTGGGACATATATTCTTAATTTTCTAATGATTGTGATAATTCTCAATTTTCTTATTTAGAATATTGAAGTGACCATCGATCCTTGTATATGAAAGAATTCTGAACGTCATGATGCCATAGAAGTGATTAATAGAAAATCTTACATTCAACAAAATAATAGTTTTTTTAAGCTGGAGATTATAGAGGCATGCTATGAATACACTGAGAACATTTACTATGTACTGTAGTATAATTGATAAGATATTAGAAATGAAATTTAACTATGCCTACTTTCTATAATTATTCTCATTTTAACACTAGCAAATTTACACTCTTCTTGTTTTTATTTATATCCTGTAAAACATTCTCCGCTATCAACGGCAAAAATAAAAATTTAATTTCTTTTAATGAATTTTTCCTGTGATCATTTTTGAATTATACTGCTATGCTGCTGATCATTTTAAATTGTGTTATATATCCATGTATACTATGTTGCCGTTTCTTTTTGCATTGTTCTCGTGGCATCATCAAATGAAGATCAAGAACCAAGAGCATTGCTGGTAGGACTAGGTCGTGGTCGTTCTCTTCCTGATCGATATAACATGTAAGCAAACTTTAAAGATTTAAAAAATATTTGTCTTTTTACAATATTTCCTAGTATTTTGTATTATTTAATTTATCATCTTTTAAATTACTTTCTGGTTAACTTATTTCGATTTTGATTGATATTTACGTGTATTATATAAATTGTATTATATATAATTTCCCCGTGTTGTGCTCGGGTGTGGTTGGGCCACTGCAGAATAGGGTAACCGCAAACAATCTGCCGCGTGTACGTAAGAGGCGACTAAGACAGAAGCTGAGGGTGGCAAGAGGGGACCCACCTCACCATGAAATATTTTCCCCCAGGATTAAATGGTAATTAATCCACCTAATTGAGGAAGGCATCGGGAAACCACCTCAGAAGCCATATTTTTCCCAAGCTATAGGCTGCATAAGGTATGGATAAGGCATAGACTTTGTGAAGGGATTAACATGTTGATCTAAGGAGTGCTCTTATGGAGCGAGAAAGCAGACTTTGAGTATGAATATGTACCTTGAACCTGCCACTTTAGAGTGCACTGAAGAGAGATATAAATTGTATCTGAGCACACTCTTAGAGGGTTGACGAACCTCTTTTTGGATTTGTAATTTAATAACTAAATATATAGTTAGCTGTTGAAAAATTGAACTTTGATTTAATGAAAATGTATGCTAAATGAATAATTTTAGAATTTGTTTCCAGTTATACTAAATATATTGTAAAAGTTACTCTAATATATGTAATGAACTTTTAAACTTTTGGGACTATACATGTCAAAACTTTTGATGAAAAAAAGCATTAATTGCAGAAATCTAACTGGGTTGTGTCATTTGGATCTTTAATTAGAATATATAATTATGATTTTTAATCATAGGCATTATTGTTTGCTATTGTTTGTGCTTTGAACGACTAGTTATGTGAAATTTATGGTTGATAGCTTTTCTCAAGATTGTTATAAAGTTTAAAAATATGTGAATTAAATTCACTGTAAAAGAATAATAAATTTTTGAATGACAGTATTATTTCATATCATGTTTCAGATCGGATCAGAATATAAATTGTGAGTATTCTTATTTTTGCAGCTTTGCATAATAGACTCACTGTATTTATGTCTATGGCATTGAATTGTGTCATAATGCTCTGACTATTTCGTAATGTTGACTCCAGTGTTGATAACGTGATATAATTAAATATATTGCGATACAATTAAAATTATTATTTTTATCAAGCTAAGTATCGTGGAGTTTCTTTTCATCAGAAAACCCACAAATACTCTTTGAGCAATTGCTGTATTGAATATTAGTAAATATTGTATTGAATATTAGTCTTCTGTGAATAGATATTAGTAAAATGAATAGAGTGTGTTGTTATATTTTGAATTTTTAAAGGTTTTTCGCATCATGAAAGTTTTCCTAACTTGTTAATATTTACTTAGGTGTTGTATATAGCATACTGATCTATGTATATTACCTATATCTTCATGTATACTGTGGTATGTACAATGCTGATCTATATGACCTATGTATTTATGTATATTGTTTTATACCATTCTTTATATTTTAGTCTATTTTTACAGGTGCCAGTCGCTCACCTGAAATGGCCGCTAATTTCAGAAATATTGGACCTTACAGAGAAAAGAAAGATCAGGTGAATGAATTAGTATATTCATGTTGAGAGTCAGCTCAGCAGTACTTACTAATTTCTCCATCCAAGCCCACAGTTCTAAACCTGTTTTACTAATAATAATAATAATAAAGGTTTAACGTCCACTTCCTCATACAAGGATTATGTCATGCTAAAAAACCTAGCTTTAGTGTGCTGCTCAGTAGCATGTCCACTGTGCTTCAATATTTCTAATTACTGTCTGCTTTCACGCTCCATTAAAAGCATTCCAAAGTTAGTATGACAAGAAGTTCAGAAGTGTTTAGACTTTTTTTAGCTTAACCTACAATGATTTATAAATTTTTACTAAGACTGTCCTAAAACACTAAGCGAAACACCGTAGATTTTATTTACACCCTATGCAAAGAATCAATCCATCAGTTAATGCAGAATTTTAATAGTGTTGTCTATCCAGAATGGAGGAGTTTTACCTACATGTATTTAACATAACATAACGACACACTGGGTCAGGAAGCACAGATGCTTGTTTAAGACCCATTTCTTCCTTCCTCTCCATGGTTATTTGTAATCGTTGCCTTTTGAGGGCGCATCAATTGCAGCCGGCGCGGATTTAAGAATAACCTTCCATCACCCTGGGATTTTTTCCTTCCTAAGCTTTTACCAACACTCGGTCTTCCAAGGTGGTCACCCACAAAGTACCCTACATTTTTAGACTGTGTGATAAATGATATTCTATAACAGAAGGTTTTACGCACTCTGCCTATTCAGCTGTTCCTGGCAGTATTGCCTTCAGTCTAAACACGCTATGAAAATTTGAAATTTATTTGTAATTAATTGTATCTGCATCTTCCTCTAGTGAACTTTCTTTGATTTTCTTCTTCAGATTTCACTTGTGTTCTTGAGAATTCCAGTAATCTAGTAAGTTGAATCAAAAAGCAATCGTTTACCCGAAATTAATATTCATTAACTATATAAAGCTTTTACCTTGAAAACTTGAATTTTAAAGGCATTTCACTTTAGCTGTACCGTTTACTTAGTCACCAGAACATTACCTCCCACTTACTCACCATTGTGATGCACACAGAGCTAATTTGGTTCATTCTGCATTGGCCTAGACGCAACATGAGCTAGTTGTTGTACTGAACCTATTTATTATTGATCATGTAGATATTTAACATTTTAAGCTAGTGTTTGGCCTATATATGGAGTTCTTATTTTTTTTAAAATCTGTTTGAAGCAGAAAATTCTCGGCGAAGAGAAGGAGTTGGACGCTGAGAAAGATCTCACAACAGGTCTAACTGTACACCGCGATGCTGGCCTCAGGGTTCATGGCCATCAGTCAGCTTCCAACCGTTTGTCACACATTGCTCAGACACTTGCACAAGATGACGACCCGCTAGTGTCGGCATCGATGTTAGACACTGCGGGTGCGATGTGTGGCCCTAGTTCGCTACCAGATACTTGCGGAACTAGTCAGACAGCCTCGAATAATAGGCTGGAAGTTGAAACAAGTGAAGAAACCCGTAATGACTCTGTTCTACCAGCGAGTTCTCTTGCTATAAGCATTACTCACGTTGTCAATCCATCAAACTTTTATGCTCGTCTTGGCCCTCTCGATGCTGGGCTAAAATTTGAGCGTAGTGTTGAGCAATATGGCATTTCTTTTAGCCCTCAAGAAAGTTGTAAATCTCCTGTGACTGGTGAACACGTGATCTGTAAAACTACGATTGACTGTGTGTCTCATCGTTTCATAGAAGAAAGAAATCGACTCTTTAAGATAAGTCGCTCAGAGACTCTCAGTGGTGATGGAAAACATTGGTTCAGAGGTATGGTCGTAGGTATAAGAGATCAGGAAGCCGATGTGTTGTTTGTCGACTACGGTGTATCGCAGGTGGTTCAGTGGCAAGATATCATCGCAGAGCTACCGGAGATGATGAGGACTCAGCCGCCTCTAGCTGTTATGTGTACACTCACAAACGTACATCCTGCACAGGATAGTGATTGTAGAAACTCTTTGCCTGACTGGTCCGCTGAAGCTACGGAGCTGTTCAGAAAAACGGTGAGCGTTTGTGATCTATACGCCGAAGTAGATTGTACGAATGAGAATTCATTTGTTTTTCCTGTTACTCTATATTCCAATGCCCTGACTGCAGAGTGTCTGTGTAATGTTTGTGGTACTAATGAGACACAAATCCAGAATATTGCAAACGTCAACGAATGGCTGATTCTGAACTATCCTGATTTCTTTACTCGTTATGATAAAAATACTTTTGCAAATGAGCCAATGCCCCAAAAGAATTCTGTTAAACGTGACATCGAGAATTCAGTCAGTGGTCTGAAGAACGCTTTGAATTTAGGTAGTACTACTTCTTCGTCTTTAGGCAATGCTAATGAGAACCGTCGACAAATTGTTAGGGAAATTTTGAAAACGAAAAGGAAAGCTCAGGAAACCAAACTAAAGCTTTCTGACCAACTGAACACTGTTTCCCGCCAAACAGGAAAACTGGTTGAGAGGAAGAAGTTATCAGAGAAGGTTTCATACCGAACTGAAACTGGTAGTTCTGCAGATATTATCAAAGATGAAAAGAATTCTTCTGTAAATCTTGATGAGTATAGAGTGAAGGAATCGGGATCCGTTTCTGATGGAAAAAGGAGCACACTAAAGTCGTTTGGTAGAAGGCATTTGAAATCTACATCAACGGGAGTCACACTCAATGAAAAGAATAGCACACGACTGGAAGCCAAGAACTTGAGGCAGATGAATGTTCCACGAACGAGTTTTCTAGCAGCTCCATCTGCTGGGAGTTTCGTGGCTGACTTGCAGTCATTCTCCACTCCCACCATTGAGACATCAGATCAGACTGATATTGAGACGGAGGAATATATTCGTATGTTGACAGGAGGAAATGTGGTTCAGTCGTTTGGAGATAATTGGAACGAGCGGATGATGAAGGAAGGTTATGATTCTATGATACCCGATTCTAGGTATGTTGCTTCTTCCAGAGGTTGGGAATTTAGAGGTCGACAGAATGACTTGTATGAATACGGTATACCACAAAACTTCCAGTTGTCTAGAGTCGAGTGCAAAAATGACGACATTGGAAAAGAAGAGAAGAAATTATCAACGTTGGAGAATATTGATTCACTGGAACCAGTTTATGGTCGTAAATCATTTCAACAGAAAATAGAAAATTTGCTAAGTGAAGCAATTGGATCGAGTCACGAGGAAAGAGTTGCACTACTGAATGAACTGTTGAATGAGGACAACAGCGGAATAGAAAATGCTCTAAAAATCTGTATTGATATTGTTGTTGCTCATATTCTGCGTTCACAGATAGTGGAGCCATTCCAAGGACTTAAGTTCCTGAGAGATCTTAGATTTCGAGCAGACTTTTCCACTCAACTGATGGATAGTCTGGAAAGCTTCGAAGCTCGTTTGTGGGACTTCAATGATGACAGTAATCAGGCAGTTCGGTCTGCGCAGAAAAATAAACAAAAGCTAAAATCAACTGACTGTATCAAGAAAGAGAAAATAAACTTTGCTAATTCGTTTGGCCTGTTCACCGGTCGACTGTTCTTGTTTATGGAGGATTGGGACGAGAAATTTGGGATCACTCTGAGATCTCTACTTGTGGATTTCGTCAGTAGCTGGTTGAATCTGGACTCAGTAAGGACATTGAGCTCTGACCTCTCTGTTGTTCTAATCACCTCCTGTGCAGCGTTTCTCAGAATCATCTCTCAGAGCTCAACTGATTTGCTCTACCTGTACTTCGAACACTCACTGGCGTCTGCGAGAGAATTGCTTCTATCTGATTGGTTGAACAGAGAAGCTAAAGATATACTCCTGTCGCTTCTTCTAACAATTCAGATGTATAAAACTCTAGAAGGCAGTACGAAGAGCTCGGGAAACGAGAAGTCTAGAAATGGAATGCACAGGGACGTTGAATGTCAAACAGACTCCCAATGGATGGTAGAGAAATCTACGGCAATCACTGGCCATGCAGATTCCTTTGATGATCTTACAAAGAAGCCGTTTGTCGACATGCCGCGCTGTCGTAGTGCTGGTTTACTGCATGCATCCCTGGATTCTAAGAGCACTAGAGCATCAACTGCCGCTAGAAATTTGAATCTAACTAGTGAATTGGATAGGTTGTATATTGAAGGTGAGTATTCTACCGGTGCAGCATTGTGTGCAAGAAGTGGAAGATTGCCTATACATGATCGCCATCAGACCAGTGATTTAGATAAAATCTCTTTGGAAACAGAAAATCATAGATATGAATCTCATGTGAATTGCAGTGATAAGACAGGCGTACCAATTAGTGATTTAGATGAAGCACTTGTTGAAGTAGATAACACTACTGAATGTCGCAGAATTAACAGATTACCTAAGTCTGACCGAAAGTTGGCTAATTTGTCTGATGGGTTTTATGTAGCCGAAGAAAATTATAATTTAGAATCGATTGGTGCAAGAAAGAAATCATTTGGTGGGAGGAGAGACCAGAAACAGTCTAATGAGCTGAATGAATTTTGTGTCAGTGTAACGTGTCCCAACGACAGATCTTTGGCTGATACATCTTCTGACTGTAACGATTCGGCGGCATACATCTTCTCTTCTCCTGTCCTCAACAAAACGTCTTCCTCGTTATCTTTTTCGGAACTCAACAGAAACGACTCGAGAAATTCTTCCATACAATCCACAGCTGCTTGCAAAACTGATTTTTCTCAAATATTTCCTGTGAATGGATCGCCTGTATCTAGTCAAGCTGCTCCTGCTGCTGCTGAGCATGTAACTGCTGAAGATATGGATGAGCATATCGCTGATGAGGCAACTCCTGCAGACCTGAAAAGCTCTTCGATATCTAGTCATAAAAATAAGGTCAGTATTGAGGCGGGTTCTGAAATAGAAATTCCTCTGGAGGTTCGATGTAGTGTAGATACTGAGGACCCAATGCAGGATATTCCTGCAACAAAATCCACTGATCTAGTTACTGCTGTCACCAGTGCTGACTGTGTAAAGCCAGATATGACGTCAGGCCTAGATACGGTGAGTCAATCGCTGTATGATAGTGGTCGGGCTTGTAAACTCGGCGATGTGCAGGAGATTGGCAAAGAGTGTCTGTCATCGCAGGATGCCGGTGATGTGGCAGAGGGAGATGTGCAGCCTATGCCTGTTCTAGACTACGACCAGTGGAAAGACTATATAGACTTTGTACCGGAGGGTCAGTATTCGCTCTTAAAGAAAGACGACTCTGATAGAGATTCCGCTAGCAGATCTTCCAAGAGCAAAAAGGAGAAGAAAAAGAAAAGTACAGTTAAGAAAGGTGTGATGTCTTTGGGAGACTTTCTCACTCAGCCTTCAGAGAAGACGCCCAGAGCTAGTGTGGGCAAGACCTGGCAGCAGCAGCAGACCAGTGCTACTGGTTTTGTATTCTTAGGAGGTTGTTCTAGGTGCGGTGCCAGTGATCATACGTATGAACGCTGTGCTATAGCCAGGGATAGCTCCAGGTTCTTCCTCTAGGCTGCATAGTTCTGACAAATAGCATTGCAGTGCCACCCTGAAACTTTCTGTGAAACAACAACGGACGAAAATCAAGTCTTTATTAAAGTGTACCATGATCAGAGAGTTTATGACAATACTTACGGTAGGATTGGCAATGGATGTTTTTAGTCTGTGTTAGCATGCTCTAGGGGTTAAATGTGGACCATCGACATGATGTATTTGATTGAATTTATTTGCTAATACTAAAATTATGTCCATGCGCTCCTGGTACAAAAATCTTTCGTGGTATTTTTCTTAATGAAGTCCTGACTGCTGATTTTATTACTATTATTATTAACAACGAAAATTTATATAGCAGTATCATGGTCGAAATCGGATTTGAAAGCTTGATTCGGTATATTTTGTATTTGATGTTTGGTATTTATACTTAAAGTAAAGTATTTAATAATACTGCTGTATAAGTAAAGATTTGAAAGTATCGTGTTTTATGGAAGTGTGATCCTAGGCGGTAGCTAAGCTAGGGCAAGTGACCAATGAGGGCATGCCTAGACGGGAATTAGAAAGGGAGATTCAAGATGGAAGAGTGACAGCAAGGACGTAAAATGTGCCACATTGAAAAGAGATTTTGGAGATTTGAAGAATCTCAGTAGTAGCCGAATTCAAGAGTAATTCAAAGAGGTTTTTTAGTAGAACTGATTGTAGTCCATCGAACAGTTGATGTGAAGAGAGTGAGCTGTAGATGATCAACTGGGAAGAGAAGTCCCTCGATATATTCTAATCTAGGGATTATATTAGAAGGAATCCTAGTAGGCGAGTAGAGAGCGTTGTAGTATCGTAATTTGTATATCGAAAGTAATTGTATTTTATGTAAAGTACTTGCTTTTGCGATATTTAAAGTGAACTGTAATTCGGTAGAAAAGTTTAATTTGAGGTTAAACGGATTTCTCTTACACGTTCTATATGAAATCGTATTTTCGTTCTACTGTATATTCATGTATTATTTTAATTTTTTAGTATTAAATTAATATTTAATTTAATACAGTCGTTGGATTCATAAATCGATTAGTAGGATATCTAGATTGAGTCAAAAATCGAGGACAGATAAAATTTCCAAAATAGTTATAAGAGGCATATTATTAGGAATTTAAGCCCTGAAGCCTTTCATCTTAGGATCTCATTTTACCTCAGATAAAAATGGTAGAATCAGGTCCCTGGCTTCGGTCTTTGAGACTAATTTACGGAGAGATTTCAATAATAATAAGCTAAACAAAAATTACATTTAAATTTAAATATATATAAAAAATGTCTCAATATGAGTGGAATCTTAAATCACCTAGCAACACTTCTACTTGTTTTTATATACCATATGCTTATAATAAACATACACATATTGTAAGTTCATGTAGAAAAACTACGCTCCCACAATAGTGATTTGGCACCACGAAGGAAAGCTAACTAAATCAACTCATGTCTCAGACTATCAGGTGGCAAATTATTCCAGACGTAAACCGCAGAAGAAGGCCAGGCTCGATCGCCAATTGAAGCATTTGTTCTCGGGTGAGTATGTTAAATTGAGTTATCTGACCGAAGACCGTGACGCTGACGACCTTGAGAAACATATTGAAGGTCAGAAGAGAGATATTCTGGTCCACAGCCGTGCAGTGAGCGCCAAGTGAGACTTGCATTTTGAAAGTCACCCGTTCTCGCCCCCTGGGTCAATGCAGCTGCATTAACAATGGAGTGACGTGATCTCCTCTTCAACCGCCATGGATGAGTCTGGCTGCTGCATTCAGAACCGACTGATACCAATTTAAGTGAACATCCGGTAAGCCATAAAGAGTTACCATAGTCATCTAGTGACAATACTAAAGTGGGCACTAGTGTCTAAAGTATTGGTCGTGATACAGATTGACGTACATTTAGAGCCATGAGTACACCGAAACAGGTACAGACAGTTCTCTTAATATGAGAGGTCATCATAGTGTCGCAGTCCATTTATTATACTTATCAGTTTGAGAATTTCAGTGACATTGAAAAACGACTAAATGAAGTCCTAGAGTCACTGTCGGAATATTATGTGAAAAATCACCTAAAACCTAACCCTGCAAAAATACAAGTGTGCGCCTTTCATTTAAGAAATAAGGATGCTAGTAAGGAGTTTAAAGTTATATGGGAAGTTGTAGAACTACAACACTGTACACACCCAGTATACCTTGGTGTAGCTTTCGATAGGACTCTGAGTTTCAAGCGGCATGTAGGAAAGACGAGGGCAAAGTCAGTACAAGAAATTCAATATTGGGAAAACTGGCGAACACTCATTGGGATGCAAAGACCAACACAATACGCTCCACAGCATTGGCCCACTATTACTTTAGCGCTGAGTATGCCTGCGCTGTTTGGGGTCTCTCCACACATGCCCATAAAATTGATAGTGCTCTTAATGCTGCGTGTCGTCATATAACAGGTTGCCTGAAACCAACAAGTAAGGACAGTCTGTACTTGCTCCCCGGCATAGCACCACCAGCCATTAGACGTAATGTGGCTAGCCAAGCTGACCGAAGTAGACAAGAACAGGATAGACGGCATGGTGAAAATCCTCGGAGATCGCGACTCAAATCAAGGCACAGATTCTTAAATTCAGTATCGCCACTAACCAGAGGATAACATGTGTAGAAGCATCAGAAAGTCTTCCGTGTGGGTGCTATGAGGATCGACGAACGTGGCTATGCTTAAATAGATTTAGGACAGGTGTCGGTGGGACAAAGAATGCAATGAGTCGATGGGGTTATTATAATTACAGTATGTGAATGCGGCCTGGAGGAGGAGGACATTGACCATTTGATGAACTGCAACATGACCGGTGATAGGGTCACGCGTGAAGATCTCAGAGAGTTCAATGATCGGGCGACAGATTGTGTCAGACGCTGGATTAATGGTGTATGAGGACACGATAAGAAGAAGAAGTCCAGATAAACTCCGAGATTACGAACAGAGGAGACAGGGAGTACTTCGGATCTATTGAGCTATCCGTAGCGGTGTGGTAGGGACTTGTTGTCTACGACTAGAGGTTAACCACATCATCTCTGTCTTAGACATATTTGGCTGAAGGCGGTTGGAACACATCGAAACGTAGATCTCCTCAAGACAAAGTGATACTTGAGACAGATACATTTCAGCATCGTCAGGTTTGCAATTCCCTTAGACCTGAGTATCATCTGTATATATGTGTTCGCGATGTCAGCAACGTAGAGTGTGAAAAGCATAGGTCCCAGTACTGAACCCTGAGGAACGCTACACAATGCCTTTGCTGATAAGGACTGCTGGCCATTGTACGTTACGTACCGAGTTCTTTCGCTAAGATATGAAGTGAGCCAACTCAGCACTGACTGCTGTAGATTGTAGTAGTCATGTCTTACGACATAATTTTATCGATGGATGCCGTCATGTGAAATGGTAGTTATTGGAAGATTACTGAAGCAGTGCCAATGAGATCTAATTACAAATAATTCCTTATTAATAGTATAATGCTAAGCTGTAGCATTGCGCCAAGATTTTGAACTGTTAATATATGGAAACCAAATCTCCGTGTTTTGTCGGGGTTCTTTGAAGAATAGACCAACCGGTGACTGAACGTGTCATAGAAGGCGGCTAAAGTAAGATCCATACCAACGTCAGAAATGGCATTCGGTTGGCGAGCCCCTAGACTACAGAAACTGTTAAAAAATGTTATAAAACGAAATGAAGAGATTATAGGAGATCCACTGATGATATGGTATTGTTGTTACGTGGTATTGTTGGTATTAATGATATAGTATGTTACTATTGATCTTATGATATGGTATTATTGTTTACTCTCACAGAGGAGACGGTCTATTCTTATCTTATTCTTATTGTCAACACTTCCAAGTTGGTCACCCACAAAGTACTAACCGAGGCCGATGTAGCTTAACTTCGATTATTGACGCACAACTAAACCAAGTACCACGGATTAATATTTATCAAACCAGTCGTTCCGGGATCTGAAATTTGTGCTTATCTTAGCCTTTCCGATAATTATATTTATATATAATTTGAGCTTTGTTTGTTGTTGTGAAGTAAGGATGAATATTAGATGAATATTGATGAATATTAGGCTACCACAGCGTAATCATCGTTCTTGAGGACATACATCACTTAATAACTTAGACCGTTAGGAAATTTTTAATCAATTATATTTGTCCGTCTTACCAGTTCTACGAATATTCAATATTATACTCATTGATAAGTCACTGACATCGCTTTCGAGTGAAAAAACTGACGTTAACACTGGCTTTACCAGATTTATAAGCTTGCTAACAATTTGTCGCCAGCAATAGAGTATAAACTAAATATAGTACAAATTATGTGTTGGGTGCATTAATGTTTTAACTACAACAGTTTAAAAATTACAAAGTATAAATTCGTTTAATCATCTTAGTGTTCACTATTTCTAAAAATAAACGAATAACAATTCAAATACAACTAAAACTACGACGAATTAGCTACGCATTACATCCACTTTGAACCAGCAAGCATGTGTCTAGTCTGCTTACGCATTCAGTATATTATTATTCCTTTGCAAATCTTAATTTAGGTCAGGTCCTTGAAAAAGTGTTTTTCTTTCGAAGTTTAGAGATTTAACCATCTCGTGCAATATAGACACGGGTCATTTGTACTGTTTTCTCAGCTTCTTGGCTTCATCTTCCTTTGGCATACCCAATCATATAGGGTGTAAGATGAGTTCCTAACAAGTTCGTTTAGGCCAATAGACATAACTAGAAAGGCTGAGGATAAACTTTGGTGAACGTGTTATACGCAAAGGTCCTGGCAGTGCACTCTCTCAGAGAGAGAGAGAGAGAGAGAGAGAGAGAGAGAGAAAGAGAGAGAGAGAGAGAGTGAGGGAAAGAAAGTTTGTGTGTGCTAAATTACTCTATTACCACATGTGCGACACAAATGTCTCCACTCCACGAAGAATTTGTAAGTCAATAAATAAATTATCAGTAATTCTGGAACAAGAATGAGTTATTTTAATTTTAAATTATGATCAGTGTCAGATTATAAAACGAATATTACGGTTGCCAGTATTTAATTTCGTGGTAACAATATTTACTCGACTTCCTGTGGACACGTCCGTACATTTTGTAAAATCTGCGGAGAGTTGCCAATTAATATCTTCTTGTATTTCGGATACTACAATAGGCTGGTACCGTTGAATTAACTGCATTAGTCTCCTAGTGTTAAATTAGTTTGCGTCTGTCGCAATAGACCATAATAATAATCTGGACATACTGTGAGCAAATCTTGAAAGAACTTAGATATTTGTGATTGCGATCTATAATTGTCTCAAACTTCATCCATTCCAGTCAATACTGAGAAAGGGCTAAAGCACTACTGGGCATTCAACTAATAATATTTAGACTGAAAATCAAGATATATTAGGCCTACTATATTGTGATTAATATTATATTATATATACTGATAATTAAAATGAACACTTCGGAAATCACAATATTCCGAAAAAAATGAGTCTAAGCCTTTGAAAGTGACCTTATTTTCAACTAGGCATGCAAGTAGATTGAAAAAATATAATTGATTTGATGAAACACGCTTGATGAGTGATGACTGGATTAGAGTAGTAATGATGCAGTAAGAAGCTTGAGTTCTTGAATGTCGTCTGCAGACAGTTTTAGTTATCAGAGGGCATTTCCTGGAGGACGTGCCATTGGGCTATGGGACGGCGCGGATTGGCGAGCATGTCGCTCCAGTGGCGGAGTTCAGTTCCGGTGGAGTCACATCCCAACATGACGCGTCCTATGGGATCGGACGTCCCAATCCTGTCGTAGTCTACCACAGTCACGAGCAGGGTCACCTTCTACGTGTCAATATCAATACAATAACTTGTAACTTAGCACAGTGTAATCTTAGAATCTTACAGAGATCGCATACAGAGATCGCATCATAAGCGTAACAGTGTTTGAAAGTTCCTGACAAAGAAAATTGGATGTAATAGTTTCCTTGAGAAGATTGAGATTCCTAGGGCACTTATAATGTAACATAACGGCACACTAGGTTAGGAAGCACTGATGCTTGTTTAGGGTCCATTTCCTCCTTCCTCTTCTTGGTTATTAGTAATCGTTTTCTTTTTGATGGCGCATCAATTGCAACCGGCACCGATTTAAGAATAACCTTCCAATACCATGGGATTTTTGTATTCAAAGCTGTCAACACTCGGTGATTCAAGGTGGTCACCCTATCATGTACTAACCGAGACCGATGTACCTATACTTTGATTATTAAAGTGTGATAAATCCCGACGTCATAACGTAGTAAAAACATTGCAAAATTAAGGATCTAACTAATGCTTTGGCTTCAGAATCACTATTACAGTATTATTTTTGCAGAGAATGTGAATCTGTGTAGGAAATAAATTCAGTGATATTACGTAGCTAATTTCTGACTCCTTGTGTTAGTGCGTGATCTTGGTCTTGGCTTTACAAAGTTGCAGTAGGAGCCGATAAATTCCTGTTTGAGCTTCGAAGTTCGAATAGAAGCTAGTTTATTAACAGTGTCTCTTAGATTATATGATATTGGTGTTAAATTCATTAACAGGAATATCGAGTGTCATATATATTCTAGCCGAGATTAGGTATGTTAGATGATTTAAAGACACACTCATATGTGGAAATGAAGAGGAAGTCGGAAGACAAAGAAGAGTGGAGGCGTTATGTACCATGGACCTGCCAGCAGGCAGTGCACTAAGAGAGATATATTCTGTACGATATAATATACATGTGATATTTATATCGGTTTTTTTCGAATTCAATCTGTAACTCTCTCCTCTTCTAACATGCTTTCAATAGCGGAAATTGACGTTACACAGGCATAGAACTTCAGAATATAAATCTAAAGGATGCCTGCGGTTTGTCGTTCAAATCACTTCCCACTTGGTTAGAAGGATGCACCAATAGTCACTTATACTCGCTACGCGATGAAATCTTCAATTTGACACCAACCTGGATCTGTTCAAATGGAACTTCAAACGTAAAAGACTCGTTGTAATATGGGTTGAGTGTGCACTTCTTGATCGTCGTTTTTTTCTTCTTCACTCGCTTACCATTCATCACCAGAGACAACTTGACGTACGGATCTGATCAATCAATCAATGTGAGCGATCAATCTAAAATTTTTCGCTCTACTAATTTTATGACCAAGAAGAGCTTGCGATAAGGGATTTATAGGCAGTAATCATAAAAATACTGTATCTATATGCATTAGTATGTTCAAGAAAGACTTGAAAGTCATAACCGTAGTAGCTTTAAGTGCCATTTAATTTACTAAAAACATTGATATTTACAGGAGCGCATACATTCCCATACGCATGCTCGTTCATTCGAACGTTGCTTAGCTGAGAGTCTGACCAAAAGATTTCTGTTAAATCTAGCAACTGAGAGGTAAGTATTCGAGAGGTAATGAAACGAAAGTTCAAGAGCTTGCAAGCTCTTGAACTTGCGTTTCATTACCTCTCGAATAAACCTTGTAAACATTAAAAGGATTCGTATAAATTATCTCAAGTTTGAACAGATCAAAGATTTTCAGAGATCATGTAGTTACCGGACAGGCCGCCGACGTCCATTTTCTTGAGATTCTTTGCCTCCAGTATAACCACTGTTAACTTTCCCGCCGTTGGCACATAACGCAGCGAGAAGCAAATGTCGCCAAGTTTGTTCTCCTGTTAAACAATAAAGTTACCGATACACAGAAACCATCATATTAATCTATGAACGAAAACAATACTCACTAGCGCGTTTGACAAAAGTCACATGCATCTGTCAAAATTTGTCAGTTGCAAGTTTTCGGTTTTTTATATTTTAAGTTTAGCCTACGGTGTCGTCGGTGTGGTTCGAGAGCAAAGTATTGGATTGCTAATTGAGATGGAAACGATGCTGAGTTGGACTCCTGATGTATTTGGGATTAGGGGCTATACCTCTTTTTGCGACGAATCAGTTTTTTAAAAAGGTTTTACCACAAGGAGTACTTCATCAATCAACAAGATAATTTTTTAACAAAGGGTTGTGCCTTATCAACACTTTACTGTAGCCAGTAGCTTGGAAATATATTTAAATTATTATTAATTATTATTATTAAATTATTAATAATTATTAATTATAATAATAATTATTATTATTATAATTATATATTATAAATATATAATATATATATATAATATATATATATAATATATATATAATATATATATATATATATAATATTATATTATAATATTATATACATAATATTATATTATAATATTATATATAATATATATATATATATAATATAATATATAATATAATATATATATATATAATTATTATATTATAATTATTAATTATTTTAATTATTAATTATTATTATTAAAGGAAAGCCTTCGAGGTATTACACGCTTGCCAACTTTACTTCTTACTCAGTCGCCTTTTCAAAACATCAAGTTTACGGTTGGTATATTCTTTACTGGCTTTACAAAAACGTCCTATAAAAATATGTTAACAAATAGACTTATGCTTTGATTGGTTGTAATTGTTAACTGTGAAAAGACTAAGAATTGTCATCGACAGGCCTAATATCCTTTTACTAATTAGGCTATTGATTATACAATTGCAATATCTCTTAGAATTAACAATACAGGATATCAATTACAGCACTAAACACGTTAAATTTTATTATGATACTATATAATTGTACGGTTTAGAATATAAATATTGATGAAAAAAGTGCAAACACCTGTTCTTTAAACACGTGTATCGTAGTATTAGATGCTATTGCGCGGAGGTCGCAATTGTTAACAAAGTAATCTAATAATTCATATAATGCAATCACCATCTTTAAATGCGTCGAATTATTCTAGTACATATAGCAAACAAATTACGCATGCTTTATTAAAATCCTAAACCATCGAGTCATATTAGGTTTCCTCTCAGACAATCCTTGTAAATTACATTCTGAGAGCGTAGTCTAGAGAAATATTATAAATCATTGCCGTCACGATGTGCGCGCTTTTGTTTGAAAGGCCTAATATTTTTAATTGAACATTATTTGTGAAGCTTTTATATAAATAATACTCAAGATGTATCGAAGGTACAATTAAAAATTAAATATTTATTCCTTTAGTAGCAGAAATATTGTATTATGTTATTTTATAGTTCTAATTTTTAATTCAAAGCGACAATATTAGCGATTCATGCACATACAAACACAAAGACACGTACACGGGCACAAGCACAAGCATAAGCACAGTAATCTTTAGAGATACATGCAGTACACAAATGAATACTGTCTCATGCACAAGTTCCCTAAGTAGCCCATCTCTCTCGAATTGCAAGCATCTGCCAGCATTACAAGCGTGAAATTCGCCTTCAACTACATGTAGGCCTACATCTAGCATTCTTTAACTTTCAATTAGCAAAATCAAAACTTCCTGATATTCTCGGTCTCTGTGTAGCTCTTTCTCTCTCTCTCTCTCTCGCTCTGTCTCTCTCTCTTCCTTTCTCTCTCTCTCTCTCTTTCTCGATGATTGTATATTTGGTTGTCTGTCTGAGTTTTTTTCTTCCCTCCATGATCTAGCTATTTAAGTGAGTGGTGTTTTGGAAATATTTTTGCAGTCTGTTTTCTCAGAAATAACTACATAAGCTATAGAATGTTAGCATGTTAAGTTAATGAAAAGCAACTGAAACTCTGCAATTTAAACTTTTAAGTTTGTTTTAGCGAAAATAGGGTGGAAGGAATTAAGGGACGAAGGCATTTTTTCGAAAAAGTTTGCATAAAACTCAAAATATACTTGAAAAGCAAATAATTATATTACCGAAAAATAAAAAGGAGCTCCTTATTATAGTATCATTAGCAGAGTAGCATGTAACATGCAATACACAATTAGCACATCATATAACATATATACCATGCAAAAATTATCTATGAAATTCTCACATTCATTACAACCAGTTATTCAATACTCACCATTACATAATTTCATTGTCAGAATAAACAAAAACACAGCAGGATTAATTTTCAGATGTTTGTTTGATATATATTTAAGAGACTAGATAGAGAAAATTTATTAAAATAGGAAGAGTTAAAGATAAATTTACTATGCAATCAATTTATGAGGATTCTGTTTAGTTCTTGTGCTAAATCAAATAACCTCAATTGTAACATCTACTAAATTAACTTACAAGGTGACTCAAAAATCTCTGCATATATGATTATACTAAAATGTATGAATATTATTGTTTAACTGGTCTATGGAGTTATCGTTTTAAAAGTTGTAACTACCGTTTTACACAGTTAAGTCAAAATCTTTCAAATCTACTTTTAAATTAAGCTATATCTTAATATTTCATCAATTAATAATAATAATAATAGGAATAATAATAATAATAATAACACGCATTATAGTGAAATGATCAACCATGTTGATACCTATCATTTTAAAAACATCTGTTAAAGCATTAAGTAATTTTGTCCATTTTCCGTGAAACCATTCCTGTGAATGTCCGAGATTTTACTCTCTGATCAGATCAGTTCAATTGAACACACGAGAGTTCAGTTCACCTCAGAAACTGTCATAAATACGTCATGATGTTACCTGACGCGTCTAACTTCTGCGCTAGACATTAATTTGTATGTATAATTTGTTTGCGTAAGTATGATTAATAGCATCTATCTTTCCAGTATATTAGTGATAGCGAGAGAGAGAGAGAGAGAGAGAGAGAAAGAGAGAGAGAGAAGGGGAGAGAAAGAACGAGAGAGAGAGAGAGGAAATATTAAAAAGTAGAAAGCAAATTCTGGATAAACTACTGTGTATATTTCACTACAAACTTTCTCAGCCTCATTGTCCGGACTGGTTATTTGCCTCCACTCCTCCACTACTCTGCCCAAATCCACCGAGTTTAGTGGAATGTGAACCTGTCCAATCTGATCGTGCTTTGAGAAGCGGTCGAAGTCGTACACGGCTAATGTAACCGTCTTAGAACCTATCTCTGCATATGGTATCTGAAAAAATGGAATTCTTTGTAAATATTTGCCCCCGGTCACGACCTTTCCTTATATTGGTTGGAGATAAGGCGTAACGGTCAGAGTATTCGCTTCCAGTACTGCAAGTGGCAAAAACCTAAAAACCTGGGTTGAAAACCTGTATCAGGTAGAGATGGGAATTTTATGAATTTCCAGAGTTCGGGTTCGGTTCGGTTCGTTGAAAATGAAAGTTCGGTTCGGTTCGGGTTCGGTTAGCAGTTGACAATTTGAGAATTCGGTTCGGTTCGGTTGGTTGAAAATGAAAGTTCGGTTCGGTTCGGGTTCGGTTCTAACAAGGGTTCGGGTTCGGTTCGGGTTCGGCTGGCTTTCCAACTCGCAAGAGTTCGATTCGAGTTCGAAATGGTTTGGTTTGAATAATGTGCAGTTGTTTAACTTTACTTATAATAATCATGGTTATGACAAACATTTTAAAAATGGTTTATGGTAAATATGCTTAAACATTCATTAAGTCCTAAAAGCTGCCACATTTTTTCACCTGGGTAAAAATATGACAATGAAAAAAGAAGAGAAGTGGTTCTTATTTCTGCGCATTTCTTAAAATATTGTAAGTTGACCGACAAATGTTCATAATATAGATATTTAGCTTTATTATTTTATCTGAAATATTCTCCTTGATTATAACGAGCAATTAGAATGCTTCATCAATTTTTAATTTTTTTTGTCACTATAGGCCTATATATTAGATACGTTTATAATTAAGTGGAAATGTCTTGGCTAAAATTTGATCCAATATTTCAGAGACAAAATGCAATTTAGTAACATAAAAATGTCAAATAAAGATATTTGTTGAACACGTGTACTTCCTTATAAAAATAATCATAATATAGGCCTACATCGCTTACTGTCAACTGACCAGTAATAAGCTTCATAATTTACCTTAGGGTTTCAAATTTGAAACTCTCAGATCAATTATGAAGTTACGGAAATACATGTAGTTATGAAATTATTGCATTGCTATAGTGCAAAGTTATTTACTCCAGATAGTCTTAACACATATAGAATGTCATATATAATTATTTGTAAATTTGGCTGCAAAAATATTACGGTGTCACACTAAAATTAGAAAAAATTCATACTTTAAATTTAACAAGAACAAATCCACCTAGATTGAGTCAAGCATGTTCAGATTTTTATGGGATTCTCTCATCACTTTTGTCTCTTTGATGTAAATCTTCATTCCATATATCATTGCCGTATCATTCAGACTATCCATTATCTTCTGCAGGCCCGTCTCGCTTCCCGCTAGTATTCCTTTGTAACACTATCACTTTAAAATTTGTATTGGAACCAGCCTTACCTGAATATATGCTGTTAGATACTGCAAGACATGTAAATGCAAAAACTAATGTATATTTGTATTGTTCTTACTACCTTTATTTAATGTCAGGCTGGTGAAGAAGAAAGAAACTACAAGAGTTTGGTTCAGTTCGGTTTGGACGAAGTCTGGATTCGGGTTCGGTTCGGGTTCGGCCAGAGTCTGGGTTCGGGTTCGGTTCGGTTCGGCCAGAGTCTGGGTTCGGGTTCGGTTCAGGTTCGGTCAGAGTCTGGGTTCGAGTTCGGTTCGGTCAAAATTCTAGATTTTAGGGTTCGGTTCGGGTTCGGTTCGATTCCCATCTCTAGTATCAGGCAAGAAGTGACGGATATCTCCCTGGGCCATTGGAAGATTAATTACACACCGGAGCTTGCTGTCAATTGGCGTTATCGATGGAAAGGGTATAATCATTGAAGATATAGTCATCATGCAGTATTTGAATTCTATCTTTTCATTGGTTCCATTCACTGCTATAAAATCGCCAAAACCCAGATTATTTTCGTATTTATCATTTACGATAATAGAATCCTAATTATTGATTGTTTCACATTTATAAGAGTGTAATTAATCATGGCAGTGGGAAGACATAAAAGGATATGGAAACACTGCTTCAAATAAGATCTGAAGGCGGTTGAAATTAACATTTATGGTAAAACAGACGGAAGAAAAAGAATGAACATCGTGGAAATGGCGGAGAAAATAGTTTTGTGGAGGAACATTATAGAGAAATCTTTGGCTGGAACCAGCCCCAGGATGATCACAACACATCATGAACTAATTAAAGCGAATTAACTTACCTTGAATACAAAGCTTTCATTGAAGACAGGCGTCAGCGTCTTTCTGTGAACCTTCGTCTCGAACTTTTTCTTCTTATCAGGATATACATAGACCTTAACGTAAGGATCAGATGTTCCGCACATGTCCATAGCGGGTAGGTCGCAGGCCTGAATAACACCCACCGTTAACTGTAAGTAAAACACATCATACTTTGTATTCTGGATCAGTTGTCCTATTTCTCGCTCAACGAAATATCGGATTGTCTGAAATTCTTGTAAGAAGAATTTTTGTGACCAGAAGATATACTTATAATACATCTATTACCTAAATATACCTATATATATCTATAGGCATATATAGATATACATCTATACATACCTATTATACACCTACATGTATATAATTATTATATTGTACACCTATAGACCTATTACCTAGATATACCTGTATATTACCTTTATTATCTACCTGAGGTAGAATTATACCCCATTTTATACCGCATTTATATTTTGTATTTATATGTATACCTCACATTTATACCTCACATTTATACCTCGAATTTATACCTCGATTTTTATACCTTAGTTTATCTGAACATTACGTCATTATACTACTTCTTAATTTTGAACCCCATCCACTTAAGTCATTAATTACAGATTAATTGAGAGTCCTCGACGAGGTCTCATTATCATCTCGGACTAGAGGAAGAGGAAGTCCTGGGATCAATTGGGATTCCTTGGCATGGTTTATAATCACTTTGATATGGGGGACCACTGCAAGATATGGATCTTGCAGTGGTCGCTTAAAAACTGTTTGCAATTTCAGTTCTTCTTATAAAAATGAAGCAGCTATGAAATACACACCTTTTTGAAAATAAAATTATGTATTTAGAGTGTATATTTCTGCACGATATAATGATTCAGAGAAATTGAATTTTGCGATACAAATCACTGCGCATTGTCTAAAATCAAATTATCTATTTAAACATATGTTAAATTTCGAAAGGGTATAGGCCTTTGCTTACTTCGCCTTTTTGAAAATCATAATCCAGGGAAAATTGCAGCTTTCCAAGATTCACATCGACTTTCTTTCCTTCCGTTTCGTTTATTTCCATGTTGCCTTCTAACTCTTCCAGGTCAGGCTGTATCTAACAACATCAATCCATTCATTTCCGGTTAAGTAAATTTTAAGAACTCCTTCGAACCCTGCCAATGCATATCAATTATAATTCTAAGAGCATTAATTAATTATATCCTTTCACATTAGAGATAGTCACATCATCATCTTGATATTTCATTGAATCACAGTTAAACAAATTATATAATAACATAATGAAACTAATTATATAATAATATAATGTAATATAATACAATAGTTTATATATGCAGACTATATATATATATATATATATATATATATATATATATATATATATATATATATAGAGAGAGAGAGAGAGAGAGAGAGAGAGAGAGAGAGAGAAAATTCTCAATCTATTAAAAATGGAAGATATTTCTTAAATGTCTCGCGGTCAATTATTTTTAACCTACATGTATTTGTATAATAATTAATCAATAAGTTAATAAATTAAGCTAAAATAATTCGTTAACGAATAATAATGCATCCAGACGCAAGTAAAATAAGTAAAGGGTTTTGAAAATTTAGAAGAATCATTGACGAAATTTGGCAATTGCAAAAGATCAATACTCTTTTGTTGTTATTCAGTAACAATAAAATAACGAGTTAAGCAACAATTAATTTATATACAGCATATAGACGTCTGTGTCTGAAACGTGATGTAAATATTAAACACGATATAAACATTAACAATTCTCAACATTTTCTTTGAACTGGTTTTCCAGGAAATTGGATTGGCATAGTTTGGACCCTGTCGATTTTTGCTTGTCGGCCTGGCTTTGATCCCATAATTATTGCTCGATGTTGTCACTGAACACAGTATCACTCTAACTATTGGCTGAAGCCAGTGGCGAAGTCGGTAGGACACTCGACCGCGGATTAGTATGTGCGGGGTTCAAATCCTTGGCTCGCCCGTCACTGACATCGCTTTCGAGTGAGGAAACTGACGTTAACCTTAGCATACCAGCTTTATTGGTGTTGCAAAAATGACAGATGTGTATAAAAGCCTGCACGGAAGAAGATCTACTAACTTGAAAGAGAATCAGTGTAAAGTTTGTTGTTTACCTTAGAAGAATTAGCCATCAGTTGAACACCCTTGACGTCTATGAAGCCTTTGCTCTTCTTGTGTTGAGATTCTTTTGGACCTTTCACTCTCTTCTTGCCGCATAATTTTCTCATCACATAGAAGAGAAATGCACCAGATATTGACAATACTAGGATACATATGATCGCTACCTCCCAGGCAGGAGCTGGGTGAACAAATAATTAAGCAGTTACTGTAATAATTGCAACCAATTACTGAAAAAATTGAAATAAGTCCAACTAACCCGTGTTGTGTACAGAATATATAAGGATGGAGCAACCATAAATTGCACGTGTTTTAGAGGACGATTAGGAAAAACTTAGGAAGGCAATGGGAAGTAACCTTTGACACTTAATTTTCACTAGTTTAGGTAAAATTATAGCATTAGAAAAGGCTAATTAGCCGCTTTAATTGATCAAAAGAGTGCTCCTACTGAGCGTAAAAGCAGCAAACTTTGGCTAAGAATATAATCCACGCCCTGAATTTGCCACTTGTAAGGAAATTGACGAGGAAAATATTTATATACTGATTTTTAAATTATTAAACTACTCTTCAGGCTAAGGCGCAGTTGCAAAGCTAACAGTGATTTGAGTTCATCAAGAAATCTTGTAAACTGGCAAATGCAATTTTGCTGTTTTGATGCTCAGAAGCACTGTCAGAACCAATGAGCAGGTAGATTTGGAACAAATCCTAGAACAATAACTATAAAAACAATTGAATATAGACCCTTGAACCAAACTGTTAGCAGTTTTGACGACATTTGCTTGATGAAGTCTACATTAGATTGGTCAATGAAATCTACATTAGATTGGTCGATGAAGTCTACATTAGATTGGTCGATTAAATCTACATTAGATTGGTCAATGAAATCTACATTAGATTGGTCGATGAAGTCTACATTAGATTGGTCGATGAAGTCTACATTATATTGGTCAATGAAATTTATATGAGATTGGTCGATGAAGTCTACATTAGATTGGTCAGTGAAATCTATATGAGATTGGTCAATGAAGTCTACATTAGATTGGTCGATGAAGTCTACAATACATCGATCGATGAAGTCTACATGAGATTGGTCAATGAAATCTATATGAGATTGGTCGATGAAATCTACAATAGATTGGTCGATAAGTCTACATTAGATTGGTCGATGAAGTCTACATTAGATGGTCGATGAAGTCTACATTAGATTGGTCAATGAAAGCTACATTAGATTGGTCGATGAAGTCTACATTAGATTGGTCGATGAAGTCTACATTAGATTGGTCAATGAAATCTACATTAGATTGGTCAATGAAATCTACATTAGATTGGTCAACGAAGTCTACATTAGATTGGTCGATGAAGTCTACATTAGATTGGTCGATGACGTCTACACTATGATGAAGTCTACAGTCGATAAGTCAATGAGGTCAAAACTCCGTTTATAAACGGGTTGTCCAGTTCAAGCTACTACTCAGTGAAGGAATCAACTGAAACAAACCACTGAGTAACTACATACGGCGACTATGTTGAGACATTTAAAAAGGATGCCCTTTTCCAAAATGTCCCTACTCTTCCAATAGGTTTCCCGCTGATATTCATTACGAGCAATGAAGCTATGGGAAATGTTAATTAAACCATTTCCTTACCACATCGGATGCTTTTCAGAAAGAGTCTTACTTGTATGAAAAGGGGGAATAAGAATATACATGTACATGTAGACCTGGGATCTGCATTTGGGTCAATCGGTTCTAGTAAAATTTTTGTCCTGATGTTTATCTCATGTTTATCTCATACTTATCAGGCATACTTTCTAGCATCTAAACCATTTCATCTAAGTACAATCATGTAAGTTAATGTGTAGTGATGTGTGCTGTGAGGACGTCCCTGACGTCATCCCTGGATGAGGAAACGGACGCTAAACCTCTATTATTATTATTATTATTAACTCATATAATTACTACTTACTCTCCTCTTTGATATGTTGTGTCTTCGTTTCCTCCCTTGTTACTTCATCTAGACCTGACGTAGAAACTGACCATGACGTCATGTTCTCTTCGCTGACGTCATGATATACCACGTGATGAACGGGTGCATGAACTTCTTGTTCTTCTATTGCTTTGTCTGATATGGCTCTGATAAGTCTCATGATTTACTTATTCGACGATTGATTGATGAATGGTCGACGACTATTAAGTGCTGAATATTGTGATGACTTTAAGCTAGTATTTAAATTGAGCTGAACGAATTAAATAAAATCAACAACGTCAACCAATGACATTTTATCCATTTGTACTCGACACAAGAATGATATAAGAAGTTTAATTAATTTATGTGGTCAAAATATCCAATCACTTCTGCCAACTGCTGCATTCATCGTCAGACTTTTCGTCATAACCTGAAAATGCAATAAGAGGTTATTAAATAAACAGTAAATAATTTATTGTCGAAATGCAATTATATAAATACTATCACCGTACTTGTATTCGGGGTACGGCCAAATAAAGATCTAATGCGTACTGAGCATGTAGTCAGTCGACATTGAAACCGAATGTAGTGGAAATTTCACAACTTTAAAGCCATATTTTAATAGCTAATTTTTACTTGATCTCTCTTACACACACACTTGTTTCTCCCTTTCTCTCCTCTTATCTCTCTCTCTCTCTCTCTCTCTCTCTCTCTCTCTCTCTCCTCTCGTGATCTTTAATGAATAAATACTGTTTGTGTTCCCTATTATTGTCTTTTTCAAATCTATTTTAGTTACATTTACGGCAGTAGCAGTTTTTTGCGATTCTTTAGCAGTGAGTGAAAAAAGGAATTTGCTTTAGAAGTTTTTAAACAGCCATACTTACGTTGATAAGATAGGAATAAAATTCCATTATATCAGAAAATTCAAGGAGATTTGAATTACATAAAGAAGTAGACTAGCAAACATGCATGGTAGTCAATGAAAACTACATCTACAGAAGTAAGTTACTAAGAAATTAAGATAAATATTCACAGAAAATAGAGCAAGAGAAAGTGGATAGATTAGGGGGATTAATTTCAGTGTGGAGTTATTTTGAGATCTTGAGCGGTATTTCAGTGGAAGTTCTGCATAAAAAATCCAGAAAAGTTCAAATTGGAGCTAACACTCTAGAACGCTTTGAGAGTCAAAATAATATAAATATAGCGTATTTAGATTCTATAGTATTCTTATGGCTTAATTTGATTGGCCTAAGGTTGGATATTTTTGGACTAATTTTGGCAAACAAAGTAATTTAGTGCATATAGGCCTAAATGTATTACGTATTGCGTACGTTGACTGTTGCTTTCGATAAGGGTAAATAGATTTTCAGAAAGCTTCGCTGAAAATCTGACAAGATTTCCACAACTTCTTTATTTTCTTTTCAAATAACTACAATCAAATGGACAAAAATGCCAGGGGGTAAAAATGAAAGTCCCTCCTCGTAAACGTGCCTCTGTAAATAGCAGCAGAAATAGAGCAAGAGATAAAGGTCGGGACGAATGTAAAGTGATTTAATTTAACCCATCGGGCCACCGGAAGTAGAATGTTGAACAGCGTTGCCACTAAATGATTAATGAAACACGGCCGGGCTCCACGTACAGTTTCCACGTGTTCCATAGCCGAACAATCAGTTCACTGAAGCACCACCATGGAGCTTTGCTAGGATATACCGGACCTCAAAGATACCAAATTACATAGTTACATTGTTAATCAACAAAAAAATAGTAACTTACAGCGTCATAAGGGCTGCTCTCAGAGGGGGTCCTCTGGGATTCGAACCTACTGATTACTGCTATCAGAGAAGCGCGCTACCCACTCGGCCATTGAAACGGTACAAACGGTAAACATTTAAGTTACAGAGATTTAAAAAATAAATCACTCAATTGTTAGTAGACATTGATCATCATCATCATCATCAACATAATCATCACCATCAACATCTTCATCATCATCATAAGCATCATTTTCACCATCATCATCATCATGATCTTATCATCATCATCATCGTCGTCATCGTCGTCATCATCATCGTTATCGTCATTATAATAGCCATCATAGTCATCTCCGGCAGAGTCATAGGACCTCAATGCAATCAGACACTAGTCAATACTTCTTTCATCTCTCAGCTGTTGATGTGGATTGCTCGCTAATTGCTCGGCTTTCTTTCATCTCCCGCTTATCATCGTCAGCTGTCAGTCACACATAATACACCGCAGTCTACAGCAGCTAATCTCAGTCTAACCAGGTTCAATCTGACGTGGAATAATCAATAAAACAAGATGTAAGAATTGACTGGAATGCTCTGGCGCGTAATTATCGATTGAAAGAAAATCACAAGAGAGTGTTAAAATCACATCGATCTGATTTACTTGTATAGTCAATGTACAGAACAGTGCAGTATAGTGCACTGCAGTATAAAACAGTGCAGTGCAGTGCGAAATAGTGCAGTGCCGGGCTTAGCGCTTATATAGGCTTTACTTAAACGTATTTTACACAAATACCTTACAAACTGAGTATGATTTTAATTGTGAAAAATTCAAAATGGATAGACTAATAGTGATATGAAAGTAGATAAATCTTTAACTCTCCGTATCTGAAGAGTTACGATGCTTCATTTATAAGTTAGACTTCTGTTACCTCGTTCTGTTGCCTCTACAGAAGCGTAAATGGTCACTAGCTTGGTCTGACTTCATGACCAATACGGCTACTAGTCAGGTAGATCCTGTTTAATAATAGACCCTAGTATTATGTACTAGGCGATGACCCGGAGGGGGCCTAGGGGGGCCGCCCCTCCCCCTCCTTAAGACCGTCAAAAAATAGCACGTAGTACGAACTTAATAAGTACGTACAACTTGTATTAGACCGACATTTCTAAAGGAAAACAGCTTATATTCGTGCTGAAATATCTAAATCTAGCTGCGCATTAATGTAGTATATGTGTATTGCATAGTATCAATTTAATGCATCGGTGATGCCATTGAAAATATACCATAATTTTCTACTGAAAATAAGCCTGTAAGGCTGAAGCCAGTGGCGAAGTCGGTAAGATATTCGATCGCGGATGAGTATTTGCCAGGTTCAAATCCTGGACTTTCCCGTCACTGACATTGCTTTCGAGTGTGGAAACTGACGTTAATATTAGCTTTTTAAAGATGTCCTAAAGTTGTTCTGTAGCCTGGAGGTCCTGATTCCCTACTCTTTATTAATTTCACTTACAGAGCCCTTGTGTGCTAACACATGGGTATAATCCAACGTTAGTGAATTTAGCAGATTGACTATTCAGATTAAGATAAAAATAGGATGTAATTCTAAGGCAAACCTTTACATTTAGCTACTTGATATGATCTAAGCTTGAATACGACTCCGCGCATATAATTTACTCTAAATGCAACGTGTACCTCATAAGTCCCTGCCACTCCACATGTACTCCAGGGAGGTGTCGTACAAGAAGAGTGAGATTTTTCTTTTATTCTGAGCACCAAAGCATTGTCACCCATTCATTTATACTACTAAACTGGCTGGAGCCAGTGGCGACGTCGGTAAGATATTCGAGCACGGACCAGTATGTGCGGGGTTCCATTCCTGGACTCGTGCGTCACTGATATCGCTTTCGAGTGAGAAAACTGACATTAGCCTTTTTACTAAGAGATTTGATGTATATAGGTTTCAATAACATTATATATGTTGTAGAACCAATAATAATAGTAATAAGAATGATATCTATTGCTATTTATTTGCATGCTCGTTCTGTATCAAGGGACTTGTAAAACAGATCAAATGACGGCTGCTTATGTCGTATGAAGTGATGGCTAGAGCCAGTGGCGACGTCGGTAAAATACTCGACCGCGGATCAGTATGTGCAGGGTTCAAATCCTGGGCTCTCCCGTCACTGACATCGCTTCCGAGTGAGGAAACTGACGTTAACATTAGCTTTACCAGCTTTTCAAGCAAAATCTGAAAGAGGCAATTGCATGCAGACTAATTTAAGCATTGCATTTCTTATTATACGGGCTTTGCAAATGGCGATAACCGGTAATCCGGTAATCCGTAATTGTAATCTGGCAAACGAGTTTTGGCTTATATCTGCAATCTCTAGTCGAAAGATACAAGCAAAAGATAAAAGATAAAAACGTGATTATGTAATATTACTATGAATATGTGCCAGTATGCATGATTCAACAGAGGCTCTCTACTGGCAGGTCCATGGTATAAAATGCCTCCACTCTTCTTTGTCTCCCGCTTTTCTCTTAATGACCCCATATAAATGGATATTTAAATCATCATACTTTTCACGAAGGTTGCAGAATATTTTGTGTATATTCTGTACATTTGACCACTCTTTTTATAATTTATAAACTTAAGTATCTTAGACACGCTTTCAAACACTAGAAACTAAATTTACCAAGAAATTTATTTTAGTTGCAATCGACATGGGTTTATATTATTCTAAAAGCCAGAATAAATGTAGCGACTTCAACCTAAATCAATTTCGGATCTAATTCCACGTTAAAAAAACCAGCTGCAATAGCCTACTTAACTTGTACCGAATTTTCTCTCAATATATTTAACAGCAAAACTGGATGAGCTGAAATTGAAGAAAGTTGCTCTAAATCTCCCTTCGGCTTTTGTCTAAACATTAAACGCATTGAGTAGCGACATTATAATGGGGCACTGAGTATCTCAAAGCCGGTAATACTATCGACTATTAGAGCTGCTTTGATTGAGCTCTCTGTTCCTTACTGGATAAAAAGAAGAAGAAATGCCAAATAGGTGGCAAATTAAATGTCAAGGTCACTGTAGTGTATCTCTGTTTCTCTGTTAATCGGAATGTGAATGTGGACTATATAGGGATATTTAATTTTTCATTAACCCTTACTAAATTTCAGGACAAATTTTTAACTGAAATTAAAAAAACTTTTCTGAAAAATAAAATTAATAAGAAATTTAGTATTAATATTTTTTTATTTTGAGGGTTTAAAGACAGAAGCCTAAAGGGTTATATTCCAGGCGTCAGTGGTACAACGGTTTACCCATGAAACTCGATCATGACTGTGGTAGACCAACTGACCGACAAACCAAAGCGGCTGTCATACTTGACTGAGTGATGATCCAGTTCTGAAACTAAGTGGACAAAGCCCTTAAGTCCTAACAGTCTCTGGGATCCCTGAGACCAGAGAGAACGCCTACAGTGACCTCACCTCGCATGAGCCCTATGATACTGCTAGGATAGTCAGGATACTGCTAGGATAGTCAGGATACTGCTAGGATAGTCAGGATACTGCTGGGATAGTCAGGATACTGCTGGGATAGTCAGGATACTGCTGGGATAGTCAGGATACTGCTAGGATAGTCAGGATACTGCTGGATAGTTAGGATACCGCTAGGATAGTCAGGATACTGCTAGGATAGTCAGGATACTGCTAGGATAGTCAGGATACTGCTAGGATAGTCAGGATACTGCTGGGATAGTCAGGATACTGCTGGGATAGTCAGGATACTGCTGGGATAGTCAGGATACTGCTAGGATAGTCAGGATACTGCTGGATAGTTAGGATACCGCTGGGATAGTGCAGTCCTCAACCAGTTGTCCTATCCCGAGTAACGCTCCAAACAGTCTCCGGGTGCCTGAGACGAGAGCTAACACTCAACTCCAGTTCCAAAATGAAACTTTCCTAATGATCATATTTAATTTCTTTTTAGTGGATTTAACGTCAAGGTCAGAAGCCAGAAGGGTGTCTCTTCAAGACGTCGATCCCAACCATCGCTGTGGTTGACTAACTGACTGACCAGCCAAAGCTGCAGTCAGACAGGTTGGAGCCAGTGGCGTTGTCGGTAAGATACTCGACTGCGGATCAGTATGTGCGGGGTTCAAATCCTGGGCTCTCCCGTCACTGACATTGCTTTCGAGTGAGAAAACTGACGTTAACCTTAGCTTTTTACTAGACGAGTGATGATTCAGTTCTCATGTCATCATTTGATATGATGTCCAAGTGTGATCTCTCAATTATTGTTTTGATGAACTGCGTTAATTAGAGTTAATTCCATTGTAATCTATAGGGGGTTTTAGAAAACATTTTACATGTATTTTATATGAAATTTGCACATTTGCAGTACTGTTTCTAGAAATTTAAGAAATTGTTAAAGTAAAAACGACTTAATTTTTAGAAACAAAAATTAGCTCTAAACTGTTCAGTTAGAAATCATAATTAAATAATAATATTTTTTCAAAATCTTAATTTCTTTCTTAGGTTAAAGTTAACAATATTGTACCTTTAACCCTATATTGCACTGGAGTGCCAAACGGCGCTGTAACTTTCCGTTGATGTAGAGTCATATGCCTTAACGAAAAATGTGATAATTGCACGCTAGTGTCGTCCGGCATTATAAAGTTTTTGTACTTGCGACATGAAAAGGTTGAACCATGTGACTTCCTTGGCGCTCAAATTCAATAACATAAACATTGATAAGAAATTTTGACAGAGGTAAAAATGATACATTTTCGGGCATAACTACAGGGTCTCTGTTGAAACAATGTTGTAATAAAAATAGTTTTCATTTAGAAGATACAATTATCGAACAGTTTAGCCGTTACATAATGAAAAATATAGTTTTTCATATTAAATAAAGTAATAGATTTGTGCAGTGCCGTCCGGCACTAGTGTGCCATGAACCTTAGTTTTGATAACAGTAATTTATGATACAATTTGAATTTATCTTTTATTTTGGCTTAGTTTAATATACTTATAGCTGATGTATACTGTATTACTGATCTCTCTAAAGTCAAAGGCCTGCTTAACGTCAGTTTCCATGTCTCAAAATGATGTCAGTGACAGAGAGAGCAATCGCTTTGAACCCTCTGTCTACTTTTCAACACTCTACCGGCTCTAGTTATACGTGTACAGGCCTATTATATTTATCACACATAAAATATATGGAGGGTTAAAATAAGGAGAGGGCAGGTCGCTTATCTATAAGGGGCAATTTTCCCTTCAAGTCTTGAAATTATATATCTTTCTATATATATTATGCAGATTTCGAAAAATTGCACAATGGATAGCAAATCTCTCAATTCCACCAAAACTAGCCAATTTGCAAGTCGATTTCTAATTTCTAATTTTCCAATAATAACGATTTATAATAATCTTGGACAAAATGTCCAAGTGGCATGCTAGTGCCGATTGGCACTGTAAAAATAAATAGAAATATTTTGTTCTTTTTCACATTTTTGGTAATTTTTTATTACAAACCCTAATAAAGAGCAAAAATATACCTAAATTTAATATTTTAATGACAAACAAAAAAATCATGCAATATAGGGTTAAAATTAGTCCATCGTGGATGCTATAAAGCAGAACCTTTAAAGATGTTGCCTTTATTCTAATTTGAGAATATAATTGAGTTTAATAATATTCTGACGCCATAATTCAGAATCCTTTCATAAATTCCAAGCTAATCATCTGTGACAACAGATGGCACAAGTAATATTGAAAACCACTGAAAATTTATCTCTATCTCTTCTAACCTATGACATTTAAAAATCTTTTCGTAACATTCCGAGAATCATGAACAGCAGTACCTAATTTGGGAAAGATGTGAACCAAATAGTGAAATTTATTTATATTTTATTATAAAACCGAAAATCATCGATAAATCTTCTAATTTTTTTTCCCGCCCGTTTTCATTTATATCCTCATATTTGCTCACGGAAATTTCAAGCATCTGTCTGAGAGAAGCTCACGAGCTTTTTGTTACAGTAACTGTGCCTTATGCTATACTTTATATTAGATTTATATGTATATTATATTTATGCTATACTTTATATTATATTTATATTATATTTATATTATATATATTCATTTCTTTATTCGTCAAAAACAGACAGGATCAAGATGCATCACATATACATGTAAATATGTACACACACATAAACACAAAAACATAAAACAATCAAAAAAGAAATACTAGAAACTTAACTAGAATTCCTGCTAATACCAGCACTAGGATTAAAAGCTTCGTAAATTAAATACACGCTTCTACCATAAGACACTATTGTCTAGAACCATCGAACAATTTATAGGCAATCTAAAACAATGACACATTTTATCTAAATCCCTCAACAAATATCTAATTACAAAATGCTTTCAAATTATATTTATACTGAATCTATTTAGGCTGCTTCCAAAGAAATTAAACATAAGTTTAACTCTAATGTGCTTAAAATCCAACTTACCCAACCCTATCATAATTGGCTTAACAGATTCCCATTTATGATAGTTAAATAGCTTTCTATAAACACTGTTCCAGGCAACATTTAAATCATGAATTTGATCGTTTCTAAGTGAAATACTGACAGTGGCATAGGTTAAAATGGGCAAGCAGTAGGACTCTAAAAGATGCAATCTTGTCAGCTCAGTTAAATAAGCTGATTTACTCAATATATTATTGCAACTAGAGTAAAATTTTCTGATAATCAAATTGGTATCAACCATTAGATTTTTACTTGCTATAAAAGTAATACCTAAGTATTTAAAACGTTTTACCCAGTTTAATGGTTTTTTAATTAGAGACATTGGAGAAATTTCACAGGCTGACCCTAACCCTATCGCAGCACACATAGATTTATCTATATTGAATTCCAATAGTAAATTATCAAAATAAATTGAGCATTGATCTAGCATCTTTTGTAAACCGAACACCGTTGGTGAAATAAGAAGCAAATTATCAGCGTATAAGATCATACCAACAAATTGTGCACCAATGGTACAACCTACATTAAGAGATTTTAGGTCATTAATGCAAGGATCAATAAAGATATTAAATAAAGCCGGCGATAGAGAGCTACCTTGTCTCACGCCACTTTTAACACAAGTATTATGAGAATAGGATCCATTCCAACGAACACAGACATTTAACTTAGAATACCAGTCCTGTAGCACAATTATAATCCATAAAGGAATGCCCTTCAATATAAGACTTGTAAATAATTTAAAGTGGTTAACATTATCGAATGCCGTCTTCAGGCCAAAAGTGTGGCCAAGTATTTATGCTATACTTTATATTATATGTATATTATATTTATGCTATACTTTATACTATATTTATATTACCCTTATTCTATACTTTTTATTATTTATATTACACTTATGCTATATTTTATATTATATTTACATTATACTTATGCTATACTTTATATTATATTTACATTATACTTATGCTACACTTTATATTATATGTACATTATACTTATGCTACACTTTATATTATATTTACATTATACTTATGCTATACTTTATATTATATTTACATTATACTTATGCTACACTTTATATTATATTTACATTATACTTATGCTATACTTTATATTATATGTACATTATACTTATGCTACACTTTATATTATATTTACATTATACTTATGCTATACTTTATATTATATGTACATTATACTTATGCTATACTTTATATTATATGTACATTATACTTATGCTATACTTTATATTATATGTACATTATACTTATGCTATACTTTATATTATATGTACATTATACTTATGCTATACTTTATATTATATGTACATTATACTTAGCTATCAGAGAAAATAGAAGTTAAATAAAACAATCATTTAATTAATAGCTAAAAAAGGAAGTAACCTTCTTTTTACCACATTCATGTAGGCTACATACAATTACAAGCTATATTCTATCGCTCTCTCTCTCTCTCTCTCTCTCTCTCTCTTAGTTCACTGTCTTGTGGCAGGTCCATGTCATGACTCCTCCACATACATGCATGTCTATCCTCTGCTTTTCTCTTCATTTCAACATATTAATTAGTTATGAAACCATCAAGTGTCTTATGTCTCGGTCTTCTTCTATCTTTTTTCCTTACATTCTTCCTTCAGTCCTCCTTTTAGTTTTTTTAAATATTTATTTAGTATCGTTTATTTGTTCATCACAGCACAGATTATACAAACAATAGGAACGTACATGTAGTCAGACAAACAAACAACAATATGAAAGAGGATACCATAAAAGAGTCATAGCTCTGTTCGGCAATACCATAATTAGAAGCTATAGCAGAGACTAATAAGTCTGAAATACAAAAATTTCTATTGCATTACTAATTACAGTAAAACCATTGGTATCCATACAATTGAACATTTTCAAATTAGGAAATGGCCAGACACGAGCAAGGGAAACTCAAAATAATTTTTAAAAACATCTCGAAATTATTAAAAATTGAATAAATAAACTAAGTTCATATATCTAAATAGCAAAAAACTAACTATTTAAACTAAACTTTCGAGTGCAAAGAAAAATAATAAAAAAAGAAAAGGAAAATACAATGAAACAAATGTAGTGTCTAATTAACTAGTACAAGCGTTCAAGGAGAGCTTTACTAGAATAAATACATAAAGGCTAAATTAATATTGATTAAATTAGTTAACCATTTCCTCTCAGGTCATGACCCATCCAGTTCTTTTTTCTATTCCTTGTGATATTTATAAATTGACTATTTTTGTCAATCCTATTTAGTACTTCTTCATTCGAAATTTTGTCAGATTATTTGGTCAAGTATTCTCCATAGCCACATTTCGAATGCTTCCTGTTTCCTGATATCTTCTTTTCTTGACGTTCATGTTTACACCCGTCCTATATATATATATATGTATATATATATATATACATATATATATATATATATATATATATATATATATATATATTAAACAAGCTATATTACTTAGCCTCTCTCTACATAAATCTAGGCCATCTATGCTAGCATTAGATAGGCAATTAATATAAGGCCCCTATACTATACATGTACTACTTAAAGGTAGGATTTCTCTCTGTATACTTGACGCATGTAGTCTGTATTAGTCTGGAACAGTATTTCAATCTAAGTTTAGCTGTTCAGTATCTCAATCTAAATTTAGTTCTCAATCTCATAACCGGTTGTATTTCAAGGATCTCACGCCCCTATATATCCGCTTATCAGTTCATACTATTTGCTTTTACACTTTTCACTCTTTTCCATCTCTACCTTCGTGTTTTTCTTAAGGAAGCATTCCCTTTGCATTAGTCCTATTCATCACGAGCATTCGACGGATTGAATTATTATATTTCACAAAAATCGCACCTTTAAATCAATAGAATTTCTATTAGAATGCAGACATCAGACCATCAGGTCGAACTGCCTTAGAAAATTAAATTGGAATTTCGCTTAGCAGATTTTTACGGTCAAAAATCAATTGTACTGGAAGCTCAAATAAGTATGTTAATATGTACGCATGTCATTACTATTCAGCAAAATGAAAACCCCTACGAAATTACGTCTTTTATATCATCGCTTACACTTAAATGACCTATATAGGTTAGATAGTTGTATACGAACAACAACAACGATATTTAAAGTACCACTGTCGTCAATGACAATCGAGCACTATGTAGCCAAAGCCAAGCTGGTGACTAAAAGTGCTAAATGGGCAAAAAACGATGCGATTTCAATATCCAAAGTAACATTCCACATTGGCTGGAGCCAGTGGCGAAATTGGTAAGATACTCGACCGCGGATCAGTATATGCGGGGTTCAAATCCTGGGCTCTCCCGTCACTGACATCGCTTTCGAGTGAGGAAACTGACGTTAACCTTAGCTTTACCAGCTTTTACAGCAAATGGAATAAGAGGAAGGGAGGTGTATGAGGTGCCTTTATAAAAATGTTGTAATCACTGATTGTGTTCAAAGCCGTCGCTCCATGAGGCGTTGTTTTCATACATAATGCTCCAATTCTGCCACTACAATATAAGTACACGTTTAATTATTGCTAAACATGACCTAATTCATTCCTCTTTATCTGACCTGAATTCTTCGTGGCGCAAATTGATTTAACGTCTTCGAATATTATACGGTTCTGTCGTTAATCAAAAAGGACAACTGTCGGAAGGATCCATCGTAAGGGTTTGACGAGGGAGAGAGGTGGGGTAGATTTTCCTGGATGAGCAATAATCAAATATGAAAGAATTGACGACACACAAACAGAGCGTCATGCGATGGTTCCTCGGGGTTTCAATTGATTTTCATTTCGCCAGTTGATTTTGATGCCGACGGCATATGAAGCTAAATTTAAACGAGTAAAAGAACTGTATGAATGATTATAGTGATTTTATTATCATTAACGTTAACTATAACGAAGTCATTATAGTGACATATCCAATATCACAATCAGAAGGATTGTTCTGATGCCATAATAGAATGTATGTTCAACCTGTAAATAAAGAGTTGATATACATTATGCATGCAGCGCTGGCTGGGAAGTCCAAGTTGCAATCTGTGCATCTAGCCAAGAAACTGTATAAAATTATCAGTTAGGTTATTAAGCAATTCCTAAATCAAATTTAAAGTCAAACTCTTAGTCAAATTCTTAATTATTTTTTTAATTATATTCTTATGTTAAATTTCTAAATTAAGTTCACCGAATTAAATTACATTAAATTAAACTACATGGTAAAGTTAACGTTTTAGTGAATCTCCGCAGGGTATAGCAGGATTATTTGTACAAAATGGGCGACCCTGATAAAGAGTTCTGGGGAAAATCGAACCATTAATTCGAATTGATTGCAAGCTAAAGAAGAAATATATTTAAATTACTTTGGATTACTATAATAATATATATAAATGATATATACTGCGTGCATCTCATATTTTAATTTAGAGCTACAAGTGTATTAGCTTTCGATATTTCTTACAAAACTCTCCGCAACAAAAATGTTTTTAGTCATCCGAATCCGAACCGAATCCTAATTATTACATACAGTATGTACTGTTCAAAACTGCTTAGAATGTGGGATATCAAAATACAGCTTGTATATGTATATTGTACTCGAAGTATATGGAGCCTCAGAAATCGTAAAAATTGCAAGTGACTGACTCTAAGGTAAACTGACCTCTGGATTCGATCCTCGGCCAAGCTGATCAATTAATAAAATCTCGATTATAAAAGTGTTTCGAGACGTTCAAACGACTAGTAAATGAATTAAGAAATAAAACTGTTTAAAGGTTAAATGTGAAGCATTAAAAGTGGCAGACAGAATCATGAATGATCGGTTCAATATGAATAATATTTAAACCCGAAATATGAGCTTAAGTACCTACAAAATTCTCTGTTCTGCGGCATAAGGTAAACGCTAAAATTCATAACTCGAAGGTTTTCAACTCACGAACCTTTAGTTACTACTGCATCAGTTGTTCTCCTTGTTTATTGAATGATGGAAAACTCTCCATCATTCAATACTAGACTACATTAAGCAAAAGGTCTCTTAATCTGATGCCTGATTAAATTACGAGTTCATCTAATAAACTTGAGTCATTAATTATATCGGCACGAATTCTCATCAACCCTCTGCGTGGTTATATAGTCTATTTATTATTATATATGTTAGCTTATTATATATTTAGGTTATTAGGCCTACTTCTCTGCACATCTGGTACAAGTCATGCCTTTCATGCCATCGATTACAGTCGACTGATTGACTGATTGATTAATTGATTGATTGATTTATTGAATGACTGATTGATTGAGGGATAGATTTCAGTCTGATGATTTTTCTCTGAAATGTTTTCATATAGTATGCAATTTCTCTTTATTTCCTTCTATTTGTATCTTTTTCTCTGTCTCCTGAATTCTCTCTTTCTCTCTCTCTCTCGCTCTCTCTCTCTCTCTCTCTCTCTCTCTCTCTCTCTCTTTCTCTCTATTTCTCTAACTTTCACCCTCAATTACTCTCTCATTGAATTTTAATAGCTACAAAAATGTCTGAAAATTATTACATTTCAATCTTTAGAAGCCTGCTTCAGTTAAAATAATATCGCAATTTCAAATGCTTAGATTTTGCATTCACATCATTAATAGTCAGAAATTATGGCAAAAAGGCTGTTTGATAAATACTATTGTAAAGCACCTTCTAAGTATTTTTAAATAGTACATATTCGAACTCAGTCTGCTTTCAAACTCCAGACAGAGCACTCCGAAGATCAATAAGTTAATTCCCCGGAATAGGCTTCGTCTAACCCACACCCTACATAGTCAATATCTTTGGGAAAATAAGGCTTATATGGTGGTCTCTTGCTATTATCTTCAGTGTTTTATTTGTCACCTCTATGACACGTGCAGTTAACTATTAGTGTATTCTTCAGTTTTGCCGGGCAGATAACGGTAAATTCTGCGGTATCTAAAAGAGATTTTTGCTCATACTAATCTTATATTTTTTTCGACTATCCTTTTCTCACTATACAGAAATTAAAAGCATCAACATATGATATTATAGGTGTGTTCTATGCTTGGTTCAGATTTTATCATTTGTGCCGTGAAATGAGAAATCATATCATAAGTATTCCACTACCCTGCAACCATACTGACTGTGGTATTCAAGTTAAAAACCTTTCACTAACAAATAAAGTTTCAGACGTTTCCTTTTTAATTAAACGAGGAAATTGAAGAGTAGTATAAAGATGCATGCAACGGTAGCGAGGCTGATACATTATGACACTCGTATCTATTTCATGTCTAGTCCTGTAGCGTCTAATACAGTTGCATCTGAGTGAAAGCTTAGACCACTACACTCGTGCAAACAAACCACGTTGTGGATATGCGTAATAATATTGTATGTTCCAATTATATTTGAGCTAAGATTAAAGTAAAGGTTAACGTCAGTTTCCTCACTCGAAAGCGATGTCAGGAATATTGGGAAATATTTAAATTTACCACGATGGGTAAAGATATTAAACAAGAACTTAATTTCTTTTTAGTTTCTGCAATAGTCCGCTGCCAAACATAAATTCATATTCCGCGCCTGATTTCTGATTTACTGAAGTGCATTCCAAAGATCGACAACTCAGTCAACAATGTTATGTCCTAACCTCATTTTGGCCGTTAGAACGAAAAAGGTGACTTCTAGCCTGGTTGTCTTTACTACGATTCTCAGTTTCTGCTTAGGTGCTCTTACAAAATGCGCAAAGTTTAATTGCTTTAATCTATACTAAGCTGAGCCGGTGGCACGTTAGCATGTTGTTCGATAGAGGATCAGTAGGTGCAGGGTTCAAATTCAGTGGTCTTCCCTTCACTGACAAATTGACGTTAAACTTAACTTTAACTTTTAGCTTTAAATTGCGGTCCGGACAAAACTCCGGACTAATGAAATTTACTTAAATTTTTGTATTTTTATCTCAGCTTTTCTCAAATATCTATGAAGAAATATAAAGCATATTCTACAACATAGAACAGCAATACTATCGATCAATAGTATTGCTGTTCTTAACAGCAGTATTCCTTCAATCTAACATTAGTTTTACTTTCACTTCCTGGTCTAGTGGCATCTCTTGGAGATTAGTTTACCGGTGCAGAAGGACTTCAAGCGATTTTACAGATTATCTGCTCGTGCCTGGGATTTGCTTGCAATCAATTTGACATGAACCGCTGCACGCTGTCGCATTGATTATTTACGAGCTGAATCTTTGTGAAGTGACAATTTTATGCGTTCTTGATAAAATCATCAGATGTCTTTACCTGAGCGACTGCAAGAGTCAATCATTCAATTAATTAATTTACTTCCAGTTTTTAATTCAACGCTAAGTTATGGCACCTCGTAGTGGATTTACTACGACACGTATTCCATGGAATGAGATAGGATATTCAATGAGGGATAGTGAAGTAGGAAGCTGCTAAAATCTTAAAAATCAAAAGAAATGTGCTGAGGAGAAGTAAAGTCCTTAACGAAGCCAGTCCGGTGATCAAAAATTGTAAATCACATTGGAGCTTAATCTGCGCTCTTCGCTAACCTGGCTATATGAGCTAATGGCTTCTGAGATAGTTTTACATTTCCTTCTTAAATTTATCATTAATCGACTAAGTCGTGTGAATTTATAATTAGTCCACTCTAGAGGGGGTCCTGATACAAAATGATTCAAAAGAAATACTAAAAAAGCTTTAAGATCTATTTTACTCTCCATTAAATTTCTCCTTCATCGGAAGTAAAATAGTAACATAACTTAATCTCTCTTTCTAGTGTACTGTGAAATTTCAGGCCCAAGGTACATATTCCTACTCACAGTCTGCTTTAAATCGCCCGAGCGAGCACTCTAGTGCCGTATTTATTATCTAGTTTTTCAATACTCAACTCAGATTTCTATAAATAGAATTTTGTCGATGATTGATGGACGTGTAGATTTATTGACCGGTTGCTTGAGCTTAAGTATTAGAATGTTATATTGACTAGGCATCATCAGTCTGTGCTACCCACGGATGTTATAATGACTAGGCGTCATCAGCCTGTGCTACCCACGGATGTTATAATGACTAGGCGTCATCAGCCTGTGCTACCCACGGATGTTATAATGACTAGGCGTCATCAGCCTGTGCTACCCACGGATGTTATAATGACTAGGCGTCATCAGCCTGTGCTACCCACGGATGTTATAATGACTAGGCGTCATCAGCCTGTGCTACCCACGGATGTTATAATGACTAGGCGTCATCAGCCTGTGATAAATAGGATGTTATAATGACCGCACTGGATCAGCAACCTGCACCATCCATGGATGTCATAATGACCAGACTGAATATCAACAACCTGTACCATCCAATGCAATAATGACCGGAATGTATCATCAACCTGTGCCATCCATGTATGTCATAAGGACCGGACTGGATAATCAACCTTTGCTAGCCTTGCTAACCTTATATAGAATGCCATATTTGAAAATACCTCTCTTTAATTTTTCGAAATTCGCTGAAGTAACCAATTGATCGCGTTGCTATGCGATATATCTTTTTATTATTCAGTTCAACATTATAGACATCTATAAGTAATAGGGATGGTTTAGAATTTTAATTTAATAGCAAATGTAATATATTGAAGCTGAAATTTCAAATTAAAAAGTGAAAATAAATTGAAACACTACATGTGTATTTCGCAAATTAGTGTTTCGATAATGTAGTAATTGTCACTTATATCCAAACACCGTGTCTTGTAAAACTGCATATTGTTGACAAGACTTCTTCAGTTGTTACTGAATCAGTGTTCATCTTTAGGGTTTGCTGGTTACATTACTTACACGGTATATGGAAATATTTTATTAAACGCCATGTATAAGACGACATGCATTGCATTAATATTCTAAGAGATTTATAGCACATTTAAATCTGAAGAGATTAAATTAAATATTATTGGTAAATATTAGTTCGTTTTGTTTGTTTGTCTGCTTGTATCTGCCATATAATGGTGAATAAAAGAATATATTATCACCCCCGCAAAAAATGAATTTCAAATCAATAACGTTTAATGTCAGTTCTACCAGTTTATTCGAGTATGTTGTAATTTTTACACCTGCAAAACTTATACAAGTTACTTTTAACTACATGGTTACCGGAGCATATCATTAGATATATACACATACCTATGAATATAGACACATCAGTCTAAACTAACACAAAGAATGACACATGTAGCCTGAGTAGGGAATCAGTAAAAGCCGGAAATGATAATGTGTAGCGAGGAAGCAGTGCTGCAACAAATCAATATGCGACAATTAGGATGCTGCCAATGCAGGCGATACATTACACTGGATTTACTGCATAGGTGTTCTTGTACACTGCATGCGAAATTAAATGCGACTATGGACTGTAGGCGCGCGTGTGTTGATGTGTGTATGTGTGTGTGTGTGTTTGTGTATATATGTGTATGTGTATATCTGTGTATGTGCGACTGTGCGATGTGCATGAAGTAAATTGCGGTAATACTAATTGCTGGTTAGAATACAATAATTTTACCAATAACTTGAAAGCATAACTATTTTATAATTTTCAAATACTCACGATTAAAAATTATGCTGACATTTTGACCGCAGTATTGAAAGAACTAGTGAGTCAATCTCACATCAAAATCTGGACTTAACTTCTCTCGCTTCAGGTTATAGGTATCCTAATAATTATATAATTAGTTAAGTAATTAGAAATTACACAAGCCTGCAGTTTGGCATAATTTGACATAAAAATTTGAAATCTTATCTTTCTCGCGTTCTTCAATTTCACTGATGTAAAATGTAACGAATGTAACGTAACGATAGTTGCGACCTTGATAGAAGTTCCCAACAAGAGTACTTTGTGGATTATACAGATGTTTCGATCTAATAAACATCTCTCTCTCTCTCTCTCAGCGACCATGATAGAATTTCACAACAAGAGTACATTCTGGAAAGAATTCTGCGTCGAAAGTGGAGATTGACAGGGAGGAAAATGATGCTTTTGACTCTGTCTCGCCCCTAAAAAAATTCGTTACCGCCCGTCACCGCGGTATAAATTTCATTTTGAATCCGTTCCCGCAGAGTCCCGTAGAGATTAAAATAATTACCGTGGTATAATATGCAGATTTTATGCTTTTTAAATATTTTAAAGTAAATTTAAGTTGGATTTTTAAAACTAGTGTACACTTTTTATTACAGGGGAATATTTAAATTAAAAGTATTCCGCAAAAAAGACTAAATAAATTATGAATGCAGATAAACAATGATCAAACAAAAGCAATGTTATTCTGCTAACTCACACCGTTTAAATTTTTAAAGGAATTTTTTTAGCGCAATAGGAGTCTATTTTTACCAGGGTACTAACTTTTTTCCTGCATCGAGGTAAAATTTCAACTTAATCTTTCGCATATTTGATAAACTTATCGGTAAACTAACATAATATTATATTGAGAGCTGAGCCGTAGATTTATAAATATTACTTCTATTGGTGTTTTGAACCCTTGGTTGACTCTTTCGCTTCCATAAATAAATTCATATAGAATTAAACGAAAGTGATGAATCCAGGTCGAGATAGGCCTAATCAGGATCGTTGGTTAAAATAGTAAGTATAAGCATACCCATTAAATCTTCACAAGGCTATAATAATAATAACAATAACAACAGCAATTAGAGTGCTACTGTCGTCCATGACAACATCGAGCACGTTATAGTAAGTAATAAGTTTTAGGAAGTATGCGATGCAAATCAGGCTTTCTATCAACCATTACAAAGATCTCATTGGGGTGATAACTAGAGAATCAACTGAATTGTCCTTAATCCCAGTTAATCTATTTCAGATCATAACATATACTACGATTAAAGTACATTTTGAAAATTTCTTGTAAAAAAATCAGAAAGCCCCATCTACCTGATAACTTCTACAAAAACAGCTTTCCTTCAATAGATAGTAAAAGCGTTGAATGATATAGCTGCCAGCGACATCATTAGAAGCAACGTCTCTAGTTGTCTTCGACGGGGCCTAAATCTCGTTATCCGAAGTTATCGGAGAGACCTGTAAGGCTCTATTTCTCTACTGGTAGCAGAAATGTCATCCACCTCACTGGCACTGGTTGACGTGACATGGTTGACGTGACATGGTTGACGTGACATGGTTGACGTGGCATGGTTGACGTGACATGGTTGATGTGACATGGTTGCCTTGAACTATAGATAAGATTTGGTTGTGGTTTAAACAACTGAGCACTGGTTGACTTGAATTATGGATAAGATATGGTTGTGGCTTAAACAACTGAGACAACAGTGGTTACTTATCTCTCAGTGATTGATACAACTGAGTAATCCATTTGGCTACACCCAATCCGATCTGTACATTACGACCGCCTAACGAGGTCGTAATGTACAGATCGAACGCTACTGTCGTTCGTGCTGATTGTACTGAACGCTACTGTCGTTCGTGACAACATCGAGCATCTAAAAAAGGATTATTTGAATAGCAACAACGCTTCAGGAATTAACAAACTTTAAAAAAACCGGTTTGCTCGTAATAGCATGGAGACTCCAGAAACTGAGTGAGAAATAACACGTGCTAAGAAGACTTCGTTATCTATATCGTAGAGTTTACTTTTAAGAGCTCAGTGCGTGTATTTATAGTCTACCTGTCACCGTTGTTAGTATATTGTTCGATATAATTGGCCACATTTATCACCAATCATCTCCACAGCCTCAGGCAGCTCTCGAGCACGCGATGCTCCTCTATTCACAGAACATCAATCTACGTCATCTAGACCTAGGCCTGTGCAAGACCTAGGCCTGTGCTAGACCTAGACCTGCGCTATACCTAGGGCTCTGCAACACCTAGGCCTTTGCTAGACTTAGGCCTGTGCTAGACCTAGGCCTAAGCTACACTCATAGATATAATAAGATAATAGGGGGTCTAATACTATAGGCCTATTGCAACTAAAACACTATTAATAATCATTACGATAATTATAAAATCAAAATACTAGTACAACGTAATAGTAGACTGTAGCTAAAGCGTAATTGGGGCGGTATTTAGCGAACTTGGTTTAGCAGCATGTAAATGAACGAAGTTAAGCCACGTCGGGGCAGTTTGTACATGATGGACGCCTTGGAAGATCGAGTGTTGACAGCCTTCAATGAAAAATCCTCAAGATGTTGGAAGGTTATTCTTTAATCCGCGCTGGCTTCACTATCAAGGCACCGATTGCTAATAAACATGTAGAGGAAGAAGGAAATACCGAACACAGCACGAACAGAAACGAAGAGAAATCTTTGTAAACACATGCGGTTGTAATGTGTATAAGCATACGAACAATAAAGTTAAATGAAGTTACAATTGCTTGTAATTGGCTACAATCGGTTGTCACAGCGTAAAGCGAAAAAAACCAGATAGAACCGAGTTACCTACTGGTTAGTAAATCTTTGTAGTATTTAATCTACATTCATGTTGATTGCTATGGAACTGGTAAAGCTGGTAAAGCTAATATTAACGACAGTTTTCTCACTCGAAAGCGACGTCAGTTACGGGAGAACCTAGGATTTGAACCCCGCATAATATTATACTGATCCGCGATCGAATATCTTACCGACATCGCCACTGGCTCCAGCCAGTGAACTGGCGTAATGCTTACAGTTGTAGATTTTGCTTTGAAGAAGTCCGGTTTGAACAAATCCGACATCATATTCGCCAGTACCCTCAGGTTGCGAAATCAAACTTTGAGCTCTTTCACAAATATTTTGGGAAAATATATCCAAAGAATTAACGACGTCAGCTCTAGCATGGAAAATACAGCAAAGAATTACAACTATTCGTCACGTCTGCGTGACGAAGTGCTGCAATTGAATACTCGTTATTCGGCTTTTGCATTTTGGCCTTTAGAAGTGCAAGACAAACAGTCGCAGTCTCTTAGTATGTAGTTTAAAAAATTAATTTAAATAATTGAAAATAAAAATTAAGTTACTAGTCTTCTCTGTCGCTACCTTTATTTTACCTTTTATTTAATTGTAAATAAATTAAGCCATGCGATTCGTTTAAGGTAATCAACTCTAAGGTACATCGTACTTATTTAATTTCTTTTAAATTTAATTGATCAAGTGTGCATTGTTAATTACATTTAACTATTAGCATTATTTAATACGTCATTTAAATTAAGCTATTTCAATATCTTACGCTTGTACAATTACTAAAATTATTTGAGTAAAATAATTAAATTGCCTTCTCTGATAGTTAAATTTTTCTTATATCCCACTGAAGTACTTAACTTGCAGAAAATCGTTCATTTAATTAATCGCCTTGTCCTTTTGTTTTACAATTAATAAATTAATTATTAATATATTTTAAAACAATTAATTATTCAACTCGATCATCGATTGCAGTTATCATGTATTTAATTCCAGAGTCAGTGAGAATGGGTGTAAATTGTCAATAGGTTACGCCAGTAGACAATTTGCTTGAGCTAAATTAGCGCTATCAACAGCAGAGATACGATAAAATGTTTAAATCCCAGTTTAACTTGGGTCGAGATTAGACAATTTTTGTAGCAAATTTCAGGAGACGAGGTGCTCAACAACCGAATACCATTTTGGCGTTGGTTTGGATCTTAGTGCTTCGTGACCTTTAACTAAATGTTTAATCCACGGTTGGTTTATTCTTCAGAAACCCAGGCACAACACTGATAAACGATTAATTTATACATGGAAAGGAATTAGACAACATATATCGGTCACCGGCAATGACACAACTGCTATAGAAATGGTCTTTCAACAAAATACATCCTCATTTGATCTCAGTTTTTAGCTTCCAATACGATTGTCTTACACTCGACTGCCTCATTTCTTAAATTACTTTGCTTGTCGCCTTGGACTGGTGCAACTGTAGCAAGTACAACAAGACCTAGTACAATTGAATCCAGTACAATTGAATCCAGTACAATTGAATCCAGTACAATTGAATCCAGTACAATTGAATCCAGTACAACAAGACCTAGTACAATTGAATCCAGTACAATTGAATCCAGTACAATTGAATCCAGTACAACAAGACCTAGTACAATTGAATCCAGTCTTTAATTTAGAATGTCTAAATAGCGTAGGGGTAACGTCATGAAATTTTAAATGACAATCCTGAGGTGATTTGAATCCACGTGGGTTCGAATTCCGGCCGCGCTGATCTGAGAGTGAAATCTCGGACATTCACTGGACTGGTTATACGGAAAATGGTCTAAATTGCCTAACGGATTAAACATGTGGTTTTAAAAGTGATAGATATCAACATAGTTGATTATTCACTATAATGCGTGTTTACTTTTTTCCAGTACAATTGGAACAAGATCAACTGGAACTACTAACAGCTAATAGTTACTACTAATTCGAATGCAAGCCTTGCTTTGAACTGACAAGAAACCTTTGTGAGCCCTTAAAGGGGCTTAAAAACTTAATGTCTTCGCATAATATTCCGTTGATTTACAAGCAACACAAACATTTGCAGTGCTACTGCCTTCATTATAAAATGCAGTATTATATAACCAAAAGCGAAGTCGATAAGATAGAAATAAAAGGATGAAAGGAGAAAGGATATGATTACCAATTAGCCTTGGATTAACTGTATCGTTTATTTCTTATGCGATGCCAATCTAATATCGAGAAAACTTCTTTAAATATTTTGAATGAAAGTAACAGAGGCTTACGAGTTGATCGCATCTCATCGACACCAAATAAAACCAAATTTTTTTCTAAACTAATCCGAGAGAAAGAGTTTAGTATATCTATCGATAGTTTAAAAAAATATTTTAATACTAAGTAGACTATAGTAAAAAGTGATATACCTACTTACATTTTAAGATTTAGACTCTCAGCATATCTTGAAACGTTGAAATATTAGAAGATCTTGAACTTAGTCTTGCGGTTTACTTATAATTTCTTAAATAAATTCGTCCGACTTTCTTTATTTTAAAACCGACGACCTCCACCTTATAATGACTGCATAACTATAGTAATCTATGCAGTAGGTTATTCTTCCTTGAGTTTTATTACCCTGCCAAAAGTAACATATTTGCCATCAATTGAGAACAATTCAATTGATAATTATTGATATTTTTCTTAAATTAAAGCGAAATCTTATTTCAAACTCTTGACAAATAATCGATAATAATCTATACACTTAATAATAATCAAAAAATAAAGCTCATAGCTTTTCCTTCAGGCCTCCGATTATTAATAGACGTCGATCATATGTAAATTAAAACTGAAGATTTTATGATACCGAATTCTCAAATAAAAGTTTCTATGGCAATTTAAATCAATAATATATTTTAAATAAAGCCCAATAATTAGGGCTGCTCCTATTTGAGCTAAACTTGATGATTATTTGCTGTAATTTTTAGTTAGTCGTCGATGACAGGCATAAGTTTATTAACAGCTAATCAAAAATAGTGCTAGGAGACTTAATTAAACTCGCAAGAATTCATATTTCTAAAAAATTAAAGTGACTGTTTATCACATTAACTAACTCACTAATTAGCATTGATACAGCGTTGATAAACTAATGATAAGGTAATTATTCTATTTAACGCTAATGACGCAATATCTTCAATTACTGATGCTTTAATTGCTGACATAGACAATTCAGTATATCTCTGCGACAGCTGACGCAGCTTAGCTCGCCACTGAGTGATTAAGACTTTGGCTCACCTGCAGCAGCTGTTTTCGTAGCTTACATGTCTGTGAGCTCCACTTTGTTCTTTCTATTTGTGTTTGTTATTCTACATAAAACATATGCACACGTTTACAAAGTTTATCTTTGATTGCTTTCATTTTGGATCCTATGTAAGCTGTTGACTCCAAGGCTCATCACAAAGTTACTGTATTGATTTCAAGAAGTATCTATAGACAACTAACTTTTGTACACGGCACCAGGATTAGACGTCAAATGGTTAGAGGTGTAGATGACGTCATGAAGTTTTAAATGACAGACCCTGAGGTGAATTGAACCCTCGTGGGTTCGAATCTCAGCCGCGCTGATCTGAGAGTAAAATCTCGGACATTCACTGGACAGGTTACATGGAAAATGGACAAAATTGCTTAGGGATTAAATATGTGATATTAAAAGTGATAGATTTCAACGTAGTTGATCATTTAACTATAATGTGCGTTATTATTACTAAGTCAGTACATGTCGGAGTCCGCACATGAGTCCAGGCCAAGTCCATGAGTGTAGGTGCTCTTATATTTAACTATCCTTTTTGCTTAAAGTAATATGTGAAATCCAGACTTAAGGTTTATGAATTCCTATAAACTAGCATAGAGAAAATTAAATGTCAGTAGGATTGTAATTTAGAAACAATATTTTGCAGAAAAGATTCATTTTGAAATTTTTGGTCGTATGGTTACACATGACAACCGCATGTTTTAAAAAGTTGACTAAGTTTCCTCTCTTAGTTGCTGGTTTTGTTGTTTTCCTTATTTTTTCAATCCTCTACTTGGCTATTAGTAATCGTCGTCTTTTGTTGGCGCATCGATCGCAACCGGAGCGGATTTAAGAATAACCTTCCGTCACCCTCTGAATTTATTTTAGTTCAAAGCTGTCAACTCTTGGTCTTACAAGGTGGTCACAAAAAGCGTACTAACCGGGCGCGTCGTAGTTTAATTTCGTTCAATTGACGCGCAGTTAAACCGACTGCGCTAAGTCCAGCCCCAATGTGATATTTAAATTAGTTCTGACGAAAATTCCTATATTTGCAATAATAATGCTTTGAACGTCCTTAAAATAAGCGTAAGAAATTTGAATTTATATTATGATTGTGTATCCCGGAACAGTTTTTACAGTTTTATCGAATTTTTTATGTCATACAAGGAGTATTTTATTTCAACAGATGATATAGTACTAATTTAGTACCGGCTGGAGCCAGTGGCGATGTCGGTATGATTTTCGACCGCAGATCAGTATGTGGGGGGGGTTCAAATCCTGGGCTCGCCCTTTACTGACATCGCTTTCGAGTGAGGAAACTGACTTTAACATCAGCTTTAGCTTTACTTTAATGACAGAATCTGCAGAAGATTTATTGAAGTCTAATAACAGATTAGTTATCGAATTGAGGAAATCTTCTAAATGCATCAAAGACAAAAATTATAACCAACACTGATCAACAGGTATATATATGAAGTGATGGAGTTGTACTCATCATCATCATCATCTTCCTTAAAATGCCAGTTGAATTAGGGTCCGGGATAAGAATAGATCTTCTTTTGAAGTTGTTCTAAAACTGGTAAGAATATTTCAGTATCTTGGCGCAGTTATATAGAAAGAGCGTCAATAGCAACGGCATCTCTGTCTTATCAGGAATTTATTGGTACCACAAAATCGGGCATTAATAACTAAGACAAGTTGACGATTAGTGAAAGTACTTGTATTACTGATAGTATAGCTAAATCACTTGCATCGTTGCATGTTTGTAATTTTTGTAGTTGATGAAGCTTTTGTCACATCTGTTGCTGCATTAGTTGCAACAGCAGTTGATACAGCTTTTGTTGAATCTGTTGTTTCTGCTGCCGTTGCTAATGTCGGTTGTGAAGTCTCATTATTAACTGGTTGCTAGAAAAACGTCTAAAGAATGCGCCGCCATTCAATTTGTAATAAGCAGTCGTTGAAATGAAATCTGAGAGAAAGAGATTATGGCGAAATGAAAGGAGTGCGAAAATAGAGAACCGAGAGAAACTCGAAGTGAGTCAAGAGAAGAAGAGACAGGGAGTGAGAAAGAGAGGCAGAGAAGAAGACAGGGTGAGAAAGAGATAGTGACATCAATCCATGCTGCAGGAAAAGAGCGTGGGAGTAATCGTTAAGTTGGAGACAGAGAGATAGTGAAAATCACCTAAACGGCGTTTAACGTCAGTTTCCTGCTTCATAGCAGCGTATCATTGGCGAGGAGAGCACTAATTTAAGCTCTACACCCAATGATCCGCTGTTGATCAACTTGCCAACTTGCTTTTAAATCAGGCCAGAGAGAGAGGGAGAGAGAGAGAGAGAGAGAGAGCGAGTAAAAGAACGAGAGAGAGAGGAGAGAGAGAGAGAGATAGCTAGATAGAGAGTGAGAGTGAGAGATAGAATTGAAATGTTTAGATTTACATCATAACATGAATGAGATGCAGTATTGATCATGCAACTTTTATTATGCTACTTCTACTATCCGATTTACATGGGTCGATAAATAAAAAACAATGAAAACATGCAAATATAATTTTCGACTTATTATATCACTAAACCATCTAGACCATTTAAACTAGGGAGAGATTTATAGCACATCTCTCGTAGTCCAGATAGCAAAACCTCTGATATTCGTGCTTATTCTTCTTACGGTACAACTGTACACAAAATGCGTAACTAAAGCAGATATCACTCTTTTTCTCGATCTTCCTCTTAAATAATAAATGATTTGTGTGACAGAGCATTCCTATTCATATGCCAATCGCTGAGTGAGATTTAATGGAATTTGATATTCTCTCGGTTAGATGGCCGAATGGATGGCACGCTTAGCTGAGAAGCAGAAGGACTTTGGTTCAAATCATCCTGTCCTACCATGACAGCGTCCCTTCTGATGCAGAAACAAATTTTGAACTTATTTTTCTAGTTCAATAGGAACTAATTGTTAATACAATTCTCAGGATCTCAAGAGGCGTTCTTTGACATTAGCAACAACAATAACAACAAAAGAATTAGAGTGCTACTGTCGTCCATGACAACATTGTGAACTATGTTACCAATCGAATCCGATGAGCCTATTACGAGGGCCAAAAACGGTGCAAGTCAAAAGCCTGGAATTTAGTCCGAGGAAGGGTACTAATGGAATGGAGGAGGACATTGTCGCTTTTCAACAGTTATCTTCGTACTTGTTTCATATATGGCCCAAAGAGCAAATTCTTCTTCCCGAACAACATCTCATTGCATATTCAAGGAATACCATACAACAACCTAACTTGTTTGTTTCTTAATCAAGTTTGCAATTTAAAAAAAAGTTAAAGTGATAAACATGTTCAGAAAACATTGGTATTTGACATGGTGCTTTGCAATACAATCTCAGTCTCTACTTGAGTTAGTTTTAGGAATGAAGATAAACCGATGTCAATTAAAGATGAACTTAATGTCGATCTACTTTGCTATCTTTAGCATTTGCCATACTCAGCATAGGTGAATTAATTGCGAAGTTCTCCTAGTTTTTGACGCTGTTATTAAAAATCGCGAATTCTGCAGCAAAAACTTTGCACATTTGTGGATTAGCGAGATCGCATATCCTTATAAACTGCTTCATGCAATTGAATTGATTAGTTGATTAAGTTTATTTATTTAGTTTATTTATCTATTGTAGTTTATTTATTTAGTTTATTTTAATTGATTTATTTTATTTTATTTGGTGGCTCCGATGATTATAACACTACACAAGCTACTGCATAGTGTAGAACAGTGAAGAAACACAATCCCGAGATTTTAATAGAGACACGGACACATTAAAATGTAGATAGAGAATTTATAAAGAAATTGAAATATAAATATGCCTTGACGTAGAACTCAGTCCTAATGAAGTAAATAAAAAAGAGGAGAGAAATATAGAGATATAGGATCAAGTAAGAGAGATATGAGAGAGAGATAGAGTGGAAGAGAGAGGCAGAGTGACAGAGAGAGAGAGAGAGGAGCTGAGAGTGAGAGTAAGACTTGATGGAATTTCGTGAGAAAAAGAAAGGCTCTTGTCATATGGTCACTCTTAATCGAGTGAGAGAAAATTGATCTCCTAAATTTTTCAAATAGAAAGGCAAATCCTTAGCATGTAGTCCCATACCATGTTGTTCTTTTTTATTGTCCTAGCTTTACGCTCTTGATACAGGTACGTCTTCTATTTGGTCTAATAGAATACTTTACGTATGTCCTTCATTAGACAATTTAGGCGTTGGATCCACCGGGCAAAAATACCAGGTTTAAACTCTGTATCCTAATTGCAATTCAGCGAATATAGAGTAATTAAAAGAACTACTAACAAAATGCATTGGGTAAAATACAAAGATAAAGATTGTGAAAAGATTGGCTTGGTCGACACTTCTGTACGGATGTGAAACGTGAACATTAGGGCCTAAAGAAAGTAGATATCAAGAAACCAGAGCCATTGGAAATGTGGTAATGAAGAAGGATGGAAAAGATTAGTTGGACTGACAAAATTACAAATGAAGAAGTTCTTGAAAGAGTTGGTAAAGGTAGGCAGTTAATAAATGTGATAAGAAATAGCAGAAAAAGCTGGAGAGGACATATTGCAAGGGGATGGTTTGCTAAAAGATGTAATAGAAGGAGGAATGCAAGAGAAAAGAGTTAGAGGAAGACCGAGACATTGGATGCAGGATGATCGGATAACAAATTAATATAGAGAGAAGAAAAGAAAGGCTGAGGATAGAATTGGTTGGAAGAGTTATATCATGGACTTGCAGTTTGGCAAGTGCATTGGAAGAAGACAATAATTATACAATATGCATGCACAATATATTACTTCACTATATCTCCCTCTCTTTCTCTCTTTATCTCTCTCTCTCTCATTCTCTCGCTCTCTCTCTCTCTCTTTCTCTCTCTAGTGACAGGGTCATAGCACACATTCCCTTCATACACTGCTTTCATGCTTTGCAAATGAAGCGCATTCAATTTACTAACGAATTAGTCCTTTCACAAAAGACTTTTCGATGCCCATGCCTATAGTATAGTCTCTAGGTGTCAATAATATGGCGTCTAAGGTGGTTATATCCTGTTGCCTTCTTCAGTTCTTGCTCAGTCACCTCTAACGACACGTGTTGTTTACGGTTAGTCTATCCAATAATAACAAAATTAATAAGATATAAATTTAATAAGCAATAAATGCATTGATCAAAAATTGAAATACGGTATATTTATTCAAAGTACACAATATATTCACAACGGCCACCATGAATCTTCCAGGCCTCAATTCAGATATTTATTCCAAACAATATTAGCGTTTTATCTCTACAATAATTTCCATTCCTCTTGTAAAGATCTTCTTCGTGTAGTCAACCGAACATTAGATCTGCCATTGGCTGGCGCTCGTTCATGCCATCCGCTCTAACATTACGGAACTCTCTACCACAAGATCTTCGGTCTTTAATGTGAATTAGAGCTTTCCTGGGAAACCTCATCTCTTTCCTCCATAGGTCTATATTCTGATATTTTGATTTCGCTTTCTCGCCGGTCTTTGCAAACTCAAACTCAAATTTGGGTATAAAAATCCTTTACTTGTAGAATCGATTCGATGGTTTGATCCTATTTTAAACGAGTCTACAAATAGTAGGCTATGCATTAATACAAATCAAACGAAAGAATGTAGGTGCTTTATTAATTACATCAGTTCAAATCTACCAGAAAACAGCTGAGATGGTACAGGAGACTAATGTGAGTTTAACGAGAGTGAAACAGAGTGCAAGCGCATCGATTGATCTGCGAGCCGTTGAAAACGTTCAAGTCTAGAATATTCCACGGAAAGGGGAGAGGTGCAAGAGGATTAGGGAAGAACAATGAACTTTTGATAGTACGAGTGTTGAAGAATAGCACTATTGAATGCTCGTATTCTGATGTTAATGGATTAGCATGGATTTTCTCAGAACTATTTTAAAACCTGTTTTTTGGTCTCAATTGAGATTTCGAAATGTCCCTACCAATTACTGTCTCCCAAATCCTAAGAGGCGCTTCGTTCAAAATTACATCAAAATTAAATAAATTTTTTTGACTAACAAATTGGAAATTTTCAGGGTAATGGGTCAATGATTTTCAATGAAAATCGCATACTTCTTCAGAATTAGCAGCAAGTGCGGAGAGAGAATTTGTAGGCAGATGCGGAAATTTCTGGGTGGGGAATGCTGTGGCAAGGTTTGCTGGAGGTGACTGGCTAATGGGAGTGTTAAGTGCTCTTTACAAATCCGCTTCTTATGTGACAAACCGGCGACATAATATACCGTCTATATTAATAGGAAATGTGAACTAGATTTGGTAATGACGTACAATTTATTGCATACGGGTACTATAGAGTATGCAGAAGAAAAACTTATGACTTTTCTTTCGCATTTTTGTTGACATTTTCGTTCTGTAGTTTGAGAAATTTGGACTAAGTTAAATAAAAGTCATAAGAAGTTATTATGTGCACATATATAATACTAAAAACCTAATTATTAAATCTAATTGAACCATTTTAATATAATTGTACGTGCTCAATATAGGACTGATTTAAATAAATTAACTGATACGAAAGAAGAATAAACTTCTTAGTCGCATACTCAAGCGAATATACGAACAGACAACCGAGAAAGATTAAGAAGAATAATTAGAGACGAGTGAATGAAATAAGACACACACACACACACACACACACACACACACACACACATATATATATATATATATATATATATATATATATATATAATGAATGTTTTACTCAACCGTCTCCTACAGTGGAAGAAAATGAGTGCATGACAATGAAATAGTGGAGACTGAGGTTAATTTGTGACGTAGCCAAATGGATAAACAAGAACCGCCAATGCCTTTATGACAGGCTACTTCACGGAGGTGACAACAAAACTTGAGGTGAAGTAGGTTCGTTATTGTCGGATTCCCCTATGATGATAGGAGTTCTATCTGCTAATCATGGTAGGCAGTCATGTAACAAAACAATAATTTTATCTCTGTCATCTCACACCTTCTCTCTCTCTCTCTCTCTCTCTCTCTCGCTTGCTCTAGTATCCTACCAAACTGGTAGAATAATTCCTCTATCAATTTTTATCCAAGCTTAATTGATTCTTAAAATGTAGACCGAAATGTTTGCCTTTCGATATGACATTTGTTTACATTTTTACGTAATAGGCCTACTGACATGATTAGCTTACGTATTTGCTTACATACAATGTTGTATTTGTTCTATATGATTACGATATTTGTTATGGTATGCTTTCCTTACCTGTATGTAAAGACTGCCTAGAAGAAGACCCGAAATTTTCTGGAATTAGCCTTTATGGGAGAAGAGCAATAGAGAAAAAGACGAAGAATAAAGATTTTTGAAGGAATATTCTAGAGAAAGCTTCGGCTGAAGTTAACCTTAGGATGATCATGTAACACGATATTCTTGCCTTAGTGGTATTTTATACAGTAGGTCGGCCCTATAGTACTATGTCTTATGTTGTTTTATTTTTTTATTTTTGAATCGTAACGCGTGAAGCATACGCGAAATAAGCAAAGTAGGCCTACATGTATATGCTATATTTTTGGTGACTTTAATCTGACTATGGTTGATGTGCAACAAAGTGATTAAATTGCTTCAACAACATTCATAGACGCGAAATTCGTTTTTTAAGACTTCTGGTTCAAGACTTGAAGATTTTAACAGCAACACGATCGCTGAATTAAGCTAGCTTAGAGCAGTTGAGCGTGAACAGCGTAGTGGACCTAATAGTGAACCGCCGTAGTAAACCTAATTGACAATACCCAATAAACAACTTTAATTCTTGCTATTTAGGAATACCTACCTTGTACTGAAGCATTATTTATTGCATTTATTTATTTTATTCACCACATTGAAAATTTAAACATAAGCCGAGCATATATAAAATGGAAATATAGAGACGTTTGTGCGAACGGAAGATACTGGCCAAAGAGGCGCCTACAATTAGCTGATGTAGTTCCTTAAAAGTAGAAAATTAATACTAAAATAAAAAGCTTTATTAGTGAAGAGCTTTTATTCGTCAAATTTGACAACTAAGAAAATTAACAAGTGTCGTACAAAGACCGAAACAGTGCAGAATACAAAATACAAGTGCAATAACTAAACAATCTTACACTAGAGCGCTTCCACAAAAACTGTTATAGACATTTTGTTTCATATTGCGTAACGTTATTTCGATTAAAGATTGGTAATTCAATTCTAAATTTACAATTCTACATAGAGTTCTCAAGTCTTTTGAAAAGATCGACCGTCTTAATACGTCTAAAAAAACTAAATTACATGACTTAATTCCTTCTTTGTAAAATTTCAAACATAAATAAGCACGAATTGAAGCAAAATCTATTCGGCCTAATCCCGCAACAAAGACCCTGACAGAATCCCAGCGATTCAAACCAAAGATTCGACGATACACTAAGTTCCAACATGCATTAAGATCAACAAGCTGCTCTTTGGAATAACTAACGGCTGTAGATGAATATAGCAGAATCGGAAGACAATGCGACTCCATTAAAGCGAGTTTAACTGTGTCGTCGGTGCACCTAGTTTTCCCTAAAATACAATTAACTGATAAATAAAATTTCCTTTTAATTGGAGCCGTATCTACAAATAGCTTCTTTCCGGCTGTAAACGTGGCACCCAAGTATTTAATGGTTGTAGACCATTCTAATTTATTACCCCCAAGCGTTATGTTTTCAATATTATATTTACTAGCTGATCCTATGACGGCACAGCTTGACTTGTTGTAATTAAATTCTAACATGGTGTTCACACTAACTGAGTAGCAGGTATTTAACATTTCTTGAAGACCAGCAACGCTAGCAGAGATTAAAAGTAAATCATCAGCATACATAATAATGCCAATGTACTGACCACAAAATTGACATCCAATATTATTATCTTTTAAAGCAAGAATAAATGTATTTATGAACACATTAAATAACGCAGGAGAACTAGAACTACCCTGTCGTACACCACTTCTCACTGAAAACCCCCTATATACACACCCCCTCCATCTAACATTAACGAATAGTTTGTTACACCAATCATGTAGCAGTACTATAACCCACATTGGAATACTACGCTTAACCAAAGATGACAGGAGTTTATAGTGATTAATTTTATCATATGCCTTTTTAAAATCTAAAGTTGCCATGAATATTGAGCTCCCTGTCGAACTAAAATACTTCACTGCTTGAATAAAGTCAAATATAGCATCAGAGCATCCTATCCCCTTTTTAAAGCCAAATTGAAGGTCGTCTGATGCTAAAAACGGTTCACAAATCTCCAATAATATTAACTCGAACAATTTAGAGACTACTGGGATCAATATGATACCCCTATAACTATTAACATCATTTACGTCACCCACTCTATCTTTAACAAGGGGACAACAATACCCTGACCGAAACTGGAAGGAACGTGGCCGTGCCATGCCATGCTCCGAAACAGTAGACCTACTGTTACTCATATTAACTATAAGTAAAGGGTGTGCATTTACCAAATTTTCAGTACATAAACCTTCAGGACCACAAGCTTTACCCAATTTTAACTTACGAATGCACCGGTCTACTAATTCTACTGTAATCAAATCAGGTGTACATGCGTCAGGTAACTGATTATCAACATGAGAACAAAGGTTCTTAAATTCATGAACAGCAGATGACTCATCAGTTGAAACGCTATATACCGATTCAAAATAATTTGAAAACTCATCTGCAACATGCAAACTATCGCTGGACCCATTTATACAGACATCTTTATCAATATTATTATACATATTTTTGGACAACGTTCTCCAAAATTCATGGGTATTTTTACTAGCAAAGTGCTCAAATAACTCATCATTATAACGATTTTCAAATTTAAACAAGGCTTCCTTGATAGCCATTTTATATTTCAATCTACAACTAGTTTTGAGTTTACACAACCAACCAGTCCCGGGACGGCCGGCATCAACCCACAAAGAATGCCAGAAAATAGACTTATCCCTCATTTCGTCCAAATAATCGTTCCAAAATGGCTTTAACGCATTGGTTGGAATACTAGGAATAAATGGTATAATCTTGAGCACATTCTAACGCATTTAAAATAGCTGTATAATGCTCATTTATATAATTTTTATGTAGTCTATTATCACAATCCTTTGTCGTACTTTCTATGTGGGATTTATCATAGACCATACCGTGTAATAAATGACGTGTATAAGAATAATAGTCTGTAAGATTCCCTTTATCCCACCGCACTTTGAACTGCTTAACAATCCTATTACGTGTAGTAACACTCGTATGCTATTGAGCCTGTGGTATGTCCAAACGTAGAGTAATTGGACGATGATCACTAAAATTGTAACTAGAATCAATAACATCAACATAACTAATGAATGGCATGAGGGACTTTGACACAAAGAAATGATCAATGCGAGAAGAGACTCCCAATGACTTATTGACGTACGTGTCTACAACTGAACTACGCACTAAATCATCACAAGGCATCATATGCACATCGTTAATTAAGGAATTAAAGATATTAAAACCAGCATTATTAGTAGAAACATCAAAATTTGCATCACCAGCAATAATTATATAGCTACATGGGTTATTCAATATAACATTTTCAATAAAGCCAGTTAGAGACGCAATATCAGATCTATATTCGGCATTATCTGCGTAACAAGGAAAATACACATTAAATAAGAGAAATTCAATATGATTGAAAACTATCTTAACAGCAGCACACGACCATCGGGATCGTAGGTAATAAAGTGCACCATTGAATTGAACGACGAATGCCATAAAAAACCTACACCACCAAAGGGACGACCATTTAGAATACGCGTAGATAGCACATTACTCATTGCTGATACTGCTTTATATTTAAACTCAGCATGAATCAAATTAAGCTTGTCTAATTCATTTTCACGCAGCCAATGTTCCTGAATTGCTATTATACAAGGATTAGAACACAGTTCATGTAACATACTCATACCGCTTCTAAATCCACGCATATTGTATGAAAATAAATTAAACAAAGCCATAATGGGATTACATCAGTTTTCGACTACCACTGGACCTTTCTTCCCAGTATATACCCACTCCCTTAATTCACATTCATCCGGCCAAATTGCTTCATTGAACACCTGTTCAGTAAATTCTGCATTGAACGATACCTTGAAGGCGGCTGACTTGAACACGTACCCATTTTTACTCTGAGCTGGCAGTTTAAAGCACGAATTCCACTTCCCACGAGTAAGTCAGTAACATCTTGACAGGTGGTGTCCTGGTGCAATCGGCCGACAAATACTGCATTTTGGCGTGGGATGGACTTTATTTTACAGTCGCTGGGGCTCTTTTTACCGCATAAACGTCTGGCTACATTAGTGGATTTCATCCTATGCGCGTGACCAGTAACCAAAGTGAATACATCGCTGTCGGTAGGCCCATCTGTACGCTTAGGACTGTCAGCTCTTACGCGATCGGCCCAAGTTCTACTTGCTTCGCTGTTTTGTTGTACAGGGCTTGCTTCAACCCTGGGGCGCGTGGACGAAATGACGCCATGCGGTATAGAAATAGACCCTCTTTGTACTCCCTGTTCAACGTGCACCACTTGAGCGGACAGCTCCACCAGTTTGTCGTTCACAATCGTTATGTCATGTTTTAACTCATACACGACGGCAGAAATCGAAGAAACATCTGCATCAGTAAAATTCATTGGCGGTAAACGTCGTAAATTAATGGCAGAGAATGGAGGTACCTCCCCCTTAACCACGTCCAACCTCTCCCACAGGTCAGCGATGTCATCCAGGTCGAGTCTCGCCTTGCCCTCGCCGGTCCGCCTGTTAATATTTCTAGGAATGTCCACCGTCAAACCCCCTGATTTCAGCTTATCCACTACACTAAAGAGTACATTCTTAGCTTCCACAATCTCGATCACTGTATAGAAGCTTACCACTCTCGATATTAAATCAGCTTTCGCTGTACCACTTGCATTGTTCTGCCAATAGCACAGCAGCTCATTCACTACAGGTGCGCTATTTGCCATTATAATGTTTAATACACAAAGTTTTCAACTCCGCTATGACACTATGATATATTTAAGGAAAGTCCACGAGAATAAAGCTGGAACTATAAACTCTTCTATATTCTACCAATATTCTCATAGGATAAGTCCATATATTAGAGAAAAACGAATATTTAGTAATCCACAGCAGCTAAATTATTGTTATGGTCCGCCATGACACCATAGATATCCCATTAGTAGAATTACATGCATAGTACAAGACTGTAACTAACGGTAGAAATAGCTAAAATAAATTAACTACGCAAATTCAGTATAGCCTACAAGCAAGCATAATTAAAAACAATTAAAAGCAATAATTCAAAGATATATCAGATTCACATTTTAATAGGAGCATTTCAAAATGCCACCGAGCTTATCATAAGATTTGTAATTGTATTAGAGCTGTAGAGATAAAAAGAAATTTTAGTTACACCAGTGGAAGCAGATATATTTATCACAGTCATCTCTTGTCCATTAGAGAGATCGTTTCGCGTAGTTGAGGGTAAACAGGAACTAGTTGCTGAAAATAGACTCTGACGTATTCTGTTGCACAAAATGGACGACTAAGCAAAGAACAAGGAATAATAGCACCGTCAGCTCTTTCTCTAAACATTTAAAATAGGTCTAACTTTATCAATAAACATTTTTGAAAGAACACCGAGCAACTGATACTGAGTTACTGTTACCATTGTGTTGCTTTAGCTACTGTTTCTTCATTTAATTTAATTTTAATTACCCACTCTCAAAATTAGCCTACTACTATCGTTCATGACAACATCGAGCACTACTGAATCAAATCCAAAACGACGAGCAAAAAGGTTCCCAAATGGCATTCTACACCATCCCCCATGACAAAAATTTGAACAAAAACGTCGTGGATACGTCGGTGTAAAATGCATCATTAGTGATTGGTTGTTGTGCTAACAGATTCTTATTTCACTCGCTTCCGCCACCGCCTTCAACTCCAATACTTCCATTTCCTGCACGACCTGGAAATACAACAGAGCGTCGTGTACAGTAGGTGCTAAAATTACTACGTCTAACTATTTCTTTGAAATTGAGATAGAACTGAGACATGTTTGAAAGACGGAAAATAGGAAGGAACGTGAGCGATAGAGAGAAAAATTAAATTAGAGAGTAATGGGATTAAACAGGTTGTAAAAATAAAACTGCTCATTTTATTTTTGTATGTAAAATTAAATACAGATTAATTTCTTTTATACACAAAGTAGGCCTATAGTAAAATGATCATTCTTATGGCATTTATTGCTTTTATGATGTTTAAATTTTTTTAAGTTATTAAAATATTATTGCATTTTAGAGTTAGGTCTATATTTTAAAAAAAATTAAAATATCCGGTTTGAGAAATGCAGCGAGACATAAATAGTCTTAGCACTTTACCAATTCAGTTCAATTCAAGTTCCGCATATTACCAGATCTGTAAAACGCAAATCATTACCATATTTACGTAACAAAATTACAGTAAGCAAAAGTGAGAACCAGATTATGCATATTGAAGAATATTAGAAAACGAACAGAAAATATCATACAAAGAGAGCTATCAATACTGAATTCGTAAAGTCGACCTACATATAACTTACAAATAATTTTGATAACTAAATGCTAGTAAATTGATTTTTAGGACTTTGCTTCAATGAAATTATTAAATCAATTACATGTATATGTGGAATATTTAAATTCAGCTTTATTTATATCTGTCTCGTGTTTTTCTTACTATTTCTTGGCGTGAGAGGGCATGGTTTTCCTGAAGAATGATCGATACGCAGTCCTATTACAATATTTTCACCTGTATTGCACTTCACGTCACCCTACACGCACTTCAGTCTGCATAAAACTTGAATACAACGACTATCAAACTCAGCAGCAATCAGTGCAGTGCATGATATAGCTGTAGCTGCTAGAGTGCATGCTATATCTGTCCATGATCTGTAGCAGCTGTAATGCAGGCTGCATATGTAGCTGCTGCAGTGTATGCAACATCTGTAGTTGTTGCAGTGCATGCTACATATGTAGCTGCGACGAACCAAGGCAGAATGGATTAAAGTAAAAGATTAATTTAACGTCAGTGTCCTCTTTCGTATGTAGCAGATAAATCCACAGCCACTGCTTTTGCAGTGGTTGAAGATTTAGCTGCTACATACCAATTAGCAACATCTGACACTTAAGTTGTAGACCCAATCTAAAAATTGAACAACTGTTGCAGCAGCTGCAGTTTTGCAACGGCTGCAGTTGTTTGGCTTGTTCGTCTAGTTACGCACGGACACATCGCACGAGATAGCAGAGTTTCTTATGTTCTCTTGTTTTATTTAGTTACTCCTTCTGTCAAATATTAATACTAATCTTTGTCTTTTAATAGCAGGGTACTATTCATCTGGCTAGGATTTCAAGCTTCGAGAGTTAGTCCCAATCCATAACACTTGATTTTGAGCCTACACTATTCGAACTAAGTCTTCTTCTATTCCGAATATAAGACCTTGCACATGGTCTTCTCCGAAGTTAAAAATCATTTCTTGTTCTGTTGTTATTGTCGGTATTTAGTTGACTGAAGATCATATAAGCCAGTCAAGATGGCAAGTGCAGCGCAGTGCAGTGCATACAAGACAGTCTCTCTAACATACAAGTTCATCACTACACCTGGCAATGGCTACACGTCTCAGTAACTGCAAGTGGGCACCCTACCTCCAGGCAGTCGTCAACCAGGTCCTCTAAGTTAGATACTCTAGAGAGACTGAGCATTCCTTCTCGCAGAAAGCTGTCTAGTCGCTCCTTCCACCTTGCAGCCGTTCAGATCTGGAATTAGTTTCCTTCCACCCTGCGTACCCCCTCAGCAACTCATGATTAGCCTTTCCTAGTTTACGAACAGTTTCATAGGCGGTTAAAAGCTATTCTCTTCGATCTTTCCTATCCACCTAATGTCCATGAACAGATATCATCACGGAAACCTCCGTTCCGCTAGTACCCTTACTTCAACTAATTACCCGGATTTTGGCTCACACCGTTTATAGACCCCAAGTTTGCTCATCGGTTTTGATTTGGTACCACAGTGCTCGATGCTGTCATGGACAACTGTAGCACTCTAATCGTATTTTTGTTGTTGTCTAGAATTTCATGCTTTAACTACAGTGTAAATATTATCGAGCAAAAGCTCGGTCAAGCATTATTTCTATCACATGACGTGTCCTGTCAGTCCCATGTCTCAAGCTTCCGTTCTATCTCCTTCCGCTTCCCTTATCTGCTAGTCTTCAACTAGACAGCCTGTAGCCTTCTCTCTCTCTCTCTCTCTCTGTGTGTGTGCGTGTGTGTGTGTGTGTGTGTGTTTCACAGCAAGAGAAGCAAGGCAGCAACTTTCTGAACAAAGAGCTTAAGGGCTTTACGACATATGATAGCGTAATAGAACTCTCTACGCAAAAATCCGCACTTCATTCGATCATAACCTTCTATTAGCCAATGTATGCGATTATACCTTTCACATACAAGTATCTGTCTCTCTCTCTCTCACTCTCCTACTTTCTCTCTCTCTTTCTCTCTCCTCCTCTCTCTCTCTCTCCTACTCTCTCTCTGCTTTCTCCTACTCTCTCTCTCTCTCTGTTGTCTCCTACTCTCTCTCTCTCTCTGCTGTCTCCTTCCCCTCTCTTCTTTTCCCTTTTTTCAATCATGTATTGTGAGATACAATAATGTATCTCACAATACATGATTGTCTCAACTACAGAATCTCAATAGTTACAGTTAGTTCAACAGACAGTTCAGTGAGACTCATTGAACTGCCTGAACGTGTCTCACTTTCCATCTGCTCCTGACGATTTCATGTTTTCTCTCACTGATACAAGACCTCAGACGCATCTCTACGTCTCTACTTCTCATGCTATCTCTTGTAGTAACTTACTCTCACTTGCTTTCAATTACCACCTTTCTGTTTATCTATAAAGGATGGACGTTATTATACCTGTTTGCCTGTCCTTTCGTTTTTACATCCATATTTACAAACCGCCTTTCATTCCACTACATTCATGCACGTTAGCCTAGCTGAGCAAAAGTGGCTGATCAATGACTTTTTTAAAGGGGGCCGAAATTTTTGTGAATGCCCATAATTTTGTGCTTACGCCCACGCTTTCTCCAAGACAGTGGCACAACTAGAAAAGAATGCTATCGGGGGGGGGGGGATATTTTCATTACTATACTGGGTTCTTAGAGTGAGGGCACCCTGAACCGTATCACGCTCGTTTACCCCCATCCATACCATAGGCCTACGTAATACATTCAGGCACAGAAAATCAATATTTGCACAGAAGCATTTTTTCAGTGGCGGGCGAAGGCAAAAAGTGAAAGGGGGATGGCTATTGCGCCTCCTCCCCGATAGGGAAGTTTTGAAATTGGCGAGAACGCCCGTGGACTTTTAGAGTATCTTATAATGAATACAGTAACGTTTTCAATTAGGCCTATATATATCGTCATCATATCAGTCCAATAAGAATCAAATAGTCATGATCATAACTCATCAGATCGAATACTGAAAATATAACAGTTCTGAATACTGAATTACAGCAGATCAAAGGCTGCATCCTACTACGATATTTTATAAAATATACTAAATTACAAACACCTAAGAAATCAAAAAAGCAGCTTTTGAATTTTTTTAAAAATAAGCTTAAAATTCTAACAAAATTTAAACTTTTACTAATTCAAATCTGCCATTTATTCATTAATTTATGATAAATGTTCTTGGGTCACTTAAGACTGCATGGGGATAGATGCGCAAAAGACTGCAATTAATTGGAAGCCAAACCAAGGAGAAAGGAAAGGAGGAAGAGCTAGGAGTACTTGATTCAACACGATTAACAGGGATTTGAGAACATTGAATATTTCATGGAAAGAAGCTGTAAGGATTGCTGATGATAGAAACGAATGGAGAAATATTGCCACCCTGTGTTCTCTTCAGAACGCAAGGAACTGATGATGATAAATGTTAAAATTTATTAGTTAAGTTATTAGTCAGATCTTACAAGTCAAGCCCAGAGTGCAATATGTAACATTTATCATTTCTGTTATGGTTTCAACGATTTTAGATTTCTAGCTTTGTAATTTGCAACTGTGGAAAAGACATAAAAAATCTACATTTGTTTAGGAAAACAGTAGGTTTTTTCTACCGCTTAAAAAACTCTGTGGATGTGGATGAATTGCAAAAATGATCTAATTTGGGCGGTAGGTGGGTGGAATGAACTGAGTAAGGCAATGAGAAATAACCTTTTTACGAAGATTCAGGCAGAACAAGGTTAAGATACGGCATAGTCTTTTGAGAAGAGATTTATCTTGCTAATCTATGGAGTGCTCTTTGCGGAGAGTGAAAGCAGACTCTAAGCAAGAATATGTACCTTGGATTAGCCACTGGGAAGAACATTAGAGAGAGATTACTAAATTATAGCAAATTAGAAAATTTACGTTAGCTTCACATTTCGCTACATGACAGTGATGACACAACAGCAGTAGTGAATAACACCTGTACAAATAGACCAATGTTTCAGATAACAACAGTACTAGAGCAGCGTGACATAAATCAGAGCATCTTTACTATACAACGTTAATTATCTTAGCAAATGTTGCGTTTGATACCATAGGGGTTAGATTTAATATTAACTTAAATTTAACATCAGCGTTCTGTAGAAGGTCTACGCCAGTCCTTCACGGCTCCAGCATTCAGTCATTCACAGTCTCCGTAATATTATGTTTGCATGACGTTGCATTCGCAGTAACCTATTCACACAATCTACAGGGCCAGTGATACATAAAAGCCTTCAATGTATGGATTTTGTTACTTGTAGCCTAATCTGAGAGTGAATTTCACGTCCAAGTGCATAACTGTGTGTAGAACAATGAAAATTAAAACTGTTATATTTTATTCATATGAAAATACAATCACAAGCAGTATAAACGATTTTGTGCATTGGACCTGTTTTAAGGTATACATCACGATACATACACGGCACGTGGATTGTAGTCATCGCAAAAGAAACATCGGTCAACAGTCAGTCTCACAGCATCGTTTGATATACTGCTAAACAGCTGCAAAAATGGTGGCTGCAACAACTCAGCTAAGCAACAGCAGTAATTTACAGCTGCAGCAAATATGCTTCGATAACTGTTTTGAAACGCTGCTGTACGACAAAGCTTTAACACTTGTTTTGATCAGCTGCTATTAAAACTACGCGCTGACAACTGTTTTAAGCTGCAGCTGCTACAACTAAACTTTGAAAGCTGCTTTGACCTGCTGCTGCTGATATTGCTGCTGCAGCTGTTACAACTAAACTTTGACAGCTGCTTTGACCTGCTGCTGCTGATACTGCTGCTGCAGCTGCTATAACTAAACTTTGACAGCTGCTTTGACCTGCTGCTGCTGATACTGCTGCTGCAGCTTGGCCAGTGTTTCACGCTGGGACGTCTGCTTCTTTTCCAGTTCTTTAGCAGCATTCTCATGTCGCTTCCTGTCAACACACCAACAAATCATTTCACTTTAATATTACTATATGCCATATTATTTAATTATTTTTTTTACAAAATCTTTCCCCTCCTTATCTCTCGCTCGCTCAATGTTCGAAGAGTGTAATGGCAATTCCAAGGCATACAGATTTTTCAACATATTGCAACGTTTTATATCTACAAATACAATACAGAAATAGGTGAATACACATGACACATCACAACAGACAGGGAAGCGCAACTGACTACAAAACAATTTTTGGATTATGAACCAGAAAACACCAGTAGAATCCAGAGTCTAATAGGAACTGGGTAACTATTATAATTAAAATTTCCCCATTACAATCCCCAAATCTTACTATTTGAAGACTTAAATCTAACATCAATCACAATATATTCACATTTTAACTATATCAATATGTAATTGACGTCCCTGACATCATCCTTGTATGAGGAAACGGACGTTAAACCTTTATTATTTATTATTATTATGTAATAGCCCTAAAAACGCAGCTAACAATTAAAATTTGATAAAGTTACTCAGGAAGATTCATAATATCACCAGTATCAACCAATATCAACCAGTATCTTAGTTGCAAAGAAAAATTTGTATCACAAAAAATAACTTCATATTTTATAAGTTACGTAATTTCAAAGAACCAAGTGACAAAAAAGTGATTAAATAATAATATCAATAAAAATATTAATATTTAATTAATCAATATTTTTGCTGTACATCTGGAAGTCATTATGAAATTTCTAGAAATCAAAGACTCTACTAAGTTTTATACAATAATGTAAATTAATAAATCTTAAAAAAACTTTACTTAACAACCACTATGAAGAGATGTCAAATTTACCATAGACGATTCATCCGCTCTTTTAATCCCCATATTGAAAATAAAATTTTAGCTGCCGGCTCTGTGATCAAAATTAGAGTCATTCGTGGTTCCTATGCTTTGTAATGCAATCTGTCCGATAGAATACTCTATTATTAAATGTCAATGCAATCAGTCCACAACGCATAAACATTTCTTATTTATTGAATTTAAAGTCAGAAAATAATCATTAGCCACTAGACATAAGAATGGAGTATACCTTTCTTTATCAAGATTTCACAGAAAAACTAGAAACAGCAATATTTAGTAGAGAAAAGTGTTTTCTTTAATCCAAGATTGATAGAGTAGCTGATCAACAAGACTGATATCTAATACACTCAGACTCGCTAAAGTCGGCATTAACTTAAAGTACATAACAAGAACTGAATGAAGTTTGCTTACATTTCACCAGTGATGTAGTCGATACGCTTCTGAACGTTCTGCTTCGACTCCTCAAGATCTTGTTTTACAAGAATTGGACCTATCATCTTGTACACTGTCGCATCACTATCCAACCTCTTGAACTCCTATAACACAATACAAACAACTGTACAACTGTTCAACTGTACAACTATTCGTTGTAAAACTGTTCGTTGTGCTTGTTGTACAACGAACTGCCTGTACAACAAGTGGTACAGGCAGTTCATATACTAAAAGACTACAGTATAATATTCCATACCAGGATATATCTGCAACAATATATCTTCAATAGAATATCACACAGTATTGTGATTCTTAACCTTCATTGCCCCTTGTTATTCACTTGTTATAATTATACTTATTGACTGTTTGATTGATTTTGAAATGAAATGCAGTTGATTAAAATCCAATGTAACATATTACAATACAAGTGCAATGCAGTTTAAAAACTAAAAACTGACTACATAAAATAAGGGTTACATTTGCAAAAGAGCAATCAATATAGAATTGCCATGTATAATAGTAAATTTTTAGTAAGGCCTAATATCACATATTTCATTAAGCACTGCACAACAAACTTGTAATCCACTATTGGTCAATATGTTATCCACTCATCATCCATTTCCAGCTGTAGATGTAAGCAAATATATCTTAGAACATGAGCTAACTGCTAAAATAGTCAGTTACACATGCTGTATACGAAACCAGTAAACTTTTAAGCTACCAATGACTCATTGCATTCACGTGCCTTCTTTACAAACATTTGCTTTATCTGCTACTCAAGCAGCTGTGCACTTATAAGAAATAAGAAGTATTCACAGATTCTGCTTCCACAAATCGTCCCTGACATTGCCTTATGGTGAGGAACCGGACGTTAAATTCTTATTGATTGATCGATTGATTGAAATATACAGACTCTATAGCTTAACCAAGTAGTTCTCACGAATATTTTACAGATGTAGATTTTATCAAAAATGTCAAACAATTACCGCAAAGCTTCTATTGCATCATTTACAGATTTAATATCTGAATTAATATTAAATAATATTAATATCATAGGCAGTACAATAAGTTCATAATCGCAGAATACATAGGTCATCATCACATCTCATCAACTACTGTAGCATTAGGGAAATATATTCCATATTTGTACATATGCAAATAAAATCATTTTCAACATTTGCAAATATGATTTTTCATTCAGTTAACTCCGCTCTGCCATCATGGAACGATTCAGAAGATGCATCGTAACCCTACAGCACCATGTACACCCCATCGAATGGCATAGCTTTCTTATACTCATTCATCATTATTAATAATATCATATGTTCATATCGATACTAATCACTAAATCAGACATTTAATGATTAACTAACGTCTATTACAAGTGTGTTCTCATTGAGCTGTGAGTCGAGTTGCTGCCTGGCCGACATGTGCTTCTGAAAGTCTACGATCAAAATCAATCAACTATAATCACTATAATCAATACAAAAATCAATCGCTTACTTTCAATATAATTAATGTAAAAATCAATGTACTGCAGTCAATCTAATAAATTAAAAAGTAAAAATAAAGCAACTGTAGTCAATCTAATCGATGTAAAAATCAATCAATTACACTACAATCAGTATAAAAATCAACTGTAGCCATTATAATCAATGTATAAATAATTCATAATAAATATGATACAAAAAGCAATCAATTCATAATTTCACATATAAATGCAGTAGCAAAGCGAGTAATGATAAGCGCTGACTGCACTGCTCTTAATGCAAAAGAGCTTGCAAAAGGCTGCGACTAGACATACAACATGTAATATCACAGGCAATATCATACATATACAGGCGCACAATTTCAGCAGAATTGACTCACTTAAGCCGAGTGATCGACCAAAATATCAAACATTACTTGAGAACTTCAGGGATACAAGATAGATTATCCCTGGTCAACAGAGACAGCAGGATAGCTGGTGGACTGAGCTCAAATACTGTACAAAAATACATGCAAATGATCTGAGTAAAGGAGAAAGACAAAGATAATATATGTAGGCCTAAATAAGAGCAGCAATATGAAGGTTTACATTTGACAGAATCAAGAGGCTACTTGCCTTTCTGTAGAGCTTTGTATTTATCAATCTCAGCCTGAAGACGTTTCTGCAATCCATCCGCTGCCATCTTGAATATCTGCAAATTTGTAAATTATAGCTCTTGCAAATTTGTAAATTATAGATTTTAGTTGAGAATTTGAAAGCTGAACAACATTACGGTTCTATAAGCTTGTGGCGCTTGAGCAAATTGGTTTCAGATCCAGTTATGGCATATTTTGCCAAATCCAGCCAGATTTTGCAAAAGTTTTTAACACACAAAATCATAAATTGATAATTTCCAAATTTGTTGTCAAATGTACCATACCGAAGAAAAATCATCATGGCCGAATTGAGCAGAAACTGATAACTTAGTTAATGACTTAATGACTTGACTAAGCATGTTAATGACTTAGGCCCTATGGCAACTTTTACGGCACTTCAATATGTAGCAAAATACTAGTAACTGAAAGAGACTTTGCTGCCCCGATAACTTTATATTAGCCTTTTGCATTTTGTGGACTTTTTTTGACTCTCAATTTCAAGTTTGTGCCATAGAGTTTGAAATCTATTAGCTTCCTGAGTGGTCTCTCACTGGCTAGTATTATCAGCTCACATGATATTTCCAAAGGAGGATTTTCAATGTTTACTTTAGTATCTGTCAATCATTTTTACGATTCTATGGTTTTTGTGCACATAGTAATAATCGGCGACATTAATTAATTGCCCTACTAAGAGAAGATATTCATATTTAAGAAAACAACAGTAAAGAAGATATTCATTTTTTATAGTTTAATGACAATATTTTCCACTTTCTTTCAACAATTTTTGTACACTTTATTTTACTATTGATTAGCCCATTTCTGCTTTCATTCTAGGTATAAGCAATCCTAGTTATGACGTCTGCTAATCTAGTGATCCAGACCATTTGTGTAGATTTATAAGATTAATAAATTTGACTTACTAATAGTAATAGTAATAATAATATTACTAATAATAATAATTAATAATAAAAATAATAGCAGTAATAGAGATTCAAAGTCCGTTTCCTTAACAAAGGTCATGGATGATGTCAGGGACGTCCCCACAGCACACATTATTAGAGATCAATTCAACCAGACCAATCTGCAAAAGAAATGTGCTGAGGAGAAATAAGCTGCTAAATGAAAGCTAGACAGGTGATCAAAAAATTATCAGGATAGATAGAGTATATATGTCCACAGTGCAAGGAGATAAGTGTTTAGCTTTGTAAAGAAAGTTTAAAGAGAAGAACAAGAGCGAATAATAGTAGGTAATGAGTTAAAATGCAATCATATTAAAATAATTAAAATACAATAAATAAAATAAAAAGAAAAGATTATGTAATCGAATCCTAGTAATTTCTGATCCTTTCTTTATATTAATGAATTTAAGAGATCAAGTCTATCCTAGTATTAATAGCAGAACATACTGATACGTTTCATAATTTGTCTTCCGAATAAAAGTTAATTTCCAATGAAAACAATGACGCCGACATATTTAACACAGGCAATAAAGGCATATCTGGTTGAATTTGTGAAGACATGTCAGATGGTTATTACGCGGACTTTAGAGGGTCAACAAGTGTTCACAAAATCCAAAAGAGACTACCTCCTCGATAAATCAGTTGGTACCTATCTCATGAGATGCTATATAATCGGCAATAAATGATGACTTGAATGGTCATACTGATAATCTAGTTAATGACTTGATTGAGCCCACACAGATAACCTTGTTAACAACTTAATGATGACGACTATATTGAGCATACAGTGATAACCCACGTAATGATTAAATTGAGATTTAATTAGACTATACTATCTATTCAACACTGGACAGCTATTATAAGATTTATTAATTTTCAAGATAACTTGATTATAATAATAATAATAATATTAACAATAATAATACTTAATAATAACAAAAAATAGTAATAATAATAGGTTTAATGTATGTTCTCGAATCCAAAGATGTCAGGAACGTCCCTACAGTACATATTGCTACATATCGGTTCACACAAACCAATCTGCAATAAACATCTGCTGAAGTGCAGCAAGGGCAGCCACTAAAAAGAAGTAATCTCTGAACAGAAGTCCTAACGATGCTGATCCACTGATAAAAAATTAGGGCATTTTGTTGTCAGTAAGCTCAGTTATACGTAATGTTTATATAAAAAATTTTAATTGGTCAATTTCGATTCCGACCAGAATTGAGTTTAAAATCCAGCTCCGGTCCAGTCAGATTCAAATCCGAAAAAGAGCTAGTTTCACATTATTTAGATAACATTGATTAAGAAATTTTTGACTTATTCAATTAGGAGAGACTTGACAATTTAAGAAAATAAACTTCTATATGTTTTTCAGGGAATTTTTATACAGTCTAATATATATATATATAGGAATAGAATAAAGTAAGTTTATTGCTTCATTAACAATTTCCCATTGGAGCCTTCCCTGCGTTGTGTCCGGGTCCCGGCGTTCATGGCGTTTTATGTCTGGGTCGTTTGAAGAATAGACCAACCTGTGACTGCTCGTATCGTAAAAGGCAACTAAAACACTAAGATCCAACCAGCGGGCATTCGGTAGGTGAGCGTCTAGACTCCAGAAATTGCTACAATTTTTTTTAACGAATAGAAGAGATTAAAGGGGATTTAATGATGTTATGGTATGGGGAGAGAGGAGTGGAGGTCTGTTGGTATCCTGACCATAGTTTAACTGAGACTCAAGCGAAGAAGATGATGATGATGATTGCTTAAATAACAAATCTTTGTCAAAGACAAAACAACCGAATGTCTTAATAGCGTAGGGGTAACGTCATGAAGTTTTAAATGACAGATCCTGAGGTGAATTGAAATCTCGTGGGTTCGAATCCCAGCCGCGCTGATCTGAGAGTAAAATCTCGGACATTCACTGGACTGGCTATACGGAAATGGATTAAATTGCCTAACGGTTTAAACATGTGGTATTAAAAGTGATAGATATCGACATAGTTGATCATTTCACTATAATGCGTGTTTACTTACTTTTAAATCAGATATAATTGTTTACTGTTACCCACCGATCACCTTATTTCGCTCAAGTTTATTGCTAGGTTCTTTGTAAAAACAATAATCAATCCGGATATTTAAACCAAGCTTGCCCATAAATTTTTAAATTATCATATATTAATTACATTATAAAATGTAGAAAGAAATATATCTGAAAATTAAATCTAAGCAGAACCTTATTCAAAGAAAATTCGATAAATATAGAGTGTCGCCAGAAATAAGAACCAAGATGTTACCATTAGATCCAATCACAAACACGGTTGTCAGACGTCCGAATTTTCGGCCAACAACAACAGAATTAGTGTGCTATTGCCGTGCATGACAACACTGTGCACTATGGTACCAAATCCAATCCGATTAGCAGAGGGTTATAAATGACGTTCTTGTATGCTTAGTGGACTTTGAGAAGGCCTTTGACAAGATCGATTGGATAACGACGATGAATATCTTAAAAAGAATAGGAATTGACTCAAGATCTTTAAAATAATTGTTTTTCTTTATTCTATGAATTGACTAGAGAGAATACTAATTTTAAACTTGAATTTTTTAAGTTTACATATCACACAGCACGACAGTCAACATATTTCGAATAACATAAAGGTACAAAGTAAAACGCAAAGACAGGCACACTAATACATGCAAAAACCAGGTCATCAATGAGGAAGCATAACACCCTATTGAGTTGACCACCCGGATATCAATCACCCCGCTAACAAGCGTCCCATATGTCTAAATCAAACTTTTAATCAAAATAAAAGAGTGAAAGTGTCAATCATAGAAGATTTTAAATTACAACAAAGCAGAAGTTGAATGAGAAAAAAACAATTTTTCTTATTTTGACAAATTTTCTAATAAATACTGTTTAAATTCTCTAGAAAAGGTTTGTAGCAATTCGATGTTGTGTAATATCGGTGAAATGTTATTCCAGTCCGTACAAGCCTCATTTACATAAGATTTATAGAATGTCACATTGGAGTTTTTAAACAGATAGTTGGAGTTAAGCAGTCTAGTTGAATAATTATGGTTAGAGTGGTTGAGATCAAACATATTAGCCAATACTGTAGACTTAGGAAGATTACTGCTAATACATTTATGAATGTATTATTTTGTATATGAATCAAAGAGCAGTAATTAAAATCCAACAAGAATACTCCGAAGAAGGTGCAACAGGACGTGGAGTAAGGTTGTAGCATTTCGCCGCTGCTGTTTAACATTTACGCTGAGGCAATGCTGGAGGAAGCCATTGGAAGACATGAAAGAAGGAAAAAAAGTAGGAGGAAAATTGTCACAAGAGGTAAGACTTGAAAATTACCAAGGAAGGGTAGCGGGCAGCGAGACTGGACTGAAGAAGATAATGTTTAGGCTGAATGATACGGCACTGAGATATAGAAGATAAAAGACTAATTCTAAACTTGTCCATGAATCAAAGAGCAGTAATCAAAATCCAACTAGTGTACCAAGAAGAAGGTGCAATAGGACATTAAGATTAATTTCAAAAGACCAATTAAGGTTATGAACATGAGAGTGTCCAATAATAAAGGTGAATTTAGTATTATAATAAATGGAACGAAATTGGAACAGGTAAGGAGTTTCAAATATTTTGGTCATACTCTATAACCGATGACGGGAAATGTGAGACTGAAATGAGCAGCAGGATTGCACAAGCAAAAGCGGCCTTTGGTAATAGGATATTGGTATTTTGTTCACATTTCACACAGTACAGCAGTCAGCATATTTCGAAAAATATAAAATTCTTACGTAAAACGCAAAGACAGGCACTCACGCATAAAAAACCAGGCCATCAAACAGTCATAGTAGTCAACGTTTTTGGTAGTTTACTATGCGATGATTACAAATGTTAATCAACAAGATTTTAAAACAGTAGGACATTAATTAATATCAGTATCTTATATGAATGCAATTTTGAAATATTTAACTTCAGTATTTCTAATTATATGCGTAGGTATTTGCATTTGTGGCACAAAGTCCAATGTTAATAAATTAATATTTAAGGAAAATGTAGAGGTCTTGTTTATTCCTAGATTGTATCGCAACGAAGTATTAGACAGAACAAAAGAAGTACAAACCGTTATATAAAAATAGTTAACTAGCGACCTAAATGCTCTGACTTAATATAAACGTTAGACTCAAGTGTTCCCTAGTCGTATTCTGAATCCTAATCTTCATTGAAAAGTTAACCTTATTCATAACCAGCACAGTATCCTAAACGTGAGCATTCTTGCGCGAACTAAAAATTGTAATATTGAGAAAATTGTAATATTGATGGGACACCGTCAACAATTAATTGCTTCGAGATTTGCAATTTGCATATTAAGCTTGAACTGTGACAGTCAGAAATATTTGAAGTTTTTGTATCACAATTTAAATTATTTATCTGAAAATTTTATAGTCACTAATTACGTTCAAACCATAATACTACAAAAAAATATTTAACAATTAAAATTATAATATACACATTTTCTTTATTAAATAGAATATAGTTTATTGCTACTGAAATTAAGTGTTCACATTTTTTAAAACTGTAGGGGATGGTCTCAGAAAGATGGCCGAATGGCTTCGGAGCCAATAGGACGTTTACTACAGGGTGAGTAAAAAAAAAGACAACACCTGCAAAAAGTTTGAATATCTCAGGCTATTGTTAATATTTTACCATAAAACTTTTACCAATTACTAAAGGACTAATTTTTGATGGGGTGGCCAATTTTCATGCTAATTGAATCAATTTATCTTGGTAGTTAACAACGTCGTGCTATTTTTTGTTGATTTTGCAGTTTGCTTTAAAATTGTTGTATATTAATTTTATTAGAAACAGTACTCTGAGCGAGTTCTACCGTTCTCTGCTGACAGTGATAAACTCTCTGCGTGTCGAGCTCTCTCATCGTGCCATCCTGATTGGACAGAAGGTATCTGCTGAACAGTACAGCAGAGACTCTCTGGAGGGACAGCTGCAGGGTGTACTGACTCCTTATTCCTTTGAAATGGTATTGAAGTATTTAACTAAGTACCCAAAGGTTACAATACTACAAGACCTAAGCCATGATGAGTGCGAGGTTTTAGCTAGCTGTGGTACGGTAAGAACTTCTCTCACTACCTGTTGCTGTACATTTCATTTATCAACTGGTTTACCCTGTTCTCACATATTTGCCGTTCGACAACACAAAGGTATGGCTTTGTTTACAGTAGATTTGATACCAATTTTCTGGACTAAGGCGTACTACACGTCGCGCAGTGCTGCACTGCGTGGAACAGGTTCTGTTGAGAGTTCAAGTAATGTTGCTGTTGTTCCTGCTCCAGTAAGACAGATTTTACGTGCCAATCAGAAATACAGAGAGGCTGCTGCAGTCACAGGTGAGCTAGCTTCTTTGTTGTCTGAGACCTCTATGAGGTTTTATGAAGATCGGCTTGGTCAGTTGAAAGCCTTACTGCGCGCCTGGAAGGAAGATAAACACATTGCGGTACAGGTACTGGAAGATGATGATAACTTGTCAACTACAGGTAGGATAGTTAGGGAGAGTGTAGACATTATGCCTGATGATGCATTTATTTAAAATTTAAAAATGACATAAAACATGTTCTTTATAACTACATAGGAATGAGGAGTGTATGATTATATGTACTTAATATATTTGTGTGTATCATTGAACGCATATATTAGTGTGCCTTATTGTGTGTATCAGGGGTGTACCGGATCCCGGTTCAGTCTGACCGGACTCCGGCAAATTTTGCCAAATCCAACCGGATTTGTCACGGGATTTGGTACTCATTTTTAATATAAAAAGTTATAAATTGATATTTCAAAACTTGTTGCAAAATTTATCTTAAAGAAGCAGAACATAAGACATAATGATAGTTATTTACTTACACTAATAACCTAGTTGATGTCATATGATGATGCTTTGATAGAGTTTATTTTGATTTTTTTTAAAAATCCGGTTCTGATTCCGTCGGATTTGAAATGATCAAATCCGGTACACCCCTAGTATCTATATATCAGGGTGATCACTCATATGGAAAACCTGGACTTCTTAACTTTTTCAGTAAAAAATAAAAAAAATATTAAAGACACATACAGTCCAGTTGAAAAATTACACAGGCTACTTTGGTTCTGAACAAAAAGTAATCAGAAATATGTCAGCACTTCAAAAGTGTTAGTTAAAATTAAATAGCAATGTGTATAATGTTTTAAAATCAACATTAACGGCTGAGATAGACGTCGATTCTATGATGGCACTAAAATTGTCAAGGCGCACTGGAAAAGTCAGGGAATTTGATGTGGTTTGGAAAGTGGTCACCTTGATATACTTGTAGTTAAGGTCTAGTTAAGACTAGTTAAGACCTCTCCGTGGGCTGACACCTTGACGTGGTGGAGAGGCTTAATGGCCTGTATGCTGCAAAGTTGTACATGTCATGTACATGTCTTGTACATGTCATACAGGCCAGACGAAGTGCAGCCGTCCTTTACTTATAATATAAAAATATAATTGTGTTTAAATAATTCATTTATTTCAGCTAGTCAACTCGCACTCTACTTCAGCTTGTCAACTTGAGGGAAATGTGAACATTAGTGGCACCGTTAATTTTCCTGACTAGGCCTATATGCATTTAGATTTGTTAAAATATTCTATCATTCCTGGACAAACAAACTATCAATGAGAAAAACTGAAATAATAGAATTGATAGACACTCTCCTCATTGTTTGATACATTCTGGTATTTATAATCTGTTTATTATATTTGTTGTTCTACTCCATAATAATAACAAGTTAACGGTTAAACTTTAATTTGATCCTGAATATTTCTTTTGAAAAAGGTACTATAACTCAGAAAGTTTCTCATTTATTCAATTTATTCATTCTGTGACAGTATTAGTTATCCTTGATTAGTATTTAATTCTTGACTGCCTGATTTCGTGTCATGATTAGTATATGTATGTTAACGGTTAAACTTTAATTTGATCCTGAATATTTCTTTTTAAAAGGTACTATAACTCAGCAAGAAAGTCGATGATATGAAATTTAATGTGACGTAAAATATTGCAAAAGTAATCAGAGGTGGAGTGGAGAGCACAGTCGTACTGCCTCCAAAGTGACTGTAATGCTGCAATGCCTTGGAATGAGCACCGTGCTTTATTAAGGAGCCTAATAAGTGGCCTAATATCAATTATGCGAGTTGCAAAACGGTCATGGTACATTCGATATACAGTTAAATTTACGTTTATGTGAAGAAAACAAATTGTTTGATTTATGTTAAAATAAAAGGTGCAAATTTAATGACTAATGTCTTCCAAAACAGTTCTGCACTGAACAACGTCCACAACAACCCTGCACTGAACGCCGAAAATTTACAACGGACATAGGCTTACAAATTTGGTAAAACAACTTATTGTGTAATTAGATAATATGTTTATTTTCAGCAAAAGACACAAAAAGCATAAACCACATACAATGCATCAACAATATATATACAAAATCCTTGCTCCACCCCTGCGCAAGGCGTTATTCCTTTGAATGACCTCACCTGTCATTGTCATTCTCAAATATAGAGATGTCAAAGTTCATGGCCTTTGGTTCAGGAAACAAGTGGCATTCCTATTTAACCATTAGTATAACATCTGTCTGCCGTTTCTTCTAGGGCTGACACTTCACGTTAGATTAATAGAGAGCTAGTTTCAGTTTCAGCAGCTTTTGTAACTGGTTCAGTGATATCTTCAACTTGTTGAGAGGCTTGTTTTGTACTTATTTCCTCTTCACTCGTGTCTGCAACTCTGGTCTACAAATAATAATAAAAGTGTATAATTATAAGCGTTGAACTAATTAGTTTCTTCATGACAAAAGGACTAATAGTGACAACTGGTTATAAACTCCGATATTAAGAAGCATTCCGCCACGGTAGCAATCATCTTATCCAGACTTTCACCAGTAATGAAAAAAGTGCATTAAAATTAAGTTCTTCATAAACATAGTTGACAACATTGGAAATGTATAGGACTGTCTACAAACTACACAGAAACTGAGATTTGTGAACTATAAGATCTGGAGTGTGATGTCATAAGGTGTATACAAAGCACGCATACATAAAGCTGCACGTCTGACTAAGGACAGATTAATGTTCTGCGCTAGATAATGCTATCATTGAACGAATAGTTCAAACGTGGCGAGATCGACGACGATATTGAGGCTTGTACAGAGGCTGAGGGTTGCAAATTTTTAATATAAGATGCAATGATCTCAAAAAAACTAATTAGTAATTGTGTTCGTCAAACTATTCTTTCAGAGTCAAAAAAATCATGAAATAAAATCAGTTCATTTAAGCAGTGTAGATACGTTTTCTATACACTTATGCATACTCTTCCAATGCTATCTAATAAGTCGCCGAGGGTTACCTCACGAAAAACACCCTAGATTTAACAATTCTTCAATATATAGTGACTAGATTTGGCAGGGATGTGTCAAATTGGATTATCTAGTGGAGTGTTGCAAGGTAATAGAAAGAATTCATACTTTCTGAAATTATTTCAAGGGGTGTCGTTTTCTACGAGACAGTTTAGATGCATTTACTATCGATTCACTTACCACATTTTTGGAAGCCTTTCTGTATGAGAGCACAGACGGTTTGTTCTGCTTGTGGTCACCTCAGCTTGTGCCACACTCTCAAATTTGATGTGCCCAAGAAGAAGAGTTAGAATCCAATCCATATTTCCTTCATCTCATGGACTGGCTGCATGACCTGCAATACATTACATAAAATATTTAAGAGAAATTTGTCAAGCTGGTAACTAGAGCTGTGAAAATCAATGTCGTCATAGACTGACTGGACCGTGTGTGAGAGGCAGCACTCATCAGAAGAACTTGGGCACCTGATGAGTACTGTGTAGCATTGCTTTAACACATTTTAACTATATCCTTGCAAGTCTGAGCAGCCGATGTTAAAATCTCTTCAAGATCAGAATCGGATCATTGTACCACCTGATCTTAGTGCAGAAGTTACTAAGCACATGACCTGTAACACTTTAAGAGTTGCTGGTCTAACGCTTGACATCTCCGATAATTATAATTATATAAAAATATAATTATAATTTATCTTACAACTGAGACACAAATCAAGTGACAGCTCCTTCAGTAGGTCATACATGCAGTCCAGAGTGACACATCACACGAATACTAACAGTGGGAATGTTATCCACACAATAACGATAGATAGATAGATAGTGACAGATATTTACATAAGTATATATATATACATAATAATAATAAACAAATAACACATTATATTGAAATGATCAACCATATTACTATCAATCACTATTGCTACCACATGTTTGAACCGTTAGGCAATTTATTTACTTTTCCGTGTAATAAGTCCAGCGAATGTCCAATATTTTCCTCTCACATCAGCGCGGCTTGGATTCAAACACACGAGAGTTCAATTCACTTCAGGGTCTGTCATTTAAAACTTCATGACGTTATCTGCACCACTAACCACTACGCCATTACGTCATACAAATAATTAAATTAAATATTTAGAAATAAATCATTCATTGTATTGAAACTCTGTGTATATAACTAATAAATCCAGAACAATTTTTTTACAATTGCAATATACTACATAGTATTTTCTTTTTATCGTTATATATATCTCTCTTCAGTGCACTGACAAGTGGCAAGTTGAAGGTACATATTCTTACTCAAAGTATAGATGTATTTACTTTGAAATCACTTACCACATTTTCGGAAGCCTTTCTCTTTTGAGAGCAAAGATGGTATGTTCAGCATGTGGTCGCCTCAGCAGGTGCCAGACTCTCAAATTTGATATGTCCAGGATGAAGAGTTAGAATTCAATTAACTTTTTTTTAACTCATGGAGTGGCTGCATGACCTGCAATACATTACATAAAATATTTAATGAGAAATTTGTCAATCTGAATGTGAATATTAATTGATAGCTTATTAAGGCATCACAGCGTAAGCTTATTAAGGCATCGCAGCGGTACTGGAGAGATACAGCACACACTGCATTAACTCAAGTCACAATGAACTAAATGAACTGCCGCATTAAAATAAACAAACTTTATAGTGAAATGATCAACCATGTTGATATCTATCATTTTGAATAACACCACATGTTTAAAACTTTAGGCAATTGCGACCAGTTTCCGTATAACCAGACCAGTGAATGTCCGAGATTTTGCTCTCAGATCAGTGCGGCTGGGATTCGAATCCACAGCAGTTCAATTAACCTCAGGATCTGTCGTTTAAAACTTAGTGACGTTACCCCTACGCTATTAAGACATTCTATTATTAGACTACTGCGACATTCAAATAATTAAATAAAATAATTCGAAATAAATAGTTATACTTAAACTCTCTGTATGTATAACTAATAAATCCTGAATAATTTTTTTTACAATTGCAATATACGTACATAGTATTTTTTTATTTATCGTTATATATATCTCTCTTCAGTGCACTGACAAGTGGGAAGTTAAAGGTACATATTCAAACTCACCGCTTTCTCGCTTCATAAGAGCACTCCTTAGATCAACAAGTTAATCCCTTCACAAAGTCTATGCCTTATCCATACCTTATGTAGCCTATAGCTTGGCAAAAGGACGGCTTTTGAGGTGGTTTCCCGTTGCCTTCCTCCGTTAGATGGACTAATTATCATTTAATCCTTGGGGAAAATATTTCATGGTGAAGTGGGTCCCCTCTTGCCATCCTCAGCTCCTGCCTTAGTCGCCACTTATACACGCGATACCTATTCTAACCACACCCGAACACAACACGTTATATATAAATATATATATATATATACGCATATATATATATATATATATATATATATATATATATATATATATATATATATAGGCCTACTCATACGTACGAAAATTATCAAAATCCAAAAAGGTGACACCGGAGGGTACATAAATAGGGCAAGGATCTAACAGCTGATTTGTCAGCTGATCGTAAGCATAAGGAAGATTTTCTTATTCCAAGTTCTAAAAGGCTGCTACAACTTAACCACTGCCCTCTTATTTTCTCTTTTAGCCTAGATGTAAACAAGTCTAAAATAGGCTTTAAAAGTATGTTACAAGTTTAAAAATTAAAAAATTATTTACAAGTTTAAAATTATGCGGTCACTGCCAATAATTCTAATAAGGTTAAAGATATTGAGCATTTTCAATTGAAATAATAACGTAGGCATGTTTTGAGATAATATATATATATATATATATATATATATATATATATATATATATATATATATATATAGGGTGAAGGTTGGCAAAAAATAGCATATGCCGTTAGCTATAGCAAAAATTTAGTGATTTTATGTTTGTCCATTGAAGTAATCAAGCTAATTATGATAGCCCGGAACGGTGCAGAAGCCAGGTTAATGAGTTATCTTATGAGTTGCAATTCTACGTCCGTCAAGCTAGCACCACATTCACCAAAACATTCATCACCACATTCATTTCTTTTTCCTGTTTTCAGGTTATTCTAGAATAAGAATTTTTAATTACAAAATTATAGTATGACAGCATAGAGCTTTACTAGTAATCATTTACGATTGTAAATGATGCACTGCATTATTCTCTACCAAAGAATGTCCTTTAAAATCATTTCCTACCAAAATATACCAGTATTTTCCCATCCTGGGCAATGTTAACATTTAAAATGTGTTTGGTTGCGCAGGTTGATGCTTCATGATTAATGTTACAAGTGATGCCATTAAAACTCTAATCACAATGTTATGAATTATGAAATTGTTGGTTTGGTGGATTACTTTATTTTACGCAGGTATGTAAGAATTGTGTTGGTCTTTCAAATAGTGCACTTTTAAAATACATGCATTGTATTGATCTTGATAGAATTTGCTTTAAAAATTATATATTCTATGTATATGTACATGTATACATGTATTCCAATTACATGTGAATAGGTTTCAAATCTGCCCAGCCCGGTTCACCCTGGCGCTCGCTACATACCTCTGCATGGAACTCGTCTTTTCCCAAAGGCACCAGCACTTCCAGAGCCCACATACTATGCCTTCGAAGCGCAAGAAGACTGCATTGAACAATCTCATCACTTTGTCTGTACAAGTGAGCGCCCAGAGTATGTCATCTGTTGATGTCCCTGACATCATCCCAGGATGAGGAAACGGACGTTAAATCTTTATTATTATTATTATTATCTGTTACACAACGTTGTACAGTTTCTTGGGGAGAATGAGAGCAGCAACTTCCCAGAAAAATGCAACGCTCTAAAGGCAGTAAATTTGATTAACTTGCTTCAATTATATGCAAGCTAAAGCCAATATACTATAATATATATATACATGTATATATATATATATATATAATATTATATATATATATATGTATATTATATATATATATCTTCTTTATATATATATATAATATTAAATATATATATTATATATAGAGAAGAGTGGAGGCGTTATGTACCCTGGACCTGCCAGTAGGCAGTGCACTAAGAGAGAAGAAATATATATATATATATATATATATATATATATATATATATATATATATATATTATATATATATATCTTCTTCTGCCTGCTACCAAGGATGGTAGGGTCAGTGAGATTGTACTGCAGAAGATAATGGATAGGCTGAATGATACAGAATTGAGATATGGTATGAAGATTAATATAAAAAAGACCAGGGTTATGAGAGTGTCCAATAATAAAGGTGAAGTTAATATCATAATAAATGGTACGAAATTGGAACAGGTAAGGAGTCTCAAATACTTGGGTCATATTATAACGAGAAATGTGAGACGGAAATATGTGGTAGGATTGCACAAGCAAAAGTGGCCTTTGGTAATAGAAAAGAACTATTAACAAAGAGTCTAAACTTTAAAGACACTAAGATAAAGATAGTGAAAACTTTGGTTTGGACCACGCTATTGTATGGATGTGAAACATGGACCTTAAGGAAGGAAGATATAAGGAAACTGGAGGCATTGGAAATGTGGATTTGGAGAAGAATGGAGAGGATTACCTGGACTCAAAAGGTTACAAATAAGGTAGTTCTGGAGAGAGTTGGCACAGATAGACAGTTGATGAATGTATTAAGAAACAGGAAGAAGAGTTGGATAGGAAACATTCTAAGGGGGAATGTCCTTTAATAGAGGTCATAGAAGGTATAATGGAAGGAAAAAGAGGCAGGGGCAGGCCGAGATTAGGTATGTTAGATGATTTAAAGACCCACTCATATGTGGAAATGAAGAGGAAGGCGGAAGACAGAGAAGAGTGTAGGCGCTATATACCATGGACCTGCCAGTAGGCAGTGCACTAAGAGAGAGATCTTCTTCTGATGAACTACCTAACTGCAGGTCCATGACATATATAACTCTTCCAACCAATTCTGTCCTCAGCCTTCATTTTCACATTTTATATATGAATTTGGTATCAGATCATCCAACATCCCAAGGATTAGTCTTCCTCTAACTCTTTTTCCTTGCATTCTTCCTTCTATTACATCTTTTAGCAAACCATCCCCTTTCTAGTATGTCCTATCCAGCTTTTCATTCTATTTCTTATCACATTTACTATCTGTGTACTATTGTCTATCTGTGCCGACTCTTTCAAGAATATCATTTAACATTTTGTCAGTCCAACTAATCTTTTCCATCTTTCTTCTTAACCTCATTTCCTATGCCTCTAGTTTCCTGACATCTATTTTCTTTAATGTCCACTTTTCACATCAGTACTGAAATGTTGACAGCACAATTTTTTTTCACACTCCTCATCTTTGTATTTTTCCAAATGCCTTAAATTGCTAGGTAATTCTTTTCTCTTTGCGAAAGTTCTTTCTATAAGAATGTATATTATATACATGTGTATATATATATATATATATATATATATATATATATATATATATATATATGTGTGAGGAGAAGTTTTTTTTATATACATTTCAACATATGACAAGTTTGAGAGCAACAATATTCAAGTGGCATACGCCTACTTGGGTTTCAGCTATGCTTTTATTGCATGCTTGTTTTGCAATATTACTTGTATTTAATCATATTTGGGCAACAGAAAGTGTCTGTAACCTAGCCATACTGATTATTTGTTGAATTAGTATTATGTCTTGTCTGTTTGAAAGGAAGAGAAGAGTTTAGCAGTTTGTTCGTATCTTCCTGCATCTCTTATGATATAATAATGATACTTCTTCTTCTTATCGTGTCCTTACATAGCTTTAAGCCATCTTTTAACACATTCTTTCGCAGAATTATTAACTTCCATAAGATCTTGTTGAGCAATTGTTCTACCATTTAGGCAGTACTGCTTCATAAGCGATACTTATAAATAATAATACTAATAAAGGCTTAATTATTGCATGTTTCGTCATATGAGGATGATGTCAGGGACATCCTAACAAAAGGTAACATATGTTGAAGAAGAAAAATGGTATCTTAATGATGCTGATCCATTAATAAAATAAGGCAGTTTGAATCTCTTTCTTAGTGCACTGCCTACTGGCAGGTCCATGATATGTAACGCCTCCACTCTTCTCTGTCTTCCGCTTTCCTCTTCATGTCCACATATGAGTGGGTCTTTAAATCATCTAACATTTCTAATGTCGTCCTGCCTCTGCCTCTATTTCCTTCCATTCTGCCTTCTATGACCTCATTTAGTAGATTTTCCCCCTTAGAATGTGTTCTATTGAACTCTTCTTTCTATTTCTAAATGCATTTATCAACTGTCTATCTCTACCAACTCTCCAGAACTTCCTCATTTGTAATCTTTTGAGTTCAGCTAATCCTTTACATTCTTCTCCATAAACACATTTAAAAGGTCTTTAGTTTCCTGATATCTTCCTTCCTTAAGATCCATGTTTTACATCCTTATAATAGCTTAGTCCAAACCAAGGTTTTCACAATCTTTATCTTTGTGTCTTTCTATAGACTTTTTGTTAAAAGTTTCAAAAAATCTATTTAGTTTTAATCTGTTGTGGAAAAATGAATTTTCAGCCGACTACAGGAAGTGGATAGTTGATAAATGCCTTAAATGAAATAAGAAAAAGAGCTGGGTAGGACACTTTCTAAAGGGAAATAGTTAAATTGAAGAAGACATAGTATGAAGAATAGAAGGAAAGAGGAGCAATGACAAACTGCGAATATGAACGTTAGATGATTTACAGATCCACTCATAAATGGACATGAAGAGGAAAACGGAAGACAGAGAAGAATGGCGGCGTTATATACCATGCGTAGGCCTGGGCAGTGCACTAGGAGAGGGAGATAGAAAGAGAGAGAGAGAGAGAGATATTAATATTTCAATCTCTCTGAAATATTTATATTTCTCCATAAGAACATACGACTAGTTTAGTTTCTAGTTTAGTTTCGTGCTAAAATCTTCCCTAACGTCCATGATTTTCATCCAACTTTTCTTGTGGCTTTGTTTACCTAAAAGAACTATGTTAAGAGCTTTTTCATCCTTCACCCTTTTGTTATGAGCTCTGGCATCCTTCCCAAGGTCTCTATTTTTAGGTATTGAGAAATATGGAAAAGAGTAGATAGTCACAAAATTACATATGAAGTATGCTATTTGGTCTCTCTGAGTACTAGCCTTTGCATGTATATATTGCCCCCAAACTTCACTATATACAGGTTACCTCGTTATGTCCATGTATGAGTATATATTTAATTAATATTTCGTTCCTAATCTCAGTCTACCTCTACTTGTCTTTTCGTTCCAGTTTCCTACAAAGACCTCTTTTAGTAATATCCCCCCCCCCTTATAATGTATCCTATCCAGCACTTCAACCTATTTCTCCACTAATCTCCAGGCATATACAACTGTCTTTCTGCACCTACTCTCTCCGGGCCTTCTTCATTTGTATCTTGTTTGGGTCTAGATAATCTTTTCCATTCTCCATATCTACATTATCAAACACTTCTAGTTTCCTGATAACTTCCTTCCTCAAGGTTCATGTTTCATATCCATATAATAGCGTGGTCCATACGAAGATTTTCATTATCACTAACTTTGTCGTTTTCTTTCTGTTTAGGGAGGGAATTTGTACAGAGAGAAAATTATTGCTAATTGTGATAACAAATTTGTATAGGGATGAAAAGGAAAGCTGAGGATAAATTAGTGTAAGAGTTGTGTGCTATGGACCTGTTCATAGGCTGTGCACTAAAAGAGAGATGGCTCAGTATTTACAGCAATATAATTATATTGTTTACATGGACATTTTTGTGCTTGTTAAATTAGTGATAGCGTTGGCTACGTCAAATGCTTTTTAACCAGACGGGGCCAGAATATGCAGACACTTTTCTTGTAGATATTTTCAAAAGTTGCCATTAAAATCTAAATATTTGTGAAAATATTCATTTTTAAGTGTTATTATATATGTATTTTATTTCGTAGAATCAATTCACAGATGCAAACAGCAAACAGAAACACAAAAGAGGTGTATAGAAATGAAAAATAGAGTTACAAAGTGCAAAAATAACAGAGAATTAAGCATAAATCATCAGGGACGGATCAAGGAATGTTTTAAGGAGGGGGGCCCAAAAATTTTTTTGGAGAGTGTACACATTTTTTGCTTAGACCACGCCTTTTTCGGGACATGTGAAGCAACCAGAAAAAAATGCTGTGTGGGTGGGGAGGGCTTAAAATTTTTCAGCATACTGCGCTTGGCTCATAGAGTGAATGTATCCATCCCCATATCTTACCCCCCCCCACTCATACCCGTACTAAAGTGAGAGGAAAACCTAAAATGCCTAAAATCAAAATCCTACATTTGTTTAGGAAAAAAGTATGTTAATATTTTCACTTCTAAATTTTTTTTCAAGTTTTTTTCTAATTTTTTTAATTTTTAAATTTATTTTTTCCTATTGGGGCCCATATTTGAAATATATATACAAGTATGGGACCCTAGTGGGGCCCATATTTGAAAGAATTCCAGGTAGTCGGACTGTTCGAGTTCCCTCTCGTACCCCCCCCCCCCCTCCCCCAACCCCCATAACTCCTTTAAAACATATTTACACCTAGAAATTACCATAGAAACAATGAAAATATAGTTTAAAATTATTTTCATCGGGCGTAAGGGGGGGGGCCCGGGCCCGCTGGGCCCCCCTGGATCCGCCACTAAGTCGTGATATATCGCATTAGGCCTACTATAAACATATAAGCTACTATACCATATAGCTCTTTTTTCCTCATACTTTTTTTTGAAAAATAATTTACAAAGTGTCCTTGCTCTTTTTTCCTCTACTGTTTTTTGAAAAATAATTTACAAAGTGGCCTTGATAGCTAAAAAGGACCATTCAAGCTCACAACAGTTTTGCATACATGGAGTCATGCAATATGATAAATGCCATACATATACATATATATGCTCATAATAATTCTTGCTGATAATAATATTGTAATCACTTCTTCTATGCTCATAATAATATTGTAATCACTTGAACAGACCATTAAGAGCATTTTAAGAAGTTTTACAATATTTATTTAGGAAGTCAATTCTTCCTGTGCAATATAGAAGTTATTAGTTGAATTAGTTGAACCTGTCTGCATTTTCTTTCTATCAGGTCGTATGGTAGACCTGTCTTAAAATTGTCGCTGAAGAAATTGCTTATTATTGCCTTCTTGTGAAATTCCAACTTAAATTTGTTGAAATTGGAATTTAGAAGCTGATACAGATTATTGACTATGACCCTCAGTTATATAAAGAAATGTGAGATTGTACAAAAGATAGTTTTAAAAAAGTAATGCTTTTGAATGTATTTAGCATATTTGGATATTTGATGGCCATAGTTTTAAGGAATAGGTTTTAAGCTTCAGTGAACAATGAACATTATAATATTGATATTATGTCTTTCTTAGTTTCTGGAGCACTCATCGATAAGCCTCAGGATGTAATTGCTGTGGTTGGATCAAGAGTGGAGCTCAAGTGTAGCACTGATCTTCAACATGCTGTGAAATGGACTAGATTTTCTCCTGGAGCTGATGCTGAAACAGACATCTACCACGGACGTGGAGTTTTTACGCCTACCTTTGTAGACCGGTTCAACATTGGCTCGTATAATCTTGTGATAATGAGCGTGGCGTATGAGGATGCTGGTCAGTACACGTGTATTGATGATTCTGGGTTTGGTGTGGAAAAGGGTCACTTTGCCAGTGCACAGCTGGCTGTTATTGGTATGCGGGTTTGCAATTTTTATTGTTAAAAGTTATTTTTATGTCGTCAGACTCTTTCTAGTTATATTTTTAATGTATCTCCATGTGTTAATTGCAGATGGGAAGATCTTCAAAGATATTTTCTAATTAATGTTTTTCACAACTCACGCGTATAATGCTTATAATTGTACGAGATACACTGATTTTCATTGAATTACAAAAACTTAAAAAAATAATTTTAATTTACATTACTCTAAATATTGGCTTTATCCGATTTTTACTATATAACATTTTATGTGATTTTATGTGATTGTATAATATTAATATTGTATCATATGCCTACTGTTAATCTAACCTATCCTACTTTGTTTCTATTCCTTAAATTGTGTATATGCTGTTTGTTTAACTGTGCCAATCACTGTATTCTGTCAGTACTAAATTTCCTTACTTTATAGTAGAGACGGGAATCGAACCGAACCCGAACCGAAACGAACCCTAAAATCAGGAATTTTGACCGAACCGAACCCGAACCCAGACTCTGGCCGAACCGAACCCAGACTCTGGCCGAACCCGAACCGAACCGAACCCAGACTCTGGCCGAACCCGAACCGAACCGAACCCAGACTCTGGCCGAACCGAACCCGAACCCAGACTCTGGCCAAACCTAACCAAACCGATCTCTTGAAGTTCCTTTCTCCTTTGCCAGCCTCAGGAGAAAAGAACGCTTTTCTTTTCAGCTGTTTTCCAAAGTCTGCATTAAGATATTATGGAGAATGTTTGACATTATATAAAGATTATAAGAACAATACAAATACATATTAGTTTTTGTATTTACATGTCTTACAGTATCTAACAGCATTTATTCAGGTAAGGCTGATTCCGCAACAAAATTTAAAATTAATAACAGATAGCGATATAAAGTAATGGTAGGGTTACAAAGGAATGGTAGCGGAAAACGAGACTAGTCTACAGAAGATAATGGATAGTCTGAATGATACGGCATTGAAATACTCAATGAAGATTAACATCAAAGAGACAAAAGTGATGAGAGTATCCCAGAATAGAGGTCAATATTATGATAAATGTTACGAAATTCGAACAGGTAAGGAGTTTCAAATATTTTGGTCATACTATAACAGATGATGGGAAATGTGAGACTGAAATACGCAGTAGGATTGCACAAGCAAAATAAGTCTTCGATAATAGGAAGGAACTTTTAACAAAAAGCCTAAAGAAAGGCACTAAGATAAAGATAGCGAAAACCTTGGTATGGACCACTCTGTTATATGGATGTGAAACATGGACATAAAGGAAAGAAAATATCAGGAAATTAGGCATTGGAAACGTGGATATAGAGAAGAATGGAAAGGATTAGCTGGACTCAAATAAACTCCTAGTTTCAAATTTGAAACTCTAAAGTAAATTATGAAGTTAATTACTGGTTCAGTTGATAGCAAATGGTATATGTTATGATCTTTTTCTGTGGAAGTACACGTGTTTACCAAATTGTCATTATTTGATATTTTTATGTTAATAAGTTACACTTTGTCTCTGAAATATTGGATCAAATTTTAGCCAAGACAATTCCACTTTATTATAAATGTTTCTAATATGTAGGCCTAGTGACAAAATTTATTTTTAAATTGTTGAAGCATGTCGTGAACAGCCTTGTTGCCTGTTCGTCCTCGAGCGGTTGTCTACTTCTGGACTCGATCGCCAGTCGGCAGTGCTCCGAGTCGGCAGCTTTTTCGTCGAATGTTTTACTAAGTGTACCGCTTGTTAGGAGGAACCGAGTTGCTGCGTCTTCGGATGATACTTCTTTCCCGGTATCATCCGTCTCGATAGGCCTTTCTTGTTCATTTCCAACTGAGTAGGCCAATGTCCAACCCCCCTTGCCTACTTCGTAATTGGGTTCTAGGGAACCCGGTGCACAGCGTCCGCGCTGGCCCGAGTCGGGAGTAGAAGCGTACTCCACGTCGTCTTCTACCTATTTAGGCGATGACGGTTGAGTTTCTGCCATGCTTCCTAAGTAGATTTTCTTCCCGTGGTTCTCGGGGCGAAGTGATATGGTGACCTGAACTCGGGTGTGGAAGCATCTGCAAATCTTTCAGGCGACTACGATTTAGTTTTCCGCCCTGCTTCCTAGTCTTCAAACTGGTTGTAGTAGATAATTTTATGATTGGTTGTTTAACTGGGACGAACTTTATTCTTCTTTGCCCTATAAAACTTCCCTTTACCTGTTTAGACTTATTCTTCCCTATCCTTTTAATATTGGTCTTCCCGTAGTTCCTGTTCTCGTCCATCGTTGCTGAAGTGGTGTAATGGGCCTTTTGCTTAATGTGGTGAAATCCGTGGATAGTCTGCTGGCCATTGGTAATCCCGCTTCTGCATCCTTTTAATACTGGTCTTCCCGTAGTTCCTTCTGTCGTCCATCATTTCTGAAGGTGGTACAATGGCTTCCATGTAGTCACTATGAAATTCGTGGATAGTCAACTGGTCATTAGTAATCCTGCTCCCGCCTGCAGAGACGAACTCCATCAAGGCGCTTAGCAAATCCCTGCAGAGACGAACTCCGTTCAGGCAATGCCGTCGCTAGCCCCCGCCTGCAGAGACGAACTCCGTCCAGGCGCCTAACAAATATCTGCAGAGACGAACTCCGTCCAGGTAATGCCGTCGCTAGCTTACCGCCTGCAGAGACACACTCGACCCAGGCGCTTAGCAAATACCCGCAGAGACGAACTCGACCCGAGATGCCGTGGACTAGCCTCCCGCCTGCAGAGACGACTCGACCAGGCGGGTAATGCCGTGGACTACCAGCCTCTTACCTGGACCTACCCAGGGGGACACCGAACTCTTTCTCCAATTAGCCTTCGCGGCTTGGGAAACTAGCCAACCTGAGGGGCCCCCTTACCTATCCCGTAGGGAGTCAGTAAGAGGAAGGATCATTAAGACTCGGATCCATTGTGAGAACTACACGTTGTACACTGTATAGACCCATCGGAGCCGCCCTCCTGGGAACATACTCGGACGAGCCAAGTAGGCCCCCAGCCCCAACTTGTTTCTACTGTATCTAGCTTCTCCTTATATACACTGCTGTCGATCGATGTCAAACGCTTCTATCGAATCACAGCGCTTCTTCGCTTAGCTAATTTACGACGTAGCTGCGTCACTTTGGAAATACCCTTCGTAATAATCTAGCTATACTCGCCTCTAATCTCGGCATATATCATCTATTATAAAACTTTGGAAAAACCCTATGTCACGTATTATTTATAAATAACTGCTGTATAATATCTGCTTTCTATCTATAATATATATTTCTTAATATATTAATTGTGAACAAGGCGTGTTCATTACAAAGCATTCTATTTGATGGTTATAATCAAGGAGAATATTTCAGATACATTAATAAAGCTGAATATCTATTTTAGGAATATTTGTTGGTCAAGTTACAATATTTTAAGAAATGTACAGGAATAAATACCACTTCTCTCTTTTTTCATTGTCATATTTTTACTCAGGTGAAAAATGCGGCAGTTAATATGATTTTCATGTATTTTTTAAGCACATTTAACATAAACCATTTTAAACATGTTTGTCATAACCATGATTATTATAAGTAATGTTAAGCAATTGCAACATTATCCAAACCAAACCATTTCGAACTCGAATCGAACTCTTGTGAGGTGGAAAGCAAGTCGAACCCGAACCGAACCCGAATTCTAAAATCATCAACTTCTAACCGAACCCGAACCGAACCAAACTTTCATTTTCAACAAACCGAACCGAGCCGAACTCTCAAATTGTCATCTGCTAACTGAACCCGAACCGAACCCGAACCGAACTTTCATTTTCAACGAACCGAACCGAACTCTGGAAATTCATAGAATTCCAATCTCTACTTTATAGCCTATACTGCAACTTGCTGTATAATTTTCGACTGTGCTGTATTTCTACAATGTTATCTCACTTTCTCCCCTCTTTCTTTCTCTCTTTACCTCTTTCTTTCTCCCTCTCTCTTTCTCTCTCTCTCTATCTCTTTCTCTCTCTCTCTCTGTCCCTCTCTCTCTTTTTCTCTCTTTCACTGCAGCTCTGCCAAATAATACTAGCAACCAAATCTATCTCCCGATTTCCTTTTCTTATTTTTTCTTATTTATAAGCTAATGTGTTATCAGATCTCTGGCATGTCAAGCATGTTGATTATGTCGATCTTCCTCTAACCATTTTTCAAAGCATTCTATTAATTCTTTCAGCCACCCATCCAAAAAAAAACATAAGAAATATCATATGATATTTCTTATCTTAGAGTAGGTTCAGGAAAGTTGAGTATTAAGCTACAGACAGCTGCACGTGTTCTTAAGTCGTAACTGACGTAGATATGAAAGCGAAGAGACTGGTGAATTTCCACATGGTGTGAATTTTCTGTAAATTTTAGGCTGATTGGTCGTTCACTTTCCAGATTTGAAAAATTCTATTCTCTACACCCGATTGTGGCATTATACCGCCAGGCTACCTGACCTTCACTGTTTATTCAATGCCACTGTGACATTTAGCATAGAGTGGCGATTTATAAATATATTTATTATTATTGTTTCACTATAATGCGTGTTTACTTTTACATGTAACACTCGGGACGTTAACGCGTTAGTTTGTAAATATTTCGCACATCTGCATCAACTTCATATGACGTTATATTGAAAACAAGAGATCTAGATTTATAATATATAATATTATATATATATATATATATATATATATATATATATATATATATATATATATATATATATAATGGATGCCTACCCGTTCTACGACGTCAGAAAGTGACGTCAGTGACGGGAGAGCCCAGTACTCGAACCCCGCACACACTGATCCGCAGTCGGATATGCTGTCGATGATGGTTGATTTAAGTGTGATTCTTCACCACCCGGGGAGGTAGAAGTGCGCTCAGATTCCCCTCCCATCTCGCTCATCTCCAAATCCGATATCAAAGAAAATTGCTCCCCGCCAATCACCTGACTGATGCGCTCCTGTCTCATTCCCGTAGCACCAGGCTGTTGTTGATGTAGCAGTGGCGGACCAAGCTGCTGCTGATCAGATCTCGTGGGAGCAGACTGAGCTCTACCGAGAGGCTGTATCAGAGCGTTGAACTTTAGACTGGACGGACGGTTGACGTGGAACGGAGAGAGCAGGTCAGCCGTGGGTTGAGCGAAGCCATCCTGCGGCGGCTGAGCGGTCGCGGAGACAGGACGCAGATGAACCTGAGGAGTCAACCCAGCCGGTGAGCCGATCGGATTCTGCCGCACGCGACCCATGAACATCCACGTGGATTGCCTCACTGCTGAGTCACCATTCACAGTGGCCAGGCTTGAGAGCTGAGGCCCTGCCCTTTGCAGAGGTATGTGGGTTGAGGAATGCGGTGGGGGCAGGGAGCCAGAAGATCCAGGTGGGCTCATGGTTAACACGATACGCTGTCGATCAAAGCCCTGATTAAGATGTCGTTGCTTCTGGAGATTGAAATGAAGCACCGGCTGAATCTGAAGGCACGATGACTGCAACTTCTTCTTCTGTATCTTATGAAGTGTCTGACGGCTGCGATTATCAATTCAGTCATGCTTCTCATGCTGTTGACGATGATTTTCTGCACCATGTTGTTCATGATGATTTTCATCACACTGCAGATCATGATGTTTTCCAGCACCGAGCGGTTCATAATAACTTTCTGCACCGTGCTGTTCATGATGATCTTCAGCACCGAGCTGTTCATGATGATCTTCAGCACTAAACTGTTCATAATGACCTCCAGCACAATGCTGTTCATGATGATCTTCGGTACCGAGCTGTTTATGATGATCTTCAGCACCGAGCTTTTCATGATGATCTACAGCACTATGTTGTTCATGAAGGACTTCAGCACTGTGCTGTTCATGATGGTCTTCAAAATCGAGCTGTTCATGATGATCTTCAGCACCGAGCTGTTCTTGATAATCTTCAAAATCGAGCTATTCAAGATGATCTTCAGCACTATTCTGTTCATGATGACTTCCAGCACCGTGCTGTTCATGATAACCTTCAGCACCAATCTGTTCATGAAGATCTTCCCCTTGCTGAACATGATCACAGCGATGTTCATGATGTACGTCAGCACTATATTGTTCAAGATGATCTTTAGCACCATATTGATTAGGAACACTTTCATGAGCTTCCGTTAATTGTTTTACTCCCTCTTTTCTCTTGAATGCTAGCAGCTTATCGCTTTGTTCTATGCAAAATTTCGTACTTCCTTTGATCTTCTCGTCAGATACACTTACCTCGGACCCTGGAGTTAGATATGTGAGGTTGCTACCTTGACTCTCACCCAGAACTGACTTGATGCAGGTAACAGCCGCCTGTGAGGCCGTTAAGTTGTCCTTGAAAGGGTAGATTAAACTCACTTCTGACTCACGTAGCATTGGCTTCATTCCAATTTCTAACCCTGACGCACCGAGCACAGTTGGCATACCAAAAAGAGGTGTCTGCTCAAAAATTGAAATCGGAGTGTCTCTCCCCATCTTAACTTCTGAGGAGTCGTCGATGAACAGGGATATGCAATTACTATTAGACTGGTTGACTGGGATAGAACCGGCAAATCCAGACTTTCTCTTGTCGGACAAGGATTCCTGTAGGATCAGTTGATTAAACTGATGTTTGGAAGATCGACTAGGAGAGTCCACCTCCAGGTCAGCATTAGAAACAAACGTAAGAGCTGCGTTGACTACCACAGAAGCCTGGACGACGTAACATATTTCAGAGTCCTTGACAAATACTTTTTTGGAATAATCTTCCTGGTAGGATTCAGTTTTCGGTATGTTTGTGGAATCTCCAGCGGCCCCATTAGAGGATTCTCTGGATAAATCAGAGGTTCTGCAGCCAGGTGGCGTCTGATTCAGCACTATCTCCCGAATAGGGGACTTTTCTGTATCAACACTCTGAACTACTAGATGAAGCTTCTTCCTCGACACTGCATCCTCCTCATTCAGAGCTTTCCTCAGCCCCTCCATCACCCTTGAGCTGTCCCCTACAACCTGAAGTCCTTCTGATCTAGACTGCTCGTTCTGAGCTTTCCTCAGCCCCTCAATCACCCTTGAGCTGTCCCCTACAACCTGCAGTCCTTCTGATCCAGACTCGGAAGTGACGTGGATTGGAGCTGGATTAGAGGAACCGCTAGGAGCTTTCGGACCCGGAAACGGAAGACCAGACTTTGTATTAAAGATTTCCGAGTTTATCAATGCCTGCTCAGCCTCGATAGAAAACAAGAAGGGTCTTTCGCCAGAATAGTAGGGTAACCCTGTTGCGCCGAGGTTCTCGAATTCACCAAGCAGGAGTGAAGAGGAATGAGCAAAGATTTGGGAATTCATGGGAAGTGATGTTGAAATCCTGGAAGGAGACTCATGGAGTATGTTGGAGCTGCTCGACAGAATTTCGTCAGAAGAAGGAGGCGAGTAGGGACGGAAGCAGGATTGATAGGGAAGCCCCGGAGACAGGATGGGTTCATAGCTGGAGAGCAAGGAAGGTTAATGTGGAACATCCACTGGAGAAACCGACGATCCCTGCGAGGACGACGACGACCCTGGCTTCTTCGTTAGTAATGATAGAGGAAGAGCCTTCGAATCTTGAACATTGAATCCAGCTGTAGTTGCAGCATCTCTGGGACCATAGTACTCACCTTGAGAATTAAATGTACCAATTACACAGATGGTATTAAATCGCTGCACACAGATAGACAATCTCTGTCTTAGGAAGCAAGTTTCACGTTTTTCACCTGTCACGGAAGAAAGTTTCTTGCCTAAAGAGGAGATGAATTTATTACCCTCATCATTCATTGGGCCTAACGTCTCAAAAGCCTGAGGGATGAAGCAGTAGCTGGTACAGAGTTCACTGTACTTGGCCGTTTTCCTATCTGCAGCCAGTTCAGCTACTTCACCCGCTGACATAGACGAAAGGTTCAGGTATGATTTGGCTAGGGAATCAATCACTGTGACGTCCCACAGCAGCGATTTACCTTTAGCCCACGGGATCAGGGAGAGGCCATCTGGTCTCTTACCATCTGATCTAGACAAGCCTGTTGGTTCCTTAATGGCTGGACATCCAGCTTTATTCAGCGCATGCCACACAATGTCATTAAGATTATGATGTCTGAGGGTCCTACCTGCACTCTTGCGACAAGAAAGTCCGTGATATCCTCTAGCATCAACTACGCTGCCACACATACATTTATGGGGTTCACATAACTTTGTGCCTAACCGTGGGCCAAGAGCTATCCTTTATTATTGTTATTATTATTATTGTTATTGTATTTTTTATCCAAGGGTGTAAAGAACCCGAAGTTTGATAAAAGCGATTCGAGCAATACGTGCTGAATAACCGTCCGGCTACTTGAGGTCATAAAGCGGCTTAAGAGAATTGCTGAAGCAATTATTATTATTATTATTTGTTTTTTTAACTTTTTTTGCCCTGGGTGGTAAAGGGCCCTGGGCTAAAAATAAGATAAAAGAGACTTTATTTAAATAATTGAAAGTTTAAAAAAGTTATTATTATTATTATCATCTTTCTTTCTGTTTTCTATTGCATTCATTAATTGTTTTATTATTAATGAGTAGGAAGTTCTCTCGAGTGTCGACATAATATTCTGGAACCACTCTGGTACTCAGACAGTATCTGTGCCAATATAGCCAGCATTAGAATCGACTGTTCAATAAACTCTACCGGTTCAGTGCCTGCTTCTAATTGGCGTCATACTTTAAGTAACGGGAACGTTACTTCAGTTCCTGGAGTGCATGAGAGTTTCAGTAAATATTCAACAGCTTCTGTGAGATTTTTATTAACAGGAAGTTTAAATCAGTCATATTTTGACATTTCTATTGAAAATGTGTCAAACACTAATGAATCAGGTTCACATATCACTTGGAAATCTCCCAACGTCTTGCTAAAATGTAAGCATCACTACTATTATATTTCACTAATTTCCTGTTTAGTGTTGCCATTTTTATTATTTAACATGCAGCTATCGTAAAGTAAAGGTTGATATGATGGTTTATTTAATGTTGACAAAATGTATCTAACCATCATTCATTTCAAGTTGAACTCATTTAGCAAATATATGTTGCAACTTTTCTTGATTTCTATGATCATTAAGTTTTAATAAGGTATACTACACCTAGCACCAATGTAAGAATAATCTTTCAAGACTTCAAGCTTAATTTCAAGTGGTCTGAAACTTGAACCCAGGCCGCTCGATTCTGTGATTCATCATCTAAAAATGGGCTCAACTCGTGCTATAAAATTTTCCTAATATCAAGGAATCTTAACTTTCTAATTTGGCTTTATACATGTTAATTTTTATACCAGCTTTCAAAATTTAAGATTGTTGAATATTTTTTAAATAAAATTGTAGAAGAATTAAATGTGCAATTGGTAATTTGAATATATTAGCATTTCCTGAAAGAAGGATCATTCAGCGGTCATCCTCAAACGTCAGATGTTCGGACGAAGTAAAGAACTGTAAGTTTCTGTGGAGAGAAATCGATGGAAATGTCATATCAGAAACCAATGAACTCGATCTCAAACCAACAACCAATCAAACCAATGTCTCTCTCGCAACTGAAACTGACATCATTACGTGTACTGTTATTTGTCCACTGCTAGAGACGACATGTAACAAGACATTGGCAGTGATTACACCTCCAGCACATTACATTCTGGCTACACCTTCAAAACATTACAGGCTGACTACACCTTCAACAGAATACAGTTTGAAAAACACAGTAGATTACAGCCTGAACAACACTGGTTTGATATCTGTTCACATTTGCCAATTTTTATTTTACGTTGTTCTTTCTTGTAATACTGATGTATTCTTCTGCACTGAAGTAGTGCTGATTTGCATGACTAAATTAGAATATAGCCTATACAAGTAAGAGTATTTGATAGTCACAGTGATGAAACACTGAAAGGTGCTTGAAGAATTGCATCTGGAATAGAAAGGAGACCCGTAGGAATCCATGTTAAATTGAGGTGGACACTGGCTTTTTTAATTCTTTTATTTATTTATTCCATATAAATCTAATTTTAGCGTCAGTTTCCTCACTCGAAAGCGATATCAGTGACAGTAGAGTCCAGGAATCGAAGCCCGCACATATTGATCCGTGGTTGAATGAATTACCGTGAATATCGGTGTAGTAACACACATGTCGATATAGTTACACACATGTCCTATGCATGTGCAGTAGAGTTTCCTTTCTTATGGTTGCTGTTTTTGCAGTTGTCGTTTTTTCCTCCATTTTCCTCTCCATCGTTATTAGTAATCGTTGCCTTTTTTTGGCACTTCAGTAGCAGCCGGGGCGGATTTAAGAATAACTTCCAACACCTTGGGGAATATTTACATTCAAAGCTCTCGACACTCGGTCTTCCAAAGTGGTTGCCCACAAAGTACTAACCGCGCGCAATGTGACTCTACTTCATTCAATTGACGCACAGCTTCACCGAGTGCGCTAAATTTCCTCGCCTAGCTGAACAGCAAATTTGATTTCATTAGTCTATTTAAGGATTACTTAACTGAGGTTGAATACCCTTATGGGGATGGGTCTTATGATGGCATGATGGACCTTACGAGGGGCCTCATACGAGCCTAATCACAGGTATTGCGTGAGCCTTATGATGAGCTTTGTGTGCTCTTTATGATCAGCCTTATTTGAGCATTATACTGAGTGTATAATGGGCCTAAATGGGTGTTAGTCTTACATCGCTCATAAGAGAGCCTTCAGATCCTCCTTTCTGCGTGACCTTCAGCTCTGATGTCGTATTTGATGTCTTGAGATGAAACCAAATACTTTACTATTTGCAAGGCCCAGGGGCCAAAGTCCGTATCCTATCTGTAAATCCTATCTGTTCAATGTTGTTATTTTATTTGAGCTTATCATTAGTTGGCATCGGTTTGTCGCATTTCATATTTTGTATGTGTTTTCTCTCTTTGTATTTTTATGCCTAGTGACATGGCTATGTATTGTTCCTGCCGACTTGGCCACTGCTTGGAGCCAGTGGCAATGTCGGTACGATATTCGACCGCGGAAGAGTATGTGCGGGGTTCAAATCCTGGGATCGCCCGTCACTGGCATCGCTTTCGAGTGAGGAAACGGACGTTAACATTAACTTTACCAGCTTTTTAGTGGCAGGTCAAAAGCTGGTAGAGCTAAGGTTAATGTCAGTTTCATTACTCGAAAGCGATGCCAGTTACGGGCGAGCTCAGGATTTGAACCCAGCACACATACTAATCCGCGGTTGAGTATCTTACCGACGTCAAGATATATGTATAGGCTATTCGTACTTGGTGTCTACTTTCACGCTCCATAAAGAGCACTCCGTAGATCCACAAGTGAATCCCTCCACAAAGGGCTATGCCTTATACGTATGTTATATAGCTTGTGTCTTGGAAATATAGCTTCTGAGGTGAATTCCAATTGCCTTTCTCATCTCCTGCATAGTCGTCTATTACGATGCTGCTTTTACTGGTTGGTCTATTCTGCGACCTGGACACAACACGGGAAAGCGCAGAACTGCTTATTCAAACCTTTTTTGTTTGGCTGTATACTGTGTGAAATGCTATCAATTCTGCTGTAAATGTATAAGCAATTTAATATCAGTCGCAATTTGTACAGCCTTAATTACATCCTTCTCTTCTATATATTTTGTAGGAATCCATGATTCAGATAAATCGTTGATTTTTCTCAGTGTGATACTTATTGAAAGTGCAATCTTAATCTGTGCGATTGTGATCATGATCTCTCTGTGTATCTGCAATAAGAGTAAGAGTAAGTATTTTAGTCCTCTGCTTTTACGTGATATATTTGTTAGTCTGAGCGCTAGGTCACACTAACTAGCTATCAGACAACAACTATTACCTTGTTTTGAGGCAAATTATATGTCTATTAAATTGAAGAGAATTCAGACATACAATATGAAGAAGTTGATGTAGATTTATTTTTATCTTATATTTCTTCTTTATTTAAAGAACTGTTATTATTATGTTTTGTTTGCTGTGACTAGATTAATTTTTAATTCATATTTTTACATTTCTTTTTTATTTGCTGTACCTCTTTAATGATGGAGGAAGCCATGGAAGAAGGAATAAAAGTAGGAGGGAAATTGTTACAAGATGTACGACTTTCAGATGACCAAGGAATGGTAGCGGGCAGCGAGATTGGACTGCAGATGAATGGATAGGCTGAATGATACGGCATTGAGATATAGCATGAAGATTAATATAAAAAAGACGAAAGTTATGAGAGTGTCCAATAATAAAGGTGAAGCAAATTTCACAATAAATGGTACGAAATTGGAACAGGTAAGGAGTTTCAAATATTTGGGTCATACTATAACCGATGACGGGAAATTGAGACGGAAATATGAAGTAGGATTGCACAAGCAAAGCGGCCTTTGGTAATAGAAAAGAACTATTAACAAAAAGTCTAAAGAAAGACACAAAGATAGAGATAGTGAAAACTTTGGTTTAGACCACGCTATTGTATGGATGTGAGACATGGACCTTAAGGACGGAATATATTAGGAAACTGGAGGCGTTGAAATGTGGATTTGGAGAAGAATGAAGAGGATTAGCTGGACTCGAAAGGTTACAAATGAGGAAGTTCTGGAGGGAGTTGGCACAGATAGACAGTTGACAATGTATTAAGAAATAGGAAAATGAGTTGGATAGGACACATTCTAAGAGGGGAAGGTCTATTAAAGGAGGTCATAGAAGGTAGAATGAAAGGAAAAAGAGGCAGGGGCAGGCCGAGATTAGGTATGTATTTAAAGACCAACTCATACGTGAAAATGAGGAGGAAGGCGGAAGACAGAGAAGAGTGGAGGCGTTATATACCATGGACCTGCCAGTAGGCAGAGCACTAAGAGAGAGAGAGTACCTCTTTACGTAATGATGTATATACTTTAGTTTATTTATTTAAAAGATTAATTCAGGGGTAGTAACTGGCGCATGTATCGCACACACAGTGCAGCAGAAATAATTATATCTAGAAATGAATGAAATCGCGTAACTGCTGGCCTTTCGATAGACTAGTACGTTTTTTCTCTTTTATCTCTATCTAGTGTTCTGCCAATCAGCAGGTCCATGGCTCATATTTCTACTCAATTTGTACATTGACTCTACATATTGAGAGAGCTCTCAATCGAATAGCGAGTTACTTCGTTCGTAAAAGGCCCTGCATACCCATACCTTAATGTAGCCTATATTGCTTGGGGATACATTGAGCTTCTGGGGTGGTTTCCCGTTTCCTTTCTCAGTACTTGCTTATAGCTTCTTACGACACGGGCAGTTTTGGACTGGTTTATTGTTCAGTGACGCGAGACATCACCGATTGAGTTATTTTTTTAATTATTGTTAGGCCATCGTACAAGTTATAATAATTTCATTAATTTGTAGGCAAGGCTACAATTCGGACCTCAAATGAAATACTATTAAATAATATACTATGTACAGAAGATATATTGATTAGTTATTGATGTAAATAATACAAATTGTAGGCAAATTTGTATCTTTATCCAGGAAACTCTAAAATGGGTCAACTGGACACAGACAGAGACAGTTTTTGAAGAATTGATTTAACTTAATGCAGATATTGAATAATACCTTTTCAAACTACTCATAATGATATGTTAAAAAATAGTTTGCTTTGTGATTGTGAATCAGACCTTGTATTTGATCAATTGGGTGATTAGTTAAGTTTTAGTTAAAAGAACTTGGCAGCTGAGTACTGACTAGCCATATCAAAGAATGCGAGAGAGAGAGAGAGGGGGAGGTTGGAAACAGAAAAAAATCCTTGAAATCCACTTGCAATGTAAATTCATATTTACTGTCTACTGCGTATTCATCGTTATTCTTCTTACTCATCAATTCTACCTGTAGACTAATGGTTAGCACGCAATCTATTGCATTACACAGCCTTAAACAATATTTGTGAAGAGGGTAAAAATAAGAAACAAAGCAATTTTTTGAATTTTTGACTGCCTAAACTGAGAGATGGTTCTGGGACACGCGAAGCTACTTTTAAACTACTTTCATTGTATGATAATACTCTTTCCAAATAATTGCTTTTTAATTTTTAATTTTAGGTCATTCAATGCGAGCTCGATGGAAATGTGTATGCTGTAATAAGATTGGATCGACTAATTCGGATAATGCAGAAAAGGCAAAACTTTGTGAAACTCTTGCTAGTAGTTATTCACCATTTAATGTTCCGAGTGCAGTGGCGAAAATAGATGATGCTGGATGTAGAGTTCCTGAGAAAGATAAGGAGAAACATTTTAAGTGTTTACCTGACAGAGTGATTCCATATTACTCATATGCCACGTTGATGCCGAAGCATGAGCATAGTAGTGATCCTAATCCTGATGTAATCATTCACCAGCGTGGGACATCAGAGTCGAGTCCTAAAACTGATGCTGATGTTACAAAAGTAGAAATAGATGACGACAACGAGAAGAGTGCCTCAAATACCCCGCTCTCTATGGATAAGCCGTCTGATGTTGTTGATGCATCCATTGAGTCGATGTACTCAGCGATGGAAGAACCACGTGATGATATTGATTGCTCTGCTAAAAATGATAGTATTATTACAAGCCTGAATCTCGCGGAGACTGAGAAAGATGTTGTTGGCGTGGCAAGTTTTAATGGTATGCTCTATGTACTTTGTAGAAATAGCAAGAAACTTATTTGTTTTAAGTCAAACGTAGGATACGATAGAGATTGTGAAAATGACATAACAATATTAGGATTAGAAAATCCCAATGACATGGCAGTGTGCAAGACTAACAATTTCTTATATATTACTGAGAAGAATTCTGGAATTGTTTACCAAATAAATGAAAAGAATCAAATTAAGCATAATTTGATTAATTTCACAATACCTTCTAAATCAGGTTTCCTGTCAGTGACATCTGAAGGTCAGTTACTGTTAACTGATGCAAGGAACTCCTTGAACTTCTATGACTTTAATGGAGGCCACAAATCACAATATCTTCATCTTCCGCGTTACTGTCAAACACTGTGTCAAGCTGTTCAGATATCATCGAATCAGTTTCTCCTAAGTTGTAGAACCGACCTGGGCTCTGCAGTTCTTGTTGTTGATGCGAATCAGAATTACAAAAAAGTTAAAGAAAAAATATTCAACGGCCTGAGTGAAGAAGTTCATGTGGCTTTACTAGCAAGCACAATGGAATATATGGTTTTATCGTGTGATACGTTGATTGTTGTAACCGGAGACTTACAACAGATGAACTTAGGCAGTAGTCTTAAAGCACTGAGAGCCAGGAGAGCTTGTCATATTGACGATAATAGATTTTTGATTGGTTGCAGCGATGGAGCTTATGTAATAAACCTTTCAAAGTCACTGGTTTGTGCTACCTCATGTCAATGAAATAACGAAGTATTTTTGGCGATAGTGTTCATTGTAGATTTGTATATTATTAAGGTGCTTAAAGCTTTGGTGCTCCTACACTTCATGTATTATACTTAATGCTACTTAAATTGTTTAGGTTAAATTCTCTCATGCCCTATCTTAGAAGAAATTATGAAGTTAGCCGTACGTATGGGGCTCAAAGGAAAAGCAAGAGATTGAATTAATTGTAGCAGCTATTCGCTGTGAACAATCCATTAGGCTGAACTCTGAAGGACAGAGAATGGTAAATTGGAGAACTGATATATTTTATGCGATTTTACTGCATTATCTATGAAAACTGTGATTTGCATTTGGTTTTTGAAAGGAATAATTGCTTCAAGTACGATTTTAAAAATCTGAAAGTTATTTTGTTGATCTTTTGTATCCTCCATCTCGAGATTTAGATTGATTTTTTGCATTACGTTATGCCATGGACCGGCTCTTAGTTAACTTTACTAGTATCCTGCAGGATCAGGACTTAGAGCCAGGACTTAGGATCAAGACTTAGGATCAGGACTTGTATTAATTCTTAGTTGTGCCTCTGGTGGCAAATAAAAATGTGCTATTGTTTTGTTGTAGAGAAGAAAATAGAGAATATCTATTGTTGAGTCGTCTCTGTCACCGTGTCAAATCAAGTACAGGTAGCAACCTTTCAGCAATGGATAACAAAGAAGAAGAGAGAGAAGTTTTGACAACTGTGCTTTGGCCCTCGCAACATATACGAGATGGAGATGATAATAATAATAATAATATTAATAATAATAATAATTACAATATTAATGATAACAATAATAACTAGGGATGACGGTACTAGCGAAATATTCTCATTTTTCTCCAGTGGATGATATATGCATAGTGTAATAGTTTGAGAAACTTAGTTTAAGCTGTAAATGCGGCTTGGTTAAAAAGTAGTGATGTAAGAATAATTGATGAATGGCTATAAAATAATAAAGGTTTAACGTCAGTTTCCTCATACAAAGATCACGTTAGGGATATCTCTGCATCACTTGTAACCACTATTCGACTCACCCAAACTAGTAAACTTCCCAAAATAGTTGGTGTTAGTTATACGTGAAGCAATTTTTCTATTCAAACTCACAGCGAAATATTTTTCGATCTCAGTATTAACGACAACTACTGAAATAATAATGCATTTTATAGCTTACATTAAAAACTTAATATTGTTGTTTGCACACTCAAATATTAGTGTTGAAGTAGGGTTTCGGCTTCAAGGTGATTCCCACTCTCCCAATATGGATTCTAGTGTGGTCTAATGTTTCTATAAAAGTGCCACTTTATACTGTTATACAGTGTACTATATCACTTATGAATGAGTATTCTTTGGTCAAATACCATTTGTTCGTAGTCTTATGGATTCCAAATTTATTTCGTTAATGCTTAACTATTCCATTGAAATTGTGATAAGGCAATCTTGCCTTTTCAGTATTAAGGCATGCAAATGTAATGCTGATTTGATGTTTTGTACTGCATTTATAAAACAATAAATTTTTAAATATTTATTAAATTTATATTTGTTTCATTTAAGTTCATTTTATTCAGCCTAATACGTGTTCTATTCGACTAGTCAGTCAGTGGTCTAGGCTGTAGGAGTTACTGTTTGATTATGGATGAAGAGGTGTAGTTGATAACTGTTTGATTATGGATTAAGAGGATTAGTTAGTAGGTAGGATTGTGTGTCCAAAGCTAGTTTAATTTGTCAAGTAACAGACCTATTTATAAATAATAACTTAAACTTTGGAGTTTGTATTTGGCATAATAATGACAATAGGTTGTGTTTAATTAATTAATTATTAATATTTGGGTAAATAATTTAAAATCTGATTAAATATCACTCTAGGTATAATCGAGACGCCTACTGGAAATATTGTCTATCAACATTTTGACAGTAATTGCAGTTGTTTTCCAATCAGGTTGATGTATTTTTTAAATTAGCTTTCTCCTATTGCTTCTGTTATTTTTTGTTATTCCTTGTGTTTTCAATAGTTAAGTTCAAAACGTTTCAGTGTCTTCACAATTTATGTGTAGTTAATTCTGGTTCTATGAATGTATCCTGAAGCGTAGCCTCTTAGGCTATGCATTTGTACGTGTAATATTTTTACATTTGAAGCTTATTACTGAAATGATTAGATTTCATATTTGCTTCATTTTGGCCATTGTTCTTGATGTCCTGTTATGCTTAACATGTAGGCCCATTTCTTTTCTTTCCTTTTTCTGAATTGGAAATGTCAAAATTAGTTCTCTCTCCCCCTCTCTATCTATCTATCACTCGAACTATCTATTATCTATCTATCTATCTTTTATATAACTTATACGTGTTAATGTATATGTTTTTCTTTACTGTCGACTGTTAAAGACTTCTTGTTACTAGTTCAGATTCTAGTTTATTTGTTGTCTGCGAAGGTGATAAAATTAGTCACTGTTGATGTAGTCATTAATTGGAAGAGGAATTAAAGGAAAAGCGGTTATTTGGATTTTATTGCGTTATTAATTAAAGGCTGTTGTTTTTAAGGTACTTTAAAATTCGTTTTGTATTGCATTTAGTGTTTGCGTAGTCTATAGTTTTTTAAACTTGCTAAACTACTATCCCTAGTTAATGTTGCTATGCAGATTTATGAAATTGGTCCTTTACCATTGTGTGTGCAGGACACTGCAGGTGTGTAATAATGATAATTTTTAAAATTTATCGTTTGTTATCCCGACCCTAGTTAACTGAGATTCTAGTGAATATTGATGCTGATCATGCATTATTTTTTGTTCTATTGTAATTGTTTCTTCTGACAATGGCATTAATTGTTGCACTGCCGTTTATGTATGTGAGTCGTATTTATTCAAGTGAAAATATGAGTATAGATATTTTAGTTTATCGCTATAAAATTGGCCATTCAACTGCTACTATGTAATATTTTGAGACTAGGAATTTAACTCCGATCTCTCTCAACGCAGAGGGGATGCTTACCATCACTATACCACTATTCTATAGTTTACTGTAAGCCAAAAGATATATATATATATATATATATATATATATATATATATATATATATATATATATATATATATATATATATATTTATATATAAATATATATATGTATGATATAGGCCCTACATGTTATATATATATATTAATATATAATATATAATATATATATATATTATTGATATATTATATATATAATATATATATATATATATAATATATACACACAATATTGCACATGTATATATATATATATATATATATATATATATATATATATATTATATATATATATATATATATATATATGCCTCTGTCTCTCTATTTCAATGCACTACCTACTGGCAGGTCCATGGTATATAACACCTCCACTCATCTCACCGGTTTCCTTTTGATATACTATTATTCGTGGGGGATTCTGCTTATCATAGATGAAAAAAACGTTCTTACCAAAAATAAAAAACGTTAAAAAACGCGTTTTTTTCCAAAAAAATAAAAAACGTAAAAAAACGTTGAAAAAACGTTAGTAGCGTACACGTAGGCTTGCATATATATTACCATGCCTTCATTCCATAACACTAAACAATTTTATTACAACTAGACTTGATCTAAAGTTCTAAAGTATGTCCATAGACAAATATAAACAAATACTTTCGTGTCACATACAGCCACACTGTCAGTTGTTCATAATTATCAATACAAGCAAATTTAACGTTAACGGTTTACGTTTTTTATTAAATAAAAAATAAAAACGTAAAAAACGCGTTTTTTTTCGCAGATATAAAAAACGTAGAAAAGCGTTTTTTCATCTATGCTGCTTATTACTGTACTGTTTTGAACTATTGATTATTGGTTTGTTGGAGCTATATGAGTGACGAATACGATGAAATGACAGTGTTTGTGTATTGAAACGAGAGGTCGCAATAGTTTGTTTTGATCGCATGAGCTGGAGGAAGAGTCATAACAAAGTCACGTGACATGACTCTGAGTGAATAAGCTTCTTCTCTCTCAGAATTAAATAATCTGTTCATATCAATGGAATCAATGTATCCATACTTTGGTTGGTTTGATTAGAATATACACTGAATACTTTTAATGGTGTGTCCCCTATGCCATCCTCTGGTTCGACTAACATTTATTGCAGGGTCGTCATTCACTGAGAAAACAATCCTGTTTACCCCTATACACTATGTACCTATATGTATATATTTAAATTGTACACATATATATATATATATATATATATATATATATATATATATATATATATATATGTATATAGGCCTATATGTAGTTAATGCACTTGACACTACTTTAATTGATGTTTAGATTGTAGGCTAATGTGAAACTAATTACGCCAATATATTTTTGCAGTGTACAGTATACATAGTACATAGGCCTACGCATTTTGATTTGCATTTGGACCTACATGTAATTTGTGTAATTACTTGTAAGTATTGTGATTACTAATTACATGTTGTTAATGCCTAGTAATTGTTCATTTTCTAGTTGCTTTGTGCATTTCTCTTAAGACTTCTAAATGTCTACAATATGTTTTAAAATATGGAATTTTCAGACTAGAAATTAAATAAAAACTCTCTTTTTTGAACCTTCAATGGTTTAAATTATGGTTAACCATCCTATTTATCTGATCTTTTATCAATCTCTCAAACCTATCGTAGTCTTCGTTCCTCTTATAAAAACCTTATCACTATACCAAACTTTAAATCTGCCATGGGCAGACGCTCCATCATGTTTTCTACTCCGACAATATGGAACTCTTTACTTGCTAATCTTCGCTTTTGTTTTTCTCTTTCAACATTCTCTAGCAAGCTTAAAACTTACCTTTTCCCACCATAGACATAATCAATCTACCCTGACCATTTTTGGAGCACCGGACTGGCTTTCGTTTAGGACCTTGCTTCGCCTCAGCACATTTCTTTCGCAGATTGGTCTGGGTGAATTGATCTGTAGTGATATGTGCTGTTGGGGACGTCCCTGACATCATCCCTGGATGAGGAAACGGACGTTAAACCTTTATTATTATTATTATTATTATTGTTACAGGCAATATTTGTTTCTGTATTCTTTTAAAGACATGTTAGAGCTTATTGATCATTAGTTAATTATTGTAGGTTATTTAATGTGTGTACAGTTCCCCGTGCTGTGTCCGGGTTGTTTGAAGAATAGACCAACCGGTGACTGCACGTGTTTTAGTAGGCGACTAAAGCACTAAGACCGATACCAACGTCAGAAAGGGCTTTCTGTTGGTGAGCGCTTATGCTCCAGAAATTGCTACAAATTTTATGAAACGAATAGAAGAGGTTACAGGGATTGATTTATGATATGGTATGGACAGAGAGGAGTGGAGAAGGTCTGTTCTTGTCCCGACCCTAGTTTAATTGAGATTAAATGGAGGATGATGATGATGATGTTGATTTAATGTCTATACTGTGCAAGTTCGGTTATCTATTCTGTAACCTTTTGACCACTAATTAGCCATTATTTTAGGTTAGAGCTGCAGTTTAACGGATATATGCTGTATACAGTACAGCTTTATATCAGGGATTAACGGAATCTTTACCTCTTTGTATATTATAATTTTTGCCTGTTGCTTGTGTTTTCTATGCAGCTATCCTTTGTTGTTTTTGAAGTGGCCAATTTATTTATTTTACGGTTACTTGTGTTACGTTAGATATGCATATATAGTACGTGTAAATATCACAGTGTATAAGGCTTGAGGTAAACGACTCTAATTTTAAAGAGTCTTTTCTGGGGTGCTTTGAAATCCTTTCATATCAAAGCCACAAAATCTGGCAAAAAAATCTGTTGAAATGGAAAAATGGATTTTATTTAATTATGTAAACTATTTAAAGTTATGAATATGATATTGATATTTGCAATAACCATCCTGATTAGAATATATCATTTATAAAGTAGCAGCCCAACTAAGTAATCCCATAATTTAAGCCTAATGGTGGGTGCTATAAGATTACATATCATGTTATTTCTAGACAGTGGCGGATCCAGGGGGGGGCCGGGTCCCCCTCACTTAGGCCCGGCGGTAAAAAATTTTAAACTATGTTTTCATTGTTTCTATGGCAATATCTATGTGTCAGTATGTTTGTAGTGGTTAGGGTGGGGGGGGGGGGGGTACGAGAGGGAACTCTCATCCACTAGATCAAATTTTTTTTAGTATGTGACCAGGGGCCCATATTTTGTATACTAGGAGCCCTGCAAATGGAAGGGGGCCCGAAAAATGTTGACCGTTTCACTAGCTCTCAATTTTCGCTTTAACCACTGTATAAGAGGAAAAAGGGTGCTAGTAAAAAATGTGAACTCTGTCCCGGAGCAGTGGTGCAAGCAGCCTTGGCTGGGGGGGGGGGCTTAAGCTACCCTACCACCAAAATTATGGCACTTTTGCAATACGTCTAGATCCGCTGAGTTTCTTCAGAGGTGAAAATATTAACCTACATTTTTCCATAACAAATGTAGGATTTTAGTCATTTTAGGTTTTCCTGTCACTTTAGTACGGGTATGAGTGGTGGTGAGGGGGGGGGGGTAAGATGCACTCACTCTACGACCCGAGCGCAGTATTGAAAACATTTTGAGCCCCCCCCCTCTCCAAAGCATTTTTCTGGTTGTGTCACATGTCCCGAAGAAGGCAACAAATAAGCAAAAAATGCGTACATACTCAAAAAAAATTCGGACCCCCCCTTAAAAAATTGCTGGATCCGCCCCCGTTTCTAGAAAAAATAATATTTGGAATATATTATGGTGAATGGATATGTCGAGCTCTTTTGCGTTAATTTTCTGATTAGATTAATGATTATGATTTGTTTACTACTAATTATACCGAACCACAGTTGCATTTATGGTAACTGCCATGCTGTGTTCTAGAACTTTCTAAAATATTTAAGATTTTGACTTTGATTTTGCTTTCAAGTTTTGCTCTTTAGCTTAGTGTTTGATTTTGCTCTTGATAATTATAAATCTTCTGCTTTTGCTTCCACAAAATCATTTGACATGGCTTTTGCTTTTTTCGTTCGGATTTTGTCACTTGTAATACTGCACTGAATTACTTATTTAGTGACAACAATACACTGAATTTAATTTAATTTAATCATCATTTTTTCTTCATGTAGAATTCAAATAGGACTCAGATAGAACCTACAAAAATATATTAAAAACTGAACGCTAACTGTAATATGAAGCAAAACAGCATTTAAACGACATTAGGTTTAAAATAATTTATATTTGATGTGACAAATAAAGGACTATGCAATGGCATGACACACTTAGCATTTATTGGTGGACCAATATCGAGAAAACATTTATGCAATAAAATAAAATCATAGCAAAGTTAAATGAAACTAGACTTGAAAATAGCATTTTCTATTGTATGCGACAGTGCACGCACCATATAATGGCATGACACATGATGCATTAATTATGAATATATCCTTAATTCGCACAAGGCATTATTATTATAAAGTATAAACGTTCATTAGACATATAAAGGCTATATACACTTAAACAAATAACTTCTAAATTATCTAATAGGCCTAACATAGGAAGTGAAATTGCAGTCAAAGGTTGTCAGGTTGTCAACATCGGAATAAAATCACGTTTGATCCAAGATAGAACCTTTTGCCTACTTAAACCTTGCATCAGTTTTTTCCATGCAGTCTATGAATGTCTAGGGTTTAGTAGGTTTAACACTTGTATCATCATTAGAACAGTCGTAGCTTTATTGCTTGGCTCCACTAAAGGTAATTAACACTTTCTTCTTCAATGATTAGCTAGAAATATCAGCATGTTTTGCCTTGAAATTAGCTTAGCTTTTGCTTTTGCTTTTCAAATTCTTTTAAATTTTGCTTCAAATCAAATCTTTTGGCTTGAATTTTGCTGGGGTCAAACATCGCGGTTGCAATGTACTATAATATGCAATGTCTGCAATTGATAAACGAAAAATCATTGCTTTAATTCTTATATTAAATTAATTTGTTAACTTTTATTTATAATTGCTGGAGTCAAACCTCACTGTTGCAATGCAACCTCTGCAATTTATGAGCGAAAAATCATTGCTTTAATTCTTTTAGTAAATTAATTTGTTGACTTTTGTTGATAATTGTAACAAGATGTGGATGGATTACGAATTCTATTAGAAATAGTTCAGGTACAGGCTAATTACTGTATCAAACTTGTGACATTTTCGCTATTGTGTTGTTTTCTTTGTTCATTTTCTAAAGGAATAGGCTAACTATTATATTCAGATGTTTATGTTAACCCTGCATATTAACCTATTATATGCAGATGTGATTCCGCGTGTTGTGCTCGGTTTGGACCACTGCAGAATAGGGCAACCGCAAACAATCTGCTGCTTGTACGTAAGAGTCGACTAAGGCAGGAGCTGAGGATGGAAAGAGGGGACCCACCTCACCATGAAATATTTCCCCCCAGGATTAAATGGTGATTAATCTTCTAACTGAGGAAGGCAACAGGAAACCAGCTCAGAAGCCATACTTTTCTCAAGCTATAGGCTACATAAGATATTGATAAGGCATAGACTTTGTGAAGGGATAAACTTGTTGATCTAAGGAGTGCTATTATGGAGCGAGAAAGCAGACTTGAGTCTGAATATGTACCTTGAACCTGCCACTTGGCAGTGCACTGAAGAGAAGACATGTAGATGTACATGCTAACCAATCACTAACCGAGGCTGTTCAATTAGACTTACCGTTGCCGTATTTAACATAACATACTGCGCACTGGGTAAGGGAGCACCGATGCATGTTTAAGGCCCATTTCCTCCTTCCATTTTTGTGGTTATTTCTTTTTTCATGGATATTAATAATAGTTGCCTTTTGATGGCGCATATATCAATTGCACCCGAGACCGATTTAAGAGGAACCTTCCAACCCTGAGATTTTTTCATTCAAAGCTGTCAACATTCGGCCTTCCAAGTTGATCACCCAATCATGTACTAACCGAGGCCGATGAAACTTAACTTCAATTATTGACAAGCAACTAAACTTAAGTGCGCTAAATCCCACCCTCAAACGTAGGCTCTACTAATTCAGTATAAAGGCCAATTGGGGTTTACCAGTGTCTGCTATATACTTGTGCCTTTCCAAAATCATATTTGTTCCACCCGCGCGTGATTTTCGCCAACTTTGTCGAATCCATCACAGAAGGAGTTGAACCAATCGAGAGTGATCTTAAATGCTAGTCATATTGCATAGCTCGATGCTATGTACAGTGTGTTTGAGTGAGGCCCTCGAATCTTCGTATATAGAATGTTTTTACATGTCGTATCGACAACTACATGTACAAGTCTCTAACATCAAATCAAGTTTATTCACTCCAACAGCATCACCATAGACACGCAACACGTGTAGAAGAATTGAAGTGATAGGGTTACAAAGGCCTGTAGGCGCTAACATGTGCCTCAAACATTTAAGTTAAAATCCTGATAAAACTATGTAGAAATATCTAGATAAACTATACATGCTCAATATGACTACAAAAATGTGTAGGCCTACACATAAATAGCCTACAAAACGCATAATATATTGCACAATGTAGGCCCCTAGCGATTAAAACATAGACCTACATAAAACACTAGAACATGTAACGACTACAATTACAACAGTCTATTGCATTAGTATACTATCAGCTGATCAGTGATAGCTGTCCTTGAGATCCTGGGATCAATTCCCGATAGGGCAAGTCAAAGAGTGAAGTCTCGGACATTAACCATATTCCAGTGTACTGGTGTCTTGAAAGGAAGCCTTCCTGGCTACTGAACCTGACGTTAAACCCGCATTTTGAAAAGAGTTTCCATACGGGTATTTCCTATAGTAGGCCCATAGTCATATTGCAAATTATACTGTTTATACAGCAATTTAAAACAAACAAATGGCAAAGGTTCAGTTGCAATGAGCCTTATATAAGAAGAGTTAAAAAAGCTTTTTCCACGTTAATGGCCACTCAACCGGTGCAATCCAATGCTGCATCGGGTAAAAAATCATTTGAGTACATGATTCATCAAATAGAATCATAACATCAAATCTAATCGTTACACATCAAAACACTGCTTTATTGTCTGTTATGACAGACCCGGTCATTGTTCTATATCATCATGAAGTAGTAGATCAACCAACAGTAAGCGAAAATGTGATTTTAAAAGAGAGGGAATGAGATTTTATAAGAGAGAGAGAGAGAGGGAGATTTTAAGAGAGAGAGAGAGAGTGCAAACAGACTCACTGGCAGGCAGACGTCATATCCTAGCTTTTAATTTTTTGTCAGGCCTCAGCAGACACTAGCTCCAACTAATGGGCCAATGTTGCTAACTTTATGCCTTACACAAACTATTGGTACTAGCGCAAACTGAGAGGTTCTAGTATATTTTAAATATTACATTTCTATAGATTGTCTTTAGTATACTTCTAAATAAATAACGTAAAGATTTTAGTCATGTTTTAACTATATTATGTTGTATCAATCATAATAGCTCTCTCTTTATCTCGCACAGTAACCAATGATAAAATATAACAACATGTAAGTATAAAACACGAATAAAAGGTAAAATAAAAAATGTCAACCTAATATTAGGCCTAGGGGCCTATATTTTGATAAATATACGCCCCGTAAATAAAAGTTAGAAACCCTTTTAAATCTAGACGATAAAGTTTATTTTTGCAAATGTTCAACGTACATTAGGCCCTATTTGCTAAAACTAGGAGTTCCATGGATCGCATAATAATAACAATAGTAATAATAATAGCAACAATTAGAGTGCTACAATCATCAATGACAACATCGAGCACTATTGAGACAAAATCAAGCCGGCGAGCAAAAAGCAGGTCCAAAAACGATGCAAATTCCAAAATCCATATAATCAGTCCAAAGTAACATAACATAACATAACATAACAACACTGGGTACGTCAGAAAGCACAATTGCTTGTTTGAGACCCACACAAAATAAAATAAAACTTACCTACACATCTAGCATATCATAACATATTAAACATATTTACGTAATAAAATGTAGTAATAAAAGGCTACCAGCACACCTGCACTAATAACCTGTACAGTAACAGGTACTAATACTGCATTTCCTTACAGAAAAAGTATTTAGGCCTACGTGAATCCAATCTAGGATTATTGATCACAAGTTTAAGATTATTTCCCCTGATTTTCTGGTAGAAAGTTCTAGCCTATAGATATTAGAGTCACTTTCAACGAGTCCATACAGAATCTTATAGCGGAAAATATGTCATATTGCAAACGCCTGTGTTTAAGAGTAAACATTTTTAAGGAGTTAAGTCTGGCTGTATAGCCTATGTCATAATATTATTTGCAGTCCAGGAAGTCTTTAGTGAAGCTTCTTTGGACTCTCACCAAAACTTTTTTGTCCCACAGAATGGGGCGACCACACTGGCGACCACATAATATTCAAGAAACGGAAGAAAGCAGAATTTATAAGCCAAGACTAGCTATTTAGGATCGCGAATTAAAAGGCTATTAAAACATCAACCTTTTATTGGGAAGCTGACTTTAAATATACATTAAACAAAATAGGGTCCTATTCTCAGTTTCTAGTTTGATCAGTCGATGCACAAGAAATCTCTGGCACGTTATGTCACCTAGTTGAAGGAAATGATCTCGTCTAAATTAGAAAAAACTAAGCACGCGTTTAATTTTCGTTAACTGACGAAGATATTCGCGATGATTATTCCCCAAATTTCTCACATTTTCGCTTAGCCTTACTGTTAAACAAATGGCTTCCTCGACTTTTTTACTTGTACAAATCTCGGGGACGTCCTTGATCTTTATATATAGGCTTAGGCCTATATATATATATATATATATATATATATATATATATATATATATAGGCTTATGTGGCAAGCAACCTTACCTAGAAATAAGGACACGTGCCAAAATTCCGTTAGCCATTCTAACATCTACAGACTGGGGCAAAAAAAATCCCCTAGCGAGATCTCAATAACTTTAAGGAAACTCAAAATTTCTCTACGAAATTTGCGGAGCGTCTCGGTGAGGAATTTCTGCGTATATCCTGAAAATTTGATGAAAATCAATTGAGCAGGAAAAATAATACAGCGTTTCTACGAAAAATTGCAAAATCAGTTTTAACAAGGCTTTTTTTGCCAAAAGTCTTAATAACTTGGACAAAACTCAAAAGAGTTTTACAAAATTTTCAGAACCTCCAGAGGAAGAATTTCTACACATATCCTGCAAATTTGGTGAAAATATATTCAGAAGTAACAAAAATTCAGCGTTTCTTCGAAAAAAAATGTTAACCTCAATTTTAGCGAGGCTTTTTTAAACAAAAGTACCGGACATTTTCTTCAAAATTTGGGAATAATTTAAACATAAGAACGAATTTTAAGCATCATTTATTGGAGTAGCTAACAAGGTAGTGCAGGCTTAAACTCCACCGCTTAAGTAAACGGCCCTTTTCTGGCTCGTTATTTTCTATAAAAGGAACGACTGACATTTCGAAAAACCTTGCTAAAATTGATTTTAGCACTTTTCTCGTAGAAATGCTGTAATTTCGTGACTAATAAAAATAGTTTCATCAAATTTGCAGGATATATGCAGAAATTCCTCCCCTAGAAGCTCCGAAAATTTCGTAGAGATATTTTGAGTTTTCTTAAAGTTATTGAGATTTCGCTAGGGTTTTTTTTTTGCCCCAATCTGTAAACCTCCATGCAATGGAAGATATTCATTCGCATGCTATTATTTTGCGGAAAGTTGCATTGTTTTTTTTCTGAAAATTTAAAATGATAGCGGATATGTTTTCATCCATATAATTTAGAAATATTTTATAATAATGGTAAAGGTTTAACGCCCGTTTCCTCATCCAAGAATTATGTCAGGGACGTCTCCAAAGCATGCATCACTACAGATCAATTCACCCAAATCAATCAGAGAAAAAGAAATGTGTTGAGGAGATATCTTACAAATTGGTTTAGATAAGTTTCATGTAAATTAGCATTAGGCTAGGCATTGAGGTATAAGCATTGATAATGTGAAAGAAAACCAAACCTACATCAGTTTCACTATCTCATTGTGCGCCGTTTAGTGTGGACTTTAAATTGATCGGGTTTTCTGGATCCTGTGACTGGTGTGTAATCGAGATCACATAGGCCTATTTTCATTAATATATATAGCTAATAATTTAGTCACTTTATCGTAATTACTGAAGAATAAATAATAATTGATAAAAACATAGGCCTACTTTAATCGCTAAATATCTTTCATAGCCTAATAGGCCTATTAATCGTCTAAGAAAAGCTAAAATTAATATATGTACATATGCTATTGGTCGATGAAGAATATGACCCCCTTTTCCTGAGTCACTGATTATTACTTTATTCAATTCGCATTAGGGCCTATAATGAAATGATCAACTACGTGTATATTGATATCTATCACTTTATAATATCACATGTTTAAACCGTTAGGCAATTTAGTTCATTTTCCGTATAACCAGTCCTGTCTATGTCCGAGATTTTATTCTCAGATCAGCGCGGCTGAGAATCGAACCCACGAGAGTTCAATTCACCTCAGGATCTGTCATTTAAACTTAATGTCGTTACCTGACGCCTCTATGCTATTGAGACATTCTAATTTTATGTAGAATGTCTTCTAATATTATTATTAGAATGTCTGCATAATATTTTTTATTATTCTAATATTATATGTAGAATGATTTTAGTAAGGCTTTACCTGACGAATTTGAAGACTATAAGTCACAACTGGAGTTAATACACAGAACTAGAGAGAGAGAGAACTATGTTTATTTTCAATACACTCAAAATATACAGTGACATACGCAAACAAGGCCGTCAAAGAGGTCACAAGTAACCTATCTAGTTGACCAACCCTCAATTATACAAATTGAAAAATAACTAGGCAAACGGAATAAACATGCAATACAAGTAAATGAAATAACAGTTGATAAAGTTTGAAATAATAGCAAGAGAAAATTAAAAAGAGAATATTGCTTCTGCCAATACATCTGAGCTACATAGATACAATCTGAGATACAATAAATTTATTGTATGAAGCCAATGCACAAAATTATTTAGACAGTTGTAGTAGTTGCTTTAACTTCAATAATTATGCAAACTATAATGAAACTAACTAACTATAATGTACAATTGCTTTATTGGCTGTAGGCCTAATGTTACGGATCTATCAAAAGTAAACTGGAAGTTTTATTTGCAACTATAGTCTGAAAATAATAACCTAAATAAAACATGATATAAATGCTCGTTAATTGAAAAAGTAAAAGGGTATAATTTTCTCCTAATAAGTTTGTTTATTGCACTGCTTTTCGAGTAGGACTACATATGTGTGACATTTCATGTTCGTTTCGTTTTTAACGCAATATAGCTTTGCCTTATTTCGGTGAACATGTTGTCATTTTATATTGTGTACTTTATATTATGTATTTATTGTAGCTATGCTGCCATATTTTTTTGGTAAAAATAAAGATGGAGATGTAATAAGAAATCTCTTAAAATAACTTTATCATCTGACTCATCATCGACTGAGCACGATGCCTAACTTCAAACAGAAATGCGAACTTTTGGACCCGCTTGTGTAGTTGCTAATTTAGTTATATTTACTACAGTTCTGCTCGCCTCTAGGCCTAGTGTGCAAGGATTACCGCAAAAATCTTAAGACTGGGTGTTAGGCGCTCCCTCGTTATGATTTGCAGAATTTGATAAGCCTGCTGAGCAGCACGCTAATCTGAACCTGCTTTAGGCAGCTATAAATGTAAGCATAATTATTTAAGTCCAAATTTCTTTAGCTGATTCAGTAAAATAAAGACCTAGACGCTGGAGATGATTTCAAATTGACTTTAACGGCAATTGCTGTCTCTCATTTTGCAGTCAATCAATACGGTAGGCTACCATGCAGCTCAAATCGGTCAGGTTGCTTTAGGGTTTAGGCAATAAGCATGTATTGAATTGCATTCATAGTAGTTATAGTGGGAACTGAGAGCTAGTGGCTACCCTTCCTTGAACTGATTACCAGGATTTTGGCACTCACCTCTTACGGACCAACCACATGATGCTCATCGGTTTTGATTTGGTTCAATAGTGCTCGATGTTGTCATGGACAACAGTAGCACTCTAATTGTATTGTTGGCGTTGTTGTTGGCTGTTTGAACCTGGGTTGCGCACAGACAGGGTACGTGCATTAGATTTTGATCCCTCTAGGAGCACGTGACTCAACCCGGGTCTAGTTCGTTGTCGCTCTGATGGCATTGATTGGATAGAGCTACGAAAATTTTGATGCTATAGGGGTCTGTAGTTATACCTACCATTGAAAGTGACAAATGTATCCTAAAAGATTTTAGCAAAAGTACGAAAACTCTGTGGTTAAAGATTTCGTTACATTGTAGTTAAATGCATGCAGTTAAGTCAGTATAAGACTAATTGTTATTTTCTTATTTAGTCCTACGTCATACTTCGTTATTAGGCCTGATTATATCTTAAGCTTTAGTTGCGTTGTCATATTTAATTGTAATAGAAATTTGTGATCCAGATGAGGAGATTTGTTGAGTAGCCTACACAAATAATATGATAACAGATGAATGGTTAATTTTTGGCAATAACGAAAGTTATATTTTACCAATTTATTAGAATAATGAGTTCTGAGAAGTTCGAACTACACGTTCATTTTAGAGTTTGTCCATCTACAAATGGGAAAAGCCAGCATCAATATATCCTACTTGTATAATGGGCCAGAAGTAAGGTGTTCACCTTAATTTCTAAAAACATTTTATAGCATTGCACTGTAGACCACCCAAAGAGAGACATAGGCCAAAAAGTCGTTCCATATATAAACATATAAATATATATGTCGCTTCGGCTTTATAATTTTTATTGGGCTTAAATTTAAACTATAGGCGGCATAGGCCTATATTTATGCCGATACCTACATTCACATTGCTGTAGCCTATCCGATTCATATTATTGGGATACACATCGTTGAGACATTCGTATTAATTAAGGTTTTAATTCTAAATATATTTGTAGGTCAATTTTGTGCAAGCTCATTTTTATAATACTGTTGTTGTAAATAAAGGCATATATATATATATATATATTATATATACAGATGTGTATATATATATATATATATATATATATATATATATATATATATATATGTATATATATATTAAAACGAGAATATGGGTATATATATATATATATATATATATATATATATATATGTATATATATATATACCCATATTCTCGTGCTGGCTCGATTAGCATACAACATGATTGTGTACAGCTCTAGAGAATTGGTCGAGCTACATTGACATTGGCAAAGAGAAAACTTAGAGAATTGAAGATGCTGAAACTTTTACGTTACTTGTGGTGGACAGTGGTTTCATGTTCGACAGGTTTGTAAAAGTTTAGCTACCTTTCACATAGTATTTATTAGTAGGGGCCTGTGTAGGCCTATGAATTTTGAATGAATTCCTATATGCGTGAGTTAAGCTTTTTTGCAGGTCGCTTTAAAAGGACAAATTACACGAAATTTTGATTTAAAGCATTTGAGATTTGAGACTCATTTTCTTCCATCTAAGTAGGGCTCTTGAATTGTCTGACCTTTAAAGCTAGGTGACTTAAATATAATTTCCTTAGATTTATTTCTGTTTAGCTGTAGATTGTTTACTGAGGTCCAGCTTTTTATGTTCATTAATTCTTCTTCTGTTAAATGAAAGATGTGATGATGGTAGGCCTACTATAAGACATGTATCATCAGCAATTTTATTTAGTAGTTTGCTGAATGCAGCACACTTAGATCAGAGGAAACAATTATAAATGCAGGAGGACCAATGGTAGAGCCTTGGACTATATTTTCTGTAGTTATTATCAGAGAAGATATTTGACATTCGAAGATGATCGTATGAGAACGGTCAGATAAAAAACTAGATAGTATAATTGAGTTGCAAAATAATCAAATGAAGGAGCTGAATTCGCGGCAATTATGGAGAGACTTAGACTCTCGATGAATACATCAAGGAGTAAACTATGCCCGAGTCGATGATGCAATTACCCTTCAATAGACTAGTCTCTTCTGAATTCTCCTCCCCTCAGGGTCATCATAGCATGCATTATGCCAATATGGACGTATGCATACTTTAGTCAGCTGTTTTATTACTATATGTCTAAAATATGTCTCAGATCACGTAGTTATTGCAAAAGAGTTTTGTACGAAAGCATCTCTATTATATTACTTTGGTCATTTAACCAAATTTACATTTTTGCTGAAATGCGTTTCTTAGGAATGGATTACATGTATACACATAGTTAAGTGTCTAATGTTATTCTCTCATGTGTTGACGACTTGATACAGTTATTGGAGCACTCATCGATAAGCCTCAGGATGTAATTGCTATGGTTGGATCAAGAGTGGAGCTCAAGTGTAGCACTGATCTTCAACATGCTGTGAAATGGATTAGACTTTCTCCTGGAGCTGATGCTGAAACAGACATCTACCACGGACGAGGAGTTTTTACGCCTGCCTTTTTTGACCGGTTCAACATTGGCTCGTATGATCTTGTGATAGTGAGCGTTACGTATGAGGACGCTGGACAGTACACGTGTATTGATGATTCTGGGTTTGGTTTGGAAAGGGGACACTTTGCCAGTGCTCAGTTGACTGTTGTGGGTATGTGTGTTTGCAGTTTTAAATTCACTGCTCTTGTTTGAAATTGTCTGAATCTTTTGTGGCGCTTGTAAGTTTCATTTTGAAGTTCGTGTTTCATTTTAAGGGTTGGAAATATTTCGTATCTGTTATTTTAATATTTCTTGGAAATAAATTTGCTTAAAAATTCAAAATATTCTAAAGGTTGGCGAGATAGCTTACCTGGAATGTATAAGCCGCAATACTTAAATTATGGCCTAAATGTGTCTAATGTGATAGGTAATAACTACACTGATTTTGGTCAAGATTGCACGTTTGCATATGCAGTAGATTAGACTATTGTAATAGCCTTCTTGTGGTGCTGGACGGGGTTAATTGAACAGACTACAAGGGATTCACAATGCATCTCTGAGAGTAGGAACATGTAGGCCAACATATTACTCCTGTCTTATGTGATGTACATTGGCTTGGTATTTCTCAAAGAATCGGATACAAACCTTTATCTATCGTGTACAAAAAGCTTAAATCGACAAATTTTTACATTTCTAAGTAACGTCTGCTTACCAGTCTGTACCCTATTAGGTCATAGCAGACTAAGATCTGTTGCTGTTGCTATTATTGTAAGAATAATAAAAATTAAAAAACAAATAATAATACTAATTATTATTATTATGATTATTATTATGATTATTATTATTGCTATATTCGTGTACTCTTCTCTTTGAAGTCTACAAAATAACTACACATTGCTGATCTGCTTGTGCAGTGTTGTAAAATATTGTCTACTGTTTTGCTACGCATAAGGTAATTCGACAGACTGTCTACATAACATCGTGGATCCCCTTTGGTACACCGCTAGCAGCTGCTCTGACATAGGCAGTATTAAAATAACCTGCGCAATGAACTCCACTGGTCCAGCTCCTGTTTCCCTCTGGCGTCAGCATTTTAGCAATGGAAAGATAGTACAGGTTCCTGGAATAACAACAAACTTGAGGACATATTTTACATCTTCTGTGAACATTTCATTATCCGGTAGACTGAATCAGTCAAAATTTAGCTTTTCAATTGACAATGTGCTGAGCTCAAGTGGAAAAGGCTCAGTCAATATCAGCTGGAAATCTCCTGATATCTCACTAAAATGTAAGTTCTATATGTATAGGTCTTACTCTTTAAAATCACTGTGGCATTTATCAAGATTCATTTTACTATACGAATTGATGCATAGAAGTTTTCATAGTTGTCAACTTATCTTTAGATGTTAGTTTTTATAATAAATGCAATTTGGAATACTATTATTCAACAAACCATTCTGACGTGTGCTTATAATATTCTGCATCTAATGCAAGGTACTGAACCATGTTTACCATCCGACGCTTTTTTATAACCATAATTTTAGCTAGTTCATTATTATTGAATTCTTTGTGTATTATATCACGATCATGATACACAAAGAATTCAATTATTATAATTTAGTTTTAATTTGTTTCAACTGCAACAAATTGCATCATAAAAGTTGAAGATAATTTCCTCGTCTATAGGCCTATACTTGTTTACCGATAACATCACGATGCTTTATTTCTTCATAAGGATGCGAGTAACTTGAATAACCTGTCAGAGTACTGCTGCGCTTTTGCAGCAATATACATGTAACAAGTAAGGTCGTTTCACTGCAATACAGTCAACTATAGCAGAAAGCGTGGATATTATAAGATTGCTAATATGGTCAATTGAACGATTCATCGGACTTGCTTGTAAGCATTATGCATATTTGCGAGTTCGATATTTTTTAATGAAATTTTTTGGACTCGTATGTATTGGCGTGCATTTAGCATTTCCTGAACGACGGACAACTGGGTTCTCATCTAATATAAAATGTTTGAATGAAGAAAGTAATTGTACTTTTATTTGGAGAGATATTGCTGGTCGTGTAATATCTCAGAACAATGAACTTCAAATCTCTGAGACAAATAAATCTGAAGAGGTTAATTGCACAGCCTATTGTCCTTTGCTGGAAACATTTTGCCAAGAGACGTTGGTAGTTATTTCGACTACATATGCCACTGACAGAGGTTTGGGATTTAACCTGTATTTTTCTCACTATTTGATATTGACAAAACCTTCGTAATATTAAGTGTTAAGATAAAATGTTGTGTTATCCCCGTGTTGAGCTCGGGTGTGGTTGGACCACTGCAGAATAGGGCAACCGCAAACAATCTGCTACGTGATCGGAAGTGGCGACTAAAGGCAGAAGCTGAGGATGGCAAGAGGGGACCCACCTCACCATGAAATATATCCCCCGGGATTAAATGATAATTAATCCATCTAACTGAGGAAGGAAATGGGAAACCACCTCAGATGCCATACTTTTCCCAAGTTAAGGACTAAATAAGGTATTGATAAAGCATTGACTTTGTGAAGGGATTAATTTATTGATCTAAGGAGTGCTCTTATGGAGAGAGAAACAGACTTTGAGTATGAATATATTCCTTGAACCTGCCACTTGCCAGTGCACTGAAGAAGAAAAATATATATTGACGAGTCGGTAAAAAGTTAAGCTGAGACTTTTTCTGCTGATTGTCCAAGTGTCTGTACTTCTATAATCGTAATATACTGTACATGCATTGTGTAATTTAAAGTGGCCTGTTTAATTATTATACATATAGTTACGTGTACGTTCCCAGAAATTTTGTTCCAAAATATTGGATCTTGATTTAGTCGAGCACATACACTGTTATGAGGTCACGTAAGTAATGCTTTTCAACATAATGCATATGAACTCTTTTTATGTAACCCAATGGATTAACTAAGAGAAAAATTCACCATAGCTTCTGAGCAGGCCATACTTCATTGTTTATACGTTTTCATTCAAATCCAATGCTAGGGATTTTAAAGTAAATCAGATATCAATTAAGTTTTACTCTACTGAACCCTTGTGGAATGTCTTCTACTAGTAGATGGTTAATTAAAATTTCTACAAATCTAAAGTAAACTGTATGAGTGTGGTTGATTTTAGTGTGCCTTCTGGGCGCATCTATTTCCTCCATGATTGAATTTTACTGCAAATTATACGAGTGTGGGTGTCTTAACTGCTAAAATAATAGCTACTATGTCTTTGCTGTTACAATGATAGCTATCTACACATCTAGTAATCTTGACTATAGTGAATATATGATGCATAAGTAGTGCAATATAATTTAGTGATAATTAAAACTAAATTGAAAATCATCAAATGTGAGAAATCGGCATTGAGTCGCTTAGTCTCAGGAGCTGTAAAACCCTCAATTTGTATATAAAGACAAGTTTTAACTCAGAGTTTAACGTCTCTTTCCACATCACAAGGGGATTGACGATGTTGCAGCAATTCTAACTGATGTCTCATGCTTTACCAGGTGACCATGCTAATCACTCGACCAACCGACATGTAGGCCTGCTGCAAAATTAAATCATATTAACTCTGTTAGGACTAAGCAATGACTATGTTATATCTAATTGCTCAACTGAAGACAATTGAACAGTAAGTAGGACATTGCGGTAAAGTATGATTCTTGATTGAACATTAGCTGCAGGGTTACATTGATATTAGTTTAAACTAAATTCTAACTGATATGATTCATTTTATGATTTGAACAGATAGGGGCCTCTCTCCGGTTTTACTGGTCATACTAATTCCTTGTATTATAATCATCATAGTCATCTTCGTATGGTGGCAAAGTAAGTAGCTTAGACTATATATATATTTATATAATACGTATACATATATATATATATATATATATATATATATATATATATATATATATATATATATGTAGTAGGCCCCTATATTACAAATTTAATTTCATATAACTTCGGAACCATCAAATAAAGGTGCACAAAATGTTTAGAAATAGTAGAAAGACAAATTTGACGTAACTCTGAAAAGTTTAATCTCATTATTTAACAATTGGCACAGTAACAGATCTGCTTGTGAATTTATTCGGCAATTTCTGTCGCCATGCAGTATTTACACATTAAGAGGGTAGTTTCAAAAGAACGCTGATAACTTACCATCTGTGTATATATATATATATATATATATATATATATATATATATATATATATATATACAGTATATATATATATATATATATTTATATATATATATGTATATATATACATACATACATACGTATATATACATGCATATATATGCATGCATATATATTTTGTAAATAAATATATGTATAATTGTATATATATATATATATATATATATATATATATATATATATACTGTATATATACATATACTGTGTATACGAATTATATATAGGCCCATGTATATATATATATATATATCATATTATATATATATTTATATATATATATATGTATATATATACATACATACATACGTATATATACATGCATATATATGCATGCATATATATTTTGTAAATAAATATATGTATAATTGTATATATATATATATATATATATACTGTATATATACATATACTGTGTATACGAATTATATATAGGCCCATGTATATATATATATATATATATATCATATTATATATATTAATATACAGTAAATATACTGTAATATATATATACCCTACAGAGACGCCTATGTATGACTATTTTATATAAAGTCACATGTTATAGGCTAAGGCTAGATTTATAAAGGCATATTATTTTTGTTTGGATCAAGTACTATTGATTCAATGAGTGCTATTAAGGAGGTGAAAAAGATATTGATTAAGAATATGTGCGTTGGACTTGCTACATAGTAGAACACCTGAACGATTGGTGTAATGCGTAAATAAAATGAGTAAACATAACTTGCTTAGAATACAGTAATAATCTATCACTAGATAGCAAGATACTGTAACAATAACCTTGTTCATGTGCAGGTATGTTTTTACTGATATTATAAAATTGTTTTTTATCTTGTTTTAGAGGGTTCGATCAAACAAAGATGTAAATATATATTCTATTGCAAATGCAATTGGATAACTTCGGAGGATGCGGCGAAAGCGGAGAACTTTGATCTAGGAGGTCATATTACAAAAGCTGGTGTTAAGGAATCACAAACGAGTTCGGTGACCAATGAAAAAAATGACGTAGACTGTAACTCCAACTACAGCGGGGCAAGGTTGTCTGAAGACGATAAGTCCCACGATATGAAACAGTCAAATGACGTCACGGTACTTGGAGAACAAGAAGATTGTGGCGGTACATATAAAAGAATTAACAGTGAAGAGTTGATTGCGTGGCTGGATCTTAAATCGGCTAAAGAGAAACATGTTGTTGGAGTCGCTTATTTTCTTGGAAAACTTTACGTACTTTGTAAATGTGACAATAAACTAATCTGCTTCAAATCAGACGGAGTTTATGATCGAGATGAAGACAATGATATCACAATACCAACATTAGAGAGCCCCGGAGACATGACAACATCTAATGATCATCGTTTGTTATATGTGTCCGAGATCGACCAAAGACATGTGTTCACAATTAATGAAAACAAAGTGATTATAAGTATAGACACACTGAAATCTAAATCAAAGTTTCTCTCAACAGCGCTCAGCGGGGATTTGTTAATAACTTCAACAAACTTTAGAACATTTATCAGTAAGATACATTTTTATAATTCAGAGGTGAAACTTCAAGACGTTAAAGATCTATCTTTGAAATACGGAATACTTCTGCAAGCTGCACCATTGGCTGAGCAATGCTATTTGTTAAGCTACAAAACTTATCAATCAACGAAAACTGATCAATCAATGAAAACTGATCAATATGGGCTGTGTATCATCGATAAAAGTCAGCCTAATACGGCGATCAAAGTAAGGCTGTACAAGAGCAGAAGTGCAGAAGTTCACGTAACTGTACTGCCAGGCAACGAATCTTACATAATTGTGACAAGTGAAAGGTTGTCTGTTAGACAGAGAAATTTGTCTGAAATACCGCTTAATGAAAAACTTCTGTCCCTAAAAGCAACGAGATCATGCGCCGTTGATAGTGATAGACTATTGATCGGCTGTTGTGACGGAGCTTGTGTGATCAAAATTGCTAATCTTCAGGTAATTGTAACTCTTAATATGGAAAATATTAGCAAATATCGTTAATTGAAAGCTTAGGCCTGTGTGATGTTTTGCTTTGATACATGAATCTGTTCTCAATGTTAAACTAATCATAGTCACACTTTCGCAAAATCATCATCGCCATCATCTTCCCTTGAATCTCTGTTTAACTAGGTTCGGGATGAGAAAATTTTGTTGCAATTTCTGGAGTATAGGCTCTCGCCAACCGAATGCCATTTCTTTCGTTTGTTAGATTTCAGTGCTTAGTTGTCGTTTACAATATTTTATGTTTTAGTTTATTTTATATTTTCGCAAAATATCCTTGAAAAGTTCAAATAAAATGTAGGGCCAACCAGATAAGTTAGACCGATTGTTCACAGTATTTTCATTTGTAGCCGACTTGTAAATGATTAACTATTATCATATTATTGAAAATATGAAAGTGAAAGGTATGAAAGATTCACTTATTACACTTAAACTTCCTTTTACTTTTGCTTTTTGAAATCTGCCGAAAATACTATGAGATATTGTGAATTTGTGAATTACTATGAGATATTTATTAACAGTATATATATTCATGTAAATATGTGTATATATATATATATATATATATATATATACTGTATATATAAATTTAATATTTGTATATATATATAAATATATATAAATATATATATATATATTTATATATCTATTTATATATATTCAACAGAGCATAGAATTCCAACAATATATCTGCATACATTCCATTGACTTCTTGAAAGCATTTGACAGTATACATAGGGATACTTTATGGAAAATAATAATAAGTTTTGTAATTCCTGAGAAATTCATGAATCTGTTTAAGCAGTTATATGGAAATTCGTCGTGCAATATTCAAACACAAACAATACAAAGAGGGGTCACTGAATCTTAAAATGTTGTGATAGTAGGCAGGCAATGATGTATTTTATTGGATTTTAATTTTGTCTACTAGTTACTGATTTCGTATCGAGAAAGTCTTTTGATGAAAAAGAATAGAAAATTTGAGTCATAGAAAATTAACTGATCTTGATTTTGCAGATGATACAGCGGACAATACTTATCAGTTACAAGAAATATACTAGCAGACAATATTTTTCAACTACAAGAAACGACATAAGCTCTAGAAGAAAATGCTGCAAAAGTTTGATTAACAATTAGCTCTGAAGAAACAAAAATCCTTGCAACTACTACTTCGGACATAATTAATATCAACGTTAACCATAGTGAGGTTGAAATAGTTAAAAAGTTCAAGTATCTAAGTATCACAAAATTGATCAAGTGAAAGAGATGTGGTGTGCAGAATTGGTAAAGCATATGACGTCTTTCAAAAACTGAAACATATTTGGAAGGGTAAAAAATTGATATGGGTATAAAGAATGGAATATATATATTAAACCAACGTTCTGCCAGTTTTGATGTATGCGTATGAAACGAGGGAAAGTACTAGTAAAATAAAGTACAGACTAAACTGTTTGCTACTTAGATGTCTTAGAAGAATCATAAATATTAATTACTGGTACCAAATCAAAAATTAAACAGTATTCGAAAGGTTTGGACAAAGAAAACTAGCAGAGATAGTTTCTTAAAAGAAGGTTGAGGTTCTAGGGTCTCTTATTAAGAATGCATAACGATAGACATACAAAGACTGCAATTAAATGGAGACCAGACCACAGAAAGATGACAAGAGGAAGCTCTAGAAGCACTTGGCCCGATTAACAGAGATTTGAAAACATTACACATTTCACGGAAGAAGTTGTGAGAGTTGCTAATGATAGAAGCAAATGGAGGAATATTTCCGTGCTATGTTCTGTTCAAAACGCTAGAAACTGATAATACATACATATATATATATATATATATATATATATATATATATATGTATATACATATATATACATGTATATATATATATAATTATATATATATATATATATATATATATATATATATATATATATATATATATACATATACACACAGTTTCTATAATATTATATGTATCTTCTTTTTCAGTGCACTGCCAAGTGGCAGGTTCTAGGTACATATTCATACTCAAAGTCTGTTTATTCGCTCCAAAAGAGCACTCCTTAGATCAACAAGTTAATCCCTTCACAAAGTCTATGCCTTTTTCATACCTTACGTAGCTTATAGCTTGGAAAAGTATGGCTTCTGAGGTGGTTTCACGCATTTGATCCTGGGGGAAAATATTTCATGTTGAGGTGGGTGCCATCCTCAGCTCCTGCCTTTAGGTGCCTCTTATGCACTCGCGACAGATTGTTTGCGGTTGCCCTATTCTGAGTTGGTCCAACCACACCCGAGCACAACACGGGGAATTATATATATATATATATATATATATATATATATATATATATATATATAGGTTCTGTATATATGTAAATATATGTGTATATATTGATAGATATTACACAGTATATAATGGAAATATGTATTCTGCTTAAATGTTACAGTGATATCGAATTGAAAGAATATCACCGAATCAACTACTCAGGCGGGCTTGAGTCTGTTACAGCAACAATTCCGTATATGTAGCATAGCGTGAGACCCGGTAACATAAATCTAAATCAGATGGAAGAAGTGTCTTGGACTTTGTACTAAAAGAATTACTGAAATTACAGCTGAGTTTTGCAAGGGAGCATTCTGACCTTATGGACTACAAGATTTGCGGTTTAGAATGTGAGAATTAAATATTGTTCGCTTTTATCCTTGAACAGCACAATTTTCTCTTTGCTGCTCTCAAATACATGCATCTTCTCTGTTATAATTTTGTTAGATTTGTATTGTTTACAGTAAAAAATGAGTCGTCAGATTGAAAAATTAAAAGTGAATGCCGTATTTACATTACTCTCTATTTACTGTTTCGATTAATTGTAAATCTTCATGTACTTAAGGATTCATATATTTATCCAAATAGGCTTACTTCAATATTCTATATTTAATTAACGCAGTCTAATGGGACACGCTTTTGCTTTGTTATAGCATGACGGCAACCTTGTAACTGATTACATATATTCGCTTAAAGCTTGCTTGGGCCTAACAATAAAGGAAAATTGTCATTATTTCATCATGCTTGAAAATCGATGTTACAATAATTGCTGCTTCTGATTAGTAACATTATCATCTTTCTCATAATCCTAAATACAACCAATGCATACTTAATAGTAAAGGTTTAATAGTAAAGGTATAATAGTAAAGGTTTAACGTCCGTTTCCGCATACACGGATGATGTCAGGCACGCCCCGTATCACATGTCACTACAAATCGGTTTACCCAAACGATCTGAAAAAACTTGTGTTGAATAGAAAGAAAAGGATCCTAAACGGTGCCGGTCCGATGATCAAAAAACAGTCAGGCAAGATGAAAAGGGTCTATGATGGGAGGAGATGTGTTTTTAACGTACAACGGAAAATGGAAGTAGTAGAACATGAGCGAAGATACTTTGGCTGTATATGGTGCGTATGATTCAGTCATCGTCATCAGCATCTCAAATCGCTGTGTAACTAGGGTTGGGGTATGAATGACCTTCTTCACTCCTCTCGAGCCCATGCCATATCATCCGCCAATCCTCTATACGCTCTTCCATTCGTTTCGTAAACTTTTGCAGCAATTTCTGAAGCCTGGGCGCTAACCAACCTTTTTTTTGCCCTTTCTGGAGTAGGTTTGGATCTTACTGCGTATTATTCTGTAGTACCTTAACATTTAAAACGACTCACATTAGTTTCGAATTTAAACTTGTTGCCATTTTATCTTAAAAGATAAAGCAAACTTCCATCCACAGCTTATAATTAAATGTTGGTACTCTCGTCTTTTACGAAAATTAACTTTTTGTATCATCTAAACTTTTTATACGTTTATGAAACGGGATTACAAATATACATTTTTTTTATAAACGGAAACTTTGGAAACCGTTTCAATTTAATTATAATAAAGGTTTAACGTCCGTTTGTTACTTCATGAAAGGATGATGTCAGCGACGTCCCGATCTCATTGCAACAAATCACTGTTTGTATTATAACCATAATTCTAGTCCAGCTAACGAAACGATTACTGAAACAATGTATTTTTAATTGTTCAAAGTGAACACTGGTTAATTTTTCTTACCTTACGATTTTCCTATGCTTTATGCGATAAAAGCTATTGATGTCGAGTATTACCATCTTTCATTTTCAAAGATAAACTTCGCACTCAAGTTACTTGTATATCGGTTTAACTAGAGTTTTTAAAATCCCTTTCACTGAATACAATATATGGAGGAAATTCTGCTCTGATTTATGGAATTCACATCACGTATGTGTTTAGCTTCTCTATTGGATTTAATATACATTAAGAAGATTAGATCTAATCAGTGTCTCCCTAATCTTTCAACTGATATGGATATCCTAAAATCGGATGCCAGATTCGAGAATAGATTAATATGCATTAGTTTATTATATTGCTCATTCCTTAACTTTATTTAACAGTTTTGCGTATTCATTACTAATATACTGCAAATATATTAATATAATAATATAATAATAAACTGCAAATTAATTGATACCGTTAACGTTAACTCATGGGAGGGAGTCGGTGGCTTGATGATAGGTTGTACCGCAGCTGATCAGTAAGTTCAGGGTTCAAACCCAATGCTCCTCCGTCGCTGACATGCTAATGGAGCAGTAAACTTATTTTTAAATTGCTTGACTTAACTTTTCTGCAAGTTGCCAGAATCCATGGGAATAAGTTGAAAGTTTATTTGTTGATCGTAAGTGATGTTAATATAGGCCTAATGAAAATGGGCTCGGCACTTCTGTTAGAAACCATTAAAAGTCTTTCTTTCTTAGTGCCATGCCTACTGGCAGAGTATATAACGCCTCCACTCATCTCTGTCGTCTGTTTACCTCTTCATGTCCGCATCGAGCGGATCTTTAAATCATCCATAGTACTCCTTTTGATATACCATTGTTCTTGGGGATTCTGCTTATGACAGGATTGTTTTCTCAGGGAGTGACGCCCTTGCCCAGTAAATATTAGTCGAACCTGGGGAAGACATAGAGGACCCACCATTAAAAGTATGTCTTTTTATTCGTCTTTCTACTAAATAATTGAATAATTCACGCTGTAGGGGCATATATCAAAACGAAAGATATGCGGTTTGGTGCTGCAGATTACCCCTGTTGTGGCCGGGTGGCTGAAGAATAAACCGACCGAGGATTGCACTTGTCGTAAAAAGCGACAAAGCATTAAGATCGAAACCATCAGTAGTTGAGAATTTGACTAGAGGTTACAGAAATTTCTAAAGAATTTTCTAAAACGAATTGAAATATTTAATGTGTGATGCGGTAATAAACATGAATATGAAAATAGTGGATTGACAGATGGCATGGTGTGGGACAGAGAGGAATGAAGATGGTCTATTAGTGTCTTACCTGACCCTGGTTAAACTGGGATTTATGGGAAGAATAAGTTGATGATTATGGTGCAGCAGATATGTAAAAAATTAAACGAACTATAATAGAAATAAAATCATCATCATCATCATCATCTTCCCTTGAATCCCGGTTTAACCAGGGTCGGGATACATATAGACTGTCTCAAATCCTCTCTGTCCTACACCACACCACCAGTCAATCCCCTACTTGAGACTTTTCCATTCGTTTAAATTTGTGTAGCAATTTCTGGAGCCTAGGAGCTCACCAACCGAATGCCCTTTCTGACGTTGATAGGGATCTTAGTGCTTTAGTCGCCTTCTATGACACGTGCAGTCACCGGTTGGTCAATTTTTCAAACAACCCGAACGCAACACGGTAAATAATAAAAATAAAATAACAGTTATAAATTTTTTTATTTGAAGGAAGCTTAGCAATCATGATGACTATCAGTCATGACTAAATCTTCCCCCTATTTATCGGATAATTTTTCAAGTAGGCTTATATAATCTATCGTGTGGTTATGTTCTAGATTGCGCCTAGGCCTATATAAAATTACTGTGTATTCTAGGTTTAAATATTATATTGAAACAAATATAATAACGATTATTGTGGTCAATGATACCATCAAGCACTAAATTCAAGATGATGGGTTAAGAAGGTCCAAAATCCAAAACACTGCAAAATCTAATATCCATTAACCAGTCAAAAGAGAGTGATTAAAAGAAAAATAGTCTTATGTACAGTATATATATATATATATATATATATATATATATATATATATATATATATATATATATATATATGTATATCTTAATTTATATATATGTATATCTTAATTTATATATGTATATATATAAATTCTGCATCTCTGTCTGTCAATTGCAAGGAAACTCCATAATAAATGCTTAATTGTGTACATGTATGCAAACTAACTGAGAATCGTCCATACGGTCTTTACTAACCTATAGCAGTAAATTAACTCTGATAGGTGCAATCAAAACACCCTCAAACTTCACTAGCGCTGAACAACAATTTACTGTAGCTTGTTATCGTGCCACAGACCATTTATTGGGCTCTTGTTATCAAAATTATAGTCCAATGCCTACTATCTCGATAAACGGCAGGTAAGCGTAATATTGTACAGGTAATTTAATTCAAGGTGCAACAAAGACGTGAAAGCGAAAGTAAACGAATATCAAATGCAATGAATATTATACGCAACAATTCTTTTGTATCTGAGTTATTAGTCAATAAGAGCCTAATTGTTATTACTTTTTCGATAGTATTAGTAAGCAAAGAACTTAACAATGTACTGTTGTACATTTAGTTAAATTGACGATAATGCTGCTTTGTTTTATATATTAAAACTTCATATTCGTAATAATGTCATAGACTTCTAGGAAACATATAGTTAAATTGACGATAGTTCAGCGTTATTTTTATATTTTGAAACTTCATATCCGTAATAATATTAAATAATAGTATTAATATTATTATTTAATTATATAGACTTTAAATAATATTACAGTCTTGTCGGACACATTTAGGCCCTGACACAAGTTACTACAAAAATCATAATCAGTACGACAATTATGTAAGCGGTAAGAAACAATCTACATTTAGGCCACAATTGTCTTTACTTAAAGAGAACACAATTAGGAAGATATACACCTTTAGAAAATAAATATGCAGAACCTGTATCGTATTGCATTAGTATTCTGGATTCTGTCTGCGGCTCCTATAGGTATGTATTATGTTGTATTCTCTGTAAGTTTATTTGAGTTAATACATTACTAATAAAAAGTTACTGTAGATAACAGAATGGCTAGCCGTATTGGCTGCCCGTTACTACGTTTTGTGTGTTTTTGTGCTAAGGGGGCACAACTGACGGGGGAGGAGGGGAGTCGGAGTTATGCCCCCACTGTTAGAGTTGGTTGAGATACTAGGGAATATTCCCCCCACTTTTCAACATAAAATTTCATGTGTTACATGCTTGATGTATATAATTACGACAAGTAATAACTATGCAGTCTATTTTCATTGTTCAATTAACCTTATATTGACCTAAGTAGCGTCTAAGCTTTTAGACTAAAATAACAACCCAAACCTTAATCCTAACTACCCCACAACTCGCGGTCACGCGTTTCTTCAAAAAGGTTATGTTCTCCAAGTTTTTGGAACTGAGTTCAACCCTCTCTTGTGTCTCACCCTATTATGCTTTAGTCCAGGCTAATTAACTTCCACCTGCTATTTGTATCTTTTCTATTATCTGGATTGATATGAATCTGCAAGAGCGGGATGATTTCTTCAGTTCTGAGCGGTACACTCGATCTACATCTGACATTTTATTTGCTGTATGTTGTAGTCGAATATTAAAAAAATTACGTTGATTCTTTAGTGTAGAACTTATAAATAATTACTGTTGTACGTGATGGCAGTTGGCTTTTTCCAAAAGGAATGGCTTAAAAAACTTTAAGCAAAGTCTAAAGTGTGTTTTCACTTAGAGTATCCATGGTTATCCAGGGATACTTTTAATATCAGAGACGGTCCGGCTGAGATTCGATCCGATGGCCTCCTGCGCTTCATGCTAGTGTGCTATGTATTCGTCTATTCAAACGACTGTTAAAACTACAACAAATAACTAGTATACATGTATATCTACCAATTATTATATTATTATTTGTTTTACTAATGCAAACATAAACGTATATAAGCAGATGCTAATAAATGCTCATACATTAAGATGCACATGAATATACACTGGCATTGCATGATACTTGCAAGTATTTACTTGTGATACAAAAATTAGTATTACTCTCTGTCACGCAAGGGTTGCAGTCTATTAGTTTTATGTCATCAATAGTAAAGGAGCGTAATCAATACTAAAATCTATTCAATTTGGATGAGAATTGATTGACACCATAATTTAGGAAATAAATTAAAGAATGAAAAATTACAATTAGTACACAAATGTGATTAACGAGGCAGAGCATATTTGCATTAACTGCTACGGATCCTAGATGCTTTCAAACTAACCTAAATGGACTATGGGATTATACATTGTATTGTCCCACAAGGATCAATATTAGGATCTCTGTTCCTATTATTTAAGTAAATGACATATCTGAAATTTGTAAAATTATTAATTTCATACTATTTTCATCTGCACAAACTCTGACTTCTGGAAATTAAATAACTCGCTTTAATACAGAACTTTTACTACAATGTATCAACGATCACTTTCTAACAACGTTGCGAAAGTTGAAGTAAGAGAACTGTGTAGTGACCCCATTAGACTTTAGTTCAATAAAATTGGACCATTTGATCCAGCAACTCGACTTCATTTAAGAAAGGTAACAACAACATAACAATACAATAATAAAAGAGTGAAATTAACTGATTAGAGGCTATACAATATAGATGCAGGCGTAAACCTCCTTTTGATCTCAAGAAAGATTATCGGTAAAGATAGAGCCAAGGGTTTTAATTGAACGTCACCAGCTGTTATTGTCAGATTATTGATTTAATTGATAATAGATTGGCACTACTAACATAGCCTACACTAGACTCTAAACACCAGACTGCAACCTAATTTCATGCTGATATATGTATATTCATTTTTTGATAATTGTGATTTTTAGTATTCGCTGCACTTATCGACAAACCTGAAGACGTTGTGGCTGTCGTGGGTTCTGAAATAGTGATCAAGTGTAGCACCGATCTACCATTTGCCGTGAAATGGACAAGACTTTCTCCTGGGGTCGAGTTTGAGACCGATGTCTACCATGGACGCGGAGTTGTAACGTCTCCATTCGTTGATCGATATACTGTAGACAACTACAACTTAAGGATTGTCAATGTATCATATGACGATGCCGGGAAATACACTTGTATTGATGACTCTGGGTTTGGCTTGGAGAAGGGACAATTCCAAAGTGCACATCTTACTGTAATCGGTAAATTTTCTCCACCACTCTGTTTTAAAATTTGACTAAAACGATCTCTTTAATTTAAAAGGTTAAACAATGCGGAAATAGCTTGCTATAAAATATCATGTGGAATAACACAAAATTCTAAGTTGAAGTTGAATATATTGAAATTTAGGTGATATTAGAGCAAGATATCCTTCTAAAAAATTATTATGTATTCTCAATAATTATGAAGCTTCTGCTACCGTGGTTTACGAAGTAAGACAACAAACATTACGTTAATGTTTATGATAAAAACATTACTGAGCCCATGCCGTCTAAAATTATATTCTTGAGAAATAGTTTATTAGCAACTTGAGATGTTTTCGATTATCGAATATCGTTATCCGTTTATAGTTTCATAATAAATTTCAAATATCCTTTCATCCTACTTTTTTCATCCTAGCCAAAAAGACCTGGAAGATTCACTAACAACGTAAGCTAAAATTTATATTAAAACAAATTAAATCTCGAAACAAGTTATGCATAATTTAAACTCTCTTAAATCATCCATATACACATCAGAAATGTGTATATTAAATCATCAATATACACATTTCCCCTAGAGTGTTAGAATTTAGGTCTATCATGTTTTGACCCATCATAAATATATTTTGACTAACTTTTACAGCTTGGTAGTTATCATCAATATAATTTCTTCAATTTTACTAGTCAGTGAATGAATCAATATCAGTGATCTAGCACTGAATTCCATTTAGCTCAAATCGCTTAACAGCACTAATATTACATAATTTAATTGTAGAGACTATGATCTTCACCATTTCACATTTAAACCCCGTACTTCTGGACCGCAAAATGTTTGAATGTTCAGATTTCAGATACTGAGTTACTAAAAAGCTGGTAAAGCTAGTGGTAACGTTAGTTTCCTCACTCGAAAGCGATGTCAGTGACGGGCGAGCCCCAATTTGAACCTCGCACATACAGATCAGCGGTCGAACATATCACCGATGTCGCCATTTGCTCCCGCCAGTGGCGATGAGGTCTCCATTTTGTCAACTTTTTTAATTTCCAATGAAATTATCATTGAGCAAGACTATATTATTTGACTGCAATGTAGGAGGAGCGCCAGACTGTCGACACAACATCATTGAGACAGGATGGTTCTATGACCCTGACTGTGCTGACGCTTCTAATATAAGTACTTCCTGCATCCTGAACTGCACGGGATCAGGTGCGGTCACGGTGAGATGGGATCAAGGTCACCAGGATGTAATCGAGAATTTTAAATTATTAACTGAGAGCTGCAATAATGTTTTTATAAAGTCGACTTTAGTTGTTCCATTACAGGGCAGAGTCAACCAGTCATCTTTGGTCTTTACTCCTCTAAGCAATAGCAGTAATAAAGACCAAAGCATACAGAAACTACAGTGGACATCTCCCCGAATCATACTGAAGCGTAAGACATGCATATCTCTATTCGTTTTCGTAGTACAGTACATAAACTGCTCATGTAAAATAAAATATCCTATAACTAATTAATTACAATTACTTTGATTGAATGGTTCGTTTATTATTTTTATTAGGATTTTTGAGGCATGCTGTATGTTATGTTAAGGTTATGATTCTATATATATACATATATATATATATATATATATATATATATATATATATATATATATATCCTTGCATAGATTCACAAGTCTTTGCAGTGTTTCTCTTTCTAATACGTTTGGGAATTCTGACGGCACGTCATCAATTCTCGCTGCTTTTCTTTTCCTCATTTCTATAATTGCTTTATAAATTTCTTATTTCATTACATCAGACCCTTTTTGATCAATTTTTCTTCTAACTTAAATTTCTCTACTGTTAGCTTACTGGTATTTTCATACAAAATAATACTCCACGTATTCTCTCAATCTTTCAGTTGCCTCATGTATTTCAGTCTTTAGTTCCCTATATTTGTCATTTATACCAGTGTTTTCCGCACCTACACTCTTCTCGTTTCTTATCAATTGTTGCACTTCTTGATACAATAAATCCTAACATCCTCTTCTATCATACACCTCTAGGTCATCACATTTCTCATCCCACCATTGATCTCTTGATTAGTCTACTGCACTTCGCAGCTCATTATTTAGTCTCGCATATTCCCTTTTCTCATATTCTGTCTGACTCTATTTCCAGTATTTACTTTCATCCATCTTCTCTATCATTTCACTTGTGATTCAAGTTTTTTTTATAGCTCTCTTGGCTTTTTTTGAAACTATAACTTTTTTGGCTGCTCTTTTATAGCCACTTTTATCTGGCTCTGAGTCTCGTTTACTCCTCTAATTTCAAGAGTCTTCACCTTTTCAATCTCCATAGCTACTTTCCTCAAAAGTTAAACCTTCGTTTCTTCTTATCCGCTCATATTGATTTCTTTGCACAACTTCTTTTAACTATCCTTTTGCATCAGCTCCTGGATAGTTAGTCGTGAATTTTGTACACTATTTCAGTATCGCTGATTAATTAAAATATAATCCAGTTGGTGTCATATATTTATAAATAGACTGCATTAAAATATGCTTGGATTTTAAACAAAAGTGTTTGGAAACTGGAGAATTCGTGTGCGAACAATTTCTGGAAAACATTACAATATAGACGATATAATTACTGATGATGCAATCATTTCTTAAACTATTTTAGCTTTACCTGAAAAGAAAACTATTCAACAGCAAACTTCAAATGTAAAGTGTTTGAATGAGATCAGTAGCTGTTCGTTCCAATGGAGAGGACATGATGACCAAGTGTTATCGGAGTCTAATGAACTTGAAAGCAGCCTCATCTTAAGTAACTTATCAGGCTACGTTCAGTGTACAGTAAAGTGCCCCTTAGCTGACAATCGAACGTGCTTTGCAAAACTGGTTGTGATCACAGCTGCTAACAATGGTTTGTGCATATCATGAATAATTTTGATGACTTGTTAATGTTTCGCAAATTGTTAAACAAATTCACACATAAAATTCACATTCAGATTTACTTCTATTGAGCATGTTTTAGAGAAAAAATTTGTTTGAATTGATACTGGGTGACGTCTGCTGTGGGTCGTTCCTGACTTCACCCTTGCCATTCCTTGCGCTAGGAATTAAAAGTTAAATCTGCATTATTACTATTATTCTACGAAAAATGGCTCACATTTAAAAGTGCACATGCTGATAAAATATATACATGTAAGTTAGCTTTGTGTTGATACACACCTTTAAAATCTCACAAACTTAGCTAGTAAAAAGTCCGAAGTTTTACAATAGTCTACTTAACTGCAAATACTTATCCGGCTGACTAAAGCTAAGACTGCAGCTACCTATTAAAAATCCAATGTGCAAAAGGCAATAGCCCTACATGTAAATATATAATAAGTGATTTAATAATCTAAACTTTTTATAGGCCTATGACTGATATAGGTCTTACATTGCAACTTTCAGTGCAGGCAACCCATAGCTTATTCGATTATGAGAACTTGGAAGAAATGCGCATTGCGTATGCAGCATAGGCCTACATATTCTATTTGTCTATAGATAATATTATGCAGTATATCTAAATAGGGCATTACTTGAAGCAGATGATTTTAACTGCATGTTGCAATACCCTTCACATTTCGCTGTCTTTTAGAATAATATTTACCTCTTGGTACGTATGGCATATTTGCTTCTCATTTCTTTGCGATTAGTATTTTTCATTGTGGAGAAGACCCTTTAAATAGGGCAAATACTTTTCTTATTGTTCCTTTACTCCAGGCAATAATTATAATAATAATAATAGTATTTACTTAGGCCTATATAAGATAGTACTCCTTCTCTAAAATCCTCTTTTTGCTCAACTTAAAATTTATATGAACCTCAAAAATCCCCAATAGAAGTTTCCGTAGTAAACAGTAAGCTTTATATTTGTCTGGATTTTGGAATTTGCACCGTTTTTGGACCTTCTTTTTGCTCGCCGGCTTGATTTTGTCGCAATTTTGCTCGATGTTGTCATTGATGACTGTAGCACTCTAATTGTTGTTACTATTAATATTATTATATCACCTAATTTGATAATCCCTCATTTAGAATATGAGGTAACGTCATGACAGTTTAAATGGTTTATTCTGTTGGGCATTACAGGACATCTTAGGGTCGTAAGACAGTCTGTGACTAAATTTACATCACACTTGGGATTATAGTCATTATCATCGTCATATTCCCTTAAATCCCAGTTTAACAAAGGTCGGAAAGAAATAGACTTTCTCTAGTCCCATCTGTCCCACACCATATCATCAGTTATTCCCCAAATATACTTGGGACTATAGTAATTTAAGAAATGAATAGGCCTATATATCTAACATAACAATTTATTAATTCGGCATTGAAAGCTAATAGATCTAATCATGAGGGATTTTTAGTTCACTACAACGATGTTTGAACCTCATATATGTAGAAAAATGTGTAGCTAAACGAATAAACTGCCTATAGTGTTAAAGTAATCCTTTGAAGAATATTTAGCCAAAATCGTATGTAGGGCCTTCTGTGTGTAGTCATGTAAATTGCAGCATCTTTGTTATTAGATTACTATTATATGTCAAAACAGTTAGGGCGCTTGGCAGCAGAAGAAAGTCCAAACATGGTCGCATCTTTCCTAACAATGTACTTGTCATGAGGAAAGAGACATTAAACGTAGGTTAATCAAATTAGAATAATTTAACTGAAACTATGCTTAGAAGATTGCTATAGTTATTTTGTCTGTGTGTTGGGTTGAAACTTTCTATTAACTAGCCATCGTAAAAGCCGTCGCCAATACAATCGCACATTAAACGCGCAATATACTTTCATTTGAAACCTGAAATGTGAATCTGTTTGAAGACGCAATATGTTTAGAAACATGAGCCTAAGCGTACATATATTATTATTTTGGACTAAGTTAAGTAGTTTTTACAGTAGCTTCATACGAATAACATATAAAAAACAAATGTCATCGTTGCAAATTTTCAGTTTGTAAATCACAGGTTTGTAAATCACGTTAGGAAATGCTTTCAGTATTTCTTCCACCTAATTAATTGGCAATTCAAAAACGTTTTCTTCAACCTGTTTGAAGACTAAATATATAATCCTATCGTGACTTTGATGAGACCGCTGAGATTCAAGTAAATTAAGGGAGCCTACTGTAGAACAGTAAAAGGACGTGACTATAAAAAGTGAACAAAGACTGCTAGCATTTCTTAGCGTTATTACCGTACGGATGGATATAAAATTATTAACTGATTAACAGCCATTCAATAATCTATACATGTATATTATTATTTCATTGCAGATTCAAGTGAGTTTTCGATGGGACTAGTTGTGCTTTCTGTCGTTATAGTCATTCTCCTCATCATATTCATTATTTTGGTGATCTTTCTCTTGAAAAAACGTAAGAAATCTGCTCTCTTCAATATATTTTATCGACGCTACAAATTGATACGTAAGGTGACCCAAATTTTGGAAAAGCTAGTCGAAAGTTTGCATACTAGCATTAATCGTGATTTTTTTTAAAGAAACATGATTTCAATCCGACTATTGATTACTCATCAATTGCCGTGGATCTTCTTGTAACGAACACGCCTTTTTCAGTACACAATTTAAATATATTTAGAAATATTATAGCCTACTAGAGATATTCTCTCTCTTTCTCACTCTCTCTCTCTCTCTCTCTCTCTCTAAGTCCACTGCCTACTGGCACGTCCGTGGTGTAAAACGCCTCCACTCTTCTCTATCTTCCGCTTTCCTCTTCATGTCCACATATGAGTGGGTCTTTAAATCATCTAACATTTCTAATCTCGGCCTGCCTCTGCCTCTTTTTCTTTCCATTCTACCTTCTATGACCTCTATTAATAGAACCTCCCCCCCTAGAATGTGGCCCATCTAACCCTTCTTCCTATTTCTTAATACATTTATCAACTGTCTATCTGTACCAACTCTCTCCACAACTTCCTCACTTGTAACCTTTTGCGTCCAGCTAATTCTCTCCATTCGTCTCCAAATCCACATTTCCAATGCCCCTAGTTTCTTTGTATCTTCCTTCCTTAAGGTCCATGTTTCACATCCATAAAATAACGTGGTCGAAACCAAGGTTTTCTTCTCTTGATTTTTGTGTCTTTCTATAGACTTTTTGTTAAAAGCTTTTTCCTATTACCGAAGGCCACGTTTGCTTGTGCAATTCTACTGCATATTTCAGTCTCACGTTTCCCGTTATCGGTTATAGTATGACCCAAATATCTGAAACTCTCTACCTGTTCCAATTTTTTATATTAATCTTCATGCTATATCTAAATGCCGTATCATTCAGCCTATCCGTTATCTTCTGCAGTTCAGTCTTACTGCCCACTACCATTCCTTTGTCATCTGCAAATCGTACATCTTGTAACAATATTCCTCCTACTTCTATTCGTTCTTCCATCTCTTCCATAGCTTCATCCATCATTACATCAGCGTAAATGTTAAACAGCAACGGCGAAATACTACAACCTTGTCCTACTCCCGTCCTATTTCACCTTCTTCTGAGTATTCTTTTTGGATTTTGATTACTAAAACAAAAGTAGTCTTTTATCTCTTAAGTCGATTCTTATTCTGTTCAAGATATTCATCATCGTTATCCAATCAACCCAGACAAAGGCCTTCTCAAATTGCACAAAACCTACAAAAACGTCATTTCAATAATCAAAGCTTCCTTTGCAAAGGACTCGCATTACCTCTATTGTTTCTCAGGTGCTGTATCTTTTCCTAAAACCAATTTTTGTTTTGCTCAGTACCATATCTGCTTTCGACTGAATGCTATTATTCATTATCGTTAATAGGATCTTCGATGCATGACGTATTAAGCTGATTACTCTGTAATTCGAACACTCCACTGTATTGATATTGATACGAATTGAGATCATCACTGTCAGGTGGTGTTCTACCTCAGCAAGGCTAACCACACCCGAAACAGACGCTAAATCCTTAAATGTAATTATTAAGTGAATTTAACGTGGGACCTCGTAATCAAACTACACTAATCTAAAGACCCTGACCTTTCACGAATTTACTAACAGACTACAGTATTTAGTATTTAATGACTTTAATTTAAACTAAAACGCGAATTTAATACAGATCAAGAAAATAAAGAAATATCCAAATAGGTAATATCAACGAATAGTTAAGTAAGTTCAAACTGACTGTCCTTATGATGAATCCGAAATATTCACATACACGTTTAACTCGTAACACTAAAGTACTTTACATAACGTAATATAATATACAAAATCAACGAAAAATGTAATACTTAGCTCTACTGATTAGAGCTTCAAAACATAAATTCCACTATGGAAATATCAACTATTTACTGCCTCAGTAACTGCGTGAATATAACTTTAAAACTACTACGGAAACTCTTTCCTCTGATCAACTATTGATCAACCAAATCTTGGATATCACCTAGTGATTATCCAACACTGTTCTGCAACAGTCTATTCTAATGCTTTCGATCCTTCTAATCCTCTATCCAAAACTAACACGTGGAATCTCATCTACCACTTCCTCTCGTGACCTTCACCTTCCTCTTCTCTCAACAAACTCTCTTAGCTCCGCCCACTCTCGTGACGTCATAGGCTTAACTAACCTCTAAACTCCTTAATAATAAAAATACTAAAATCAGTCAAAATAGTATTATATAACTTTCCATATATATATGTATAATATAAGTAATCTTACTATACAAAATATCAGGGCATAAATCCCTGACAATCACTGATTTGGCAAAGTTGTATGGCCAAATACCTGTGTTGTACACTTCCATACATACTTCCATTAACTTATCGAGTGTTTCTCCTTTTTGCAACAATATAAAACAAAATCTGCTGGGAATTCTGCTGATCAATCTATCCCGGCTGCTATTGCATTTTCATGCTGTTAATTGCAGAGTAAATTTCCTCCTTCATTAAATTATTGCCTTCTTCTTCTCTGAATCGTTTACAGCATGGCCAAAATTCTCTTGCACGTATTGTGTGCAAGTTCGCTCGACTTCAATTTCGCTCTCCATTTCTACTTCGCAATCTTCACTGGCTCCCTGTTAATCAACGCATAAAATATAAAAAAGCTCCTTTAATTTTCAAAACTCTGCTATTTGGCAAGCCTTCTTACTGAAATTCTTCTTCTTTATCGTCCCTCACGTGCACTACGTTCCACCAATGCCAATCTTCTCTCAGTTCCAAATATTCTCACGTCATTGGGCAGACGTTCATTTTCTTACGCAGCAGCCACAATCTGAAACTCTTTACCTGCTAATCTTCGCTCTTGTTCTTCTCTTTCAACTTTCTCTAAGCAAGCTTAAGACGTACTTACCTTTTCCCACCGTAGACATAATCAATCTACCCTGACCATTTTTAGTCACTGGACTGACTTTCGTTTAAGACCTTACTTCTCCTCAGCACATTTCTTTTGCAGATTGGTCTGGGTGAATTGATCTGTAGTGATGTGTGCTGTTGGGGACGTCCCTGACATCATCCCTGGATGAGGAAACGGACGTTAAACCTTTATTACTATGTATTATTACATCGGGGCCCCTTTATCGTTTTCTACTATATTTACGTCTGTTTTAAAATCCTCTTGAACTGGCTTCCCAGCCTTATCATACAATTCCCCTACATATTCCCTCCTCTTTCTTTTACTTCTTCCAGCCCTGTCTTCAATTGTCAATCTTTATCCATTATTCAAATGTTTTTTGCATCCCCTTTCTTTGTCTTACCTGTTCTTGTCAATATTCTGACTTCCAGGTAAATATGATAGAAGAGGGAGGTCGGATTTATATGAATCCGACCTCCCTCTTCTATCATATTCTGCAAAATTCTCACACTTTTCACTCCACCAATGATCTTTTACGTTGTCTGTAATTCTTCTCAGCTCATTGTTTAAGCTTCTATATTTCCTTAGACCCTGACTGGTGTCAATACTTTTCCATTTCCTCCTGCTTGTTAAATATAGTGTTAAAATTACAAATTAAGCCAATCCAAGGCTAGATAGAAAGATGTACAATAATAAAGGAAATCAGAACAATATTAATACAGGCAATATAGCATTGTTATTTCAATTAAAGATATACTGTGTTAGCATTCAATTCATTGTCACTGCGTTACAAACCACAAGTTTTGCTTCGGTAGCCAGGAGATTATTAATATTTTGTATTAAATCGACATCCATGATCATCTGCGCTATACACATATGAATTTAAATAGAAAGTGATAAAGTAAAATTAAATTATAAAAAAAACATAATAATTAAAAAATAATAATTACAACTACGAATAAAACTTTGAATATACAACACTATGGTGACTGACGAAATGTTCCTTAAATTTACAATTAGGCAGCTGATAAATGTCATAAAAAATTAGATGAAAAATCGGATAGGACATAGTCCTTGAGAGGATAGCTTACTAAGAGAGGTCGCAGAAGGTAGAGTGAAAGGAAAGAGTAACAGAGAAGCAGATCAAGATTGACAAACTAACAAAAGAAGGCGGAAAGGTTAGAGAAGAAAGGGAAGGACAAGATTAGGAATATTGGATAATTTACAGATCCACTCGAATGTGGACGGGCAGTGGAAAACGGAAGACAGAGAAGCTTGGAGGCGTTATATGCCATGGACCTGCCAGTAGGCAGTGTACTGTAAGGGACAATTATATTTTTAGTAAAGGATTGTTAACTTTAAGTTAAGTGATAAAAACCCTGTCTTAAAATTTCTTCAACTTACATGATAACATTCTCATGTTAAGTCCAAAACTGAAGGATTTACTACATTTGTAAATGGTGAGAAAGCAGCAATTTAAGAGGACAGCGGAAAATCACTTGAGAAGACTTATTACCGCAATCTATAAGCTACAGATTAATATGTGTACTAGGCATAGCATTTTGTGGAAGGATTTACTTGCTGATCTATGGAGTGCTTTTTCTGAAACATTAAAGAACACTAGAAGTTTGAATATGTATATCTTGGACCCGCCTCTTGGCAGACCACTAGTGTGAGAGAGAAACGACAACATAATGCATTATAAAGTATTTTTATGCGAAAATCTAGCTTTTGATTTCTACTGGAGAATTATGGCTTTCGCATTTGTTCACTAACAGACCCTAAGATTTAAAAGAAATAAATTCCACACTCACTTGTAATTTGAAAATATTGGTAATAGTGATCAGCAACATTTCTTTACGTATGCTTAACTCGAATTCGACTAAAATATAAGAATGTTTATGTTAGAGGTATGAACTTTCGACTAAACGGGTGTTACCAGTCTTCAGGATTTCCCGAACCAGTTTAATTAAGATATTTTCGGTTGGGACCGCTGTGCAGAAAATTCTGTCAGCTGATGAAGAAAATATAGCATTTGTAGAATATTATATCTATTTTTATAGGATACCTTTTGATCTGGACAACAAAGCAAATATGCTGCATTAAATTGATGCAAAATAAACATGTAGGCCTATATATTCATTTATCGGTGATGTGTCCAAATACATGTAAGTCCAACTATGGGCTATTGCGCTTGTGGTATTTGGCATCTTAGACATAAATGAGTAGTGAAAATCTTATCAGCCTAGAATTTTCTCCAATCTAATGAGTAATGACCTAAATGCCACGATAAGATTGCGACTGGATGGTGTCAATTTAGTGATTAGCTAAGTGAAATTCGATATTGAAGGAATTATATAATGAGGTATTTTGACAAATTCCGGCAGTTCGACTTCTCTTTACTTCTTGTCACGAATAGGTCTGGGTTTATTTGGGATAAGATTTAAAGGCTATGCACTAATTTTCAAGTCGTTGTTACAGTGCTAGCGATTCATTAGGCCTACTCTTTTCTATAAGTTTAGTTGATGAAGAATTGCTAGGTGGAGAAATTAATTAATCTAATTAATTAATTTAATCTAAGTGGAGAAATAAGCTGAAACGTTGGATACTTTATTTCAATTTAGCGATGCTTTGAGAGTGCATACGTGTACATGTAATTTAGATATAAATATTGTTATCAACTATTATTTTCCAGGCAATTATAAACGAAACGGATATAGAAGTTTGCCAAATAAAAACGGAGCTTCGATGGGCGCAGATGATTTGGCAGAAAATGTTAGAACCAATGCCAGTCGTAGACAATCCAATGAAGATTTCGGACAGAGCAAAGAAAACGAATTAAGCTTCGAGTATGAGAAAAATGACTTTAGCTGTAAGTTCCATACCATGCCTGCTTCAAAGGAGGAAATAACGGGTTATGGTACGATTGTTGGTGACGGTTTGGTTACAAACAAATTGCAATATTCCAGACGTTTACAGGCGATAAATAATGATGCTACAGATGATAGCCAAATTTCTGACGAAATCTGTCAAAGTGGTAAAGAAATGATTATTTCTCTTTCTTCTGTTGAAAATAAGAACGTAATTGGTGTTGCCTGTTTCATTCTAAATCTTTACGTGCTTCTTGAAAATAACAAGAAATTAATATGCTTCAAAATTGAAGGGATGTACAATAGAGACGAAGAAAATGACATTATCATAGAGAAATTAGTACAACCTGGTGACATGGTATCATGTAATGTGAAGAAGTTCTTATACGTTTCTGACAAACAAAGTAGAATTGTGTATAAAATAAATGAGAAAAAGAACTGGGTGAGGCTGCCAATAAAGCTGACATCATCTGAATTATTCTCTGTAACAGCAGAGGGTCGTTTACTGATACCCAGTAAAGATAACTGCATAAAATTATTCAACTCCGATGGACTGATGGTGAGAACTATACTCCTTCCTTCACAATGCAGTAAAATAGCACAAGCCTTTCAGATGTCGGAGACTCTATATTTAGTTAGTTGTAAAACTAAGACCGGCTATACTTTGAACCATTTCGATACGAAAAATCCAAAATGGACAATTATTGAAAAATCACTTGTAAGTAGCAGTGCAGAGATTTATACCAGTGTGCTTTCAACAAGTGAGGTGTACGCAGTTGTGTCGTGCGATTGTTTGAATCTATTCTCCAGGGAATTAAAGGAGATTACTCTGAATAGGGAACTTGGTTCTCTTCGTGCTAAAAGAACGTGTATCATTGATAATAGTCGATTACTGATTGGTTGCTGTGACGGAGCATATGTGGTCAATATATCTTATTTAGAGGTTAGCATTTCCTTCATTTTAACCCAACTTTATTTTATAAAATTTAATGAAATAGAATTAGTTGCATAAAGTCTGAAAATGACGCTTAATTGAGAGCATAAAAGATTTAAAATTAGTTTTGATTAGTCATTAGCATACAAAGTTTTATCGTTGATAGACGCTTTAACTATATGAGAGGCCATACTTTTGGAGCGCTGTCTTTTGCTTTCCGATGGTCAAGAACTTGACGTTCAAAAACAACTACAAATTAGATCAGCTCTTAGTTACCACCTAATTCAAATTATCGTTCAGTTTTATACAACGTTCAAAAGTAAAGATTTAAATTGCTTAAACATAGGCCATCGCAAAAGGATGTAGACCTTTCTAAGCAGTTTAATATCCAACAACCATTGAAAGATAGCCCAAACTATGTTGATAACCATGTTAATAACCATTTGGCACTCTTGGAGAGAGATTCAAAAATTTATGACTTCGCTATTTTGTAGCAAGTGAAATGAGCTTAATTAATTATGTTTCAATATAATAGTCATGGCTCTCGTGAATGTATTATTTAAGGACACAGCAAATAATAGCGACCAGGGTGCGCGAAGTCTAAGAATTCTTAACGACGAATTTCAAAAAGCTCTTGGAGAAGGCACTCAGAACAATAAAGTTTCGCTTGACTTGGATTTGATACAGAAACATGCGCCTCTATGTAGCCTGGAAGGATTATATGGCAGACTTACAAATCAGGTTTGCAATCGCTCAACGGTTTTTAATGGATATTGTGAATATCATTCAAGAAATATACTGTAGGTAGCCACAACTCTCCGTAGACTGAAGGTTCCATAGTAAGAAATTGTTTATATAGATTTTAGCAATGACTCCATAATTTTCAAAGAGTGTATAATGAAATAAGTAAATAGATAGGCAGTCTCTCAGTTTCATTAACTTAACGCCTTAAATATATGAACAGAATCTGACAACTTAAGCTGGTAGGTTAGCCATATTTATTATGCTACACCTTAGCTGAAATAACTCTATGATTGAATTTGTATAGTTATTTATGTTGCTGCCTGGATGGTGAAATATACATGTAGCTCTATTACTCACACACACACATATATATATATATATATATATATATATATATATATATATATGCCTATACATGTATTACAATCTGGTACTATTAGAGGGCAAATAAAAATGTACCTAGTCTAGCGTAATTAATTAATTATATTGCCTCTTCAAATTATTTCACTATTTTGAAGTATTCAGATTTCATTCACTATTTATATTGCAAACTTAAAGCAAGCCACAGTTATCTAATATTGACTTCTCCATGTAGCCTAACCATCAAACTAAAATAAACTACAGTATATAACAGTACTCAGTAAGTGCGCAGTGTTCATTTTCAGCATTCACGTATGGTTTGATTAATTCTATTGTTCCAGATAATCGTAGCAGCTCAAAACGTATCAACAGACTCGGTAAAAGCTCGCAGGAATATTTATGATACTGGCGCGAAGATAAGTTCAGCTCTAATGACTGCTCTTGAACCGTCGTGTGGCGAATTCTGTTATAAAATGTAATGTATCTTGATGTGTTGCAGATTTTAACGTAAGTACGCCCTAACTATTACTTAGGCACCTCTCCGTGTTGAATCAGTGGTTGAGTGATTCAGCTGAGCATTTAGATAGACGCCTCTCAAATGAATTAAATGAAAGAAGGAAAAACAAATCAATCAACCAATCTATCAATCATAACGAATCAATGTAAAAATGAAAAAATTAAAGATGAGTAATTTATAATTATTGAATGTTGAGATGGGCTTAGAACTCACCATTCTCTTCGTTACTTCATGCTGGACAGTATGGATTTTGAAGTCTGATATAAACAATAGTGTTGTATGCAGCATTTAGGAGCTTCGAATGTGGTGTATGCCTGTAGGGTGTACAATGTTTGAAAGTTTTATTTGACAATTAAAGGGAATTTTGTACATTTAGGAAACTATCGCTGAAACTATAATCGCAGCTAATGGGACTTTATATGCAAATACACTGAAGTTGGTTTGCGATCAGTTTCCTTCAATTGTGGAATCAGTTATTAGAAATAGGCCGTGGAAGAGTTTCAAGATAACACCAATTTACCCTAGAACACTCGAGCTTTAAGTTCCCCACATTGGTTTTTGGGTATTATTTTTATGAACGGAAAATTCCTGCCAAATTTCCCATACATGATAATTATCCCTGGTATTTGCAGTCTATAATCCGGGCCTAGTTTGCATACGCGATCATATATATGTGACTGCAGCGCAGATGGAGCTGGTTGGAACCTACTGACGCAAAGCAGTCAAGGTCAAGTGTTTCCCAGTGCTCATAAAGCCTCCCTCGTATCACATAGTATTCTAGAAGACGTTGAATTAACTCTTCTGGTTGTTCAGACATTAATATTTTATTGATTGAATGCTTACTGCATAATATCACTCTGATAAATGTCCTTTAAGGCCCCGCCTGTGTGTTTGTGTAATAATTTTGAATTTTTTTGTTTCAGTTCGTCAATAATTATATTATAATGGGTTCTTTAGTATTCGTTAGTGGTAGCCTACTATATGAAATACGTATGTAAAATATTCATTGCAAGTGCTATGCATAAACTATGCCATTTACCATACCAAACGGGGGCCTCAAGCATTGGTATGCTAAACTTCTGCAAAGCACTTGGGTTTTCTAGGGTTAACCGTAGCCTATAGATTTTGATGGATATTGAAAACCAGTTTCCCAAAAATATAGAACGAATTCTTGTTTGCCTGTGTAGAGTATCAGATTTGATATTTAATTTGATGTCCTATGATTTTTTTTGCTAGTACCTAAATAGCCTAAAGTAGACCTACTTAAGTTGATTATTTCCTTTCATATTAACTATGGTCATGAACTTCTCTCTATTGTATGCTATTTGTTGACTGTATTCTGCTTACTATTCCTCTATATGATGGCGGTGTTACAAAGCTGATTTAAATTCATGTTTAGAATTTGCAATGTTTGCTTTCACCCATACATTTTTGTGATTTCAGTGTTTCTGGAATATTTAGTTATGAGAATGACATACCAAACAACGATCTTAGGCGCATGCTGCTCTATCTAGAATATATTACTTACCTCTGTATTAAAAAGCAGGTAAATTTCATAATATCCCTATAGTGGGCCTATAGCCTTTATTCTGACATATCATGGATGGTCACTGGTCAGTAGTCAACCATTTTGAATTTAGATCCAAGGCTTGTAGCCATATGAAAGTACAAAGAATATATAATTTGGAATTAATGGATTTAATTAAATTGTATTTAACTCTAAAGCTATATGGAAATGTTTAACATCCATGTGTCTTAAATTAAAATTTGTTGACTTTCGCGCTTGAATATTAATTTATTGCAAATTACTGAAGTCTTTTGTTATGTCAGTGTAAATTATACGAAGCAGAGGCAATGTTATTTCACAACTTCATGCGAAGGCAATATTATGTTTTATTTATTACAAATTACCTCCATAGCTAATATTTTTGTATTAGTTTCAGTGTATCTATTTAATCTCTATAAATTTCGATGAATTGTGCTTTCTAACAGGCTTCAAAGTCATCATACTTTGAGTGCAACATAGAGAAAATCTACTCGTATCTAATTCAGATATGCATGGATATACGGACTTTGGAAACAACTGACGCAATAGCTCGATCAATAAAGGTTAGTCGCCCTCGTAAATATAAAGAAATCTTAAGATAGGCTTAAGTCAGGGAATTTAGTAATAGATCAATTTGATAAAGCTTCTAGAAGTTTGTAATTCAAACTGTATAGGCCCTATTGGATGGCAACTGCAATATATTCGAGTTGATTAACTTGATATAAGCTATTTATTTTATTCTAATAAATACTATTGTTTCAGTTTTTTCTTAATAAAATTTCTTAAGTAATCCACTTGAATTAGAGAAAGACGCAAGAAGACTCGATCATTTGACATCCTATAGTTTAGCCTAAAGCTAAATATGAATTTTAATTAATATTTAGACTATATTAGTAGTCCAAACTGTGGCAGTTGTAAAATGATCTGATTGGTTGCAAGTGGGACTTCATGATGAAATATTATAACAATATGTGACTTCATTTTGTTCTTTAGCTTTAAAACATATAGTACAGATAGTATAACTCTGATGTTCTACAAATGCTATCCCAAGGTACATGTTTTTTGCAAACAGTCTGCTCACGCGCTCCCGACAAGTTAATCCCATAACAAAGGCTATGCCTTGCCAAAACCTTAATGCTGCCTATAGCTTAGAAATAATGTATCTTCTGATGTAGTTTTCCGTTGCATTCCTCAGTTCCTGCTCAGTCGCCTTTCACGACTCATGCAGTTTAAGGTTGTTTTAAGGTTTTCAGTGCTTCGGATACATCATAGGTGATCAAGTTAGTATATAAGTGATTTTTTATATCAGCAATTATATTAGAGCGAGTATATAAGTGATTTTTTATATCAGCAATTATATTAGAGCGCTATAAACCATTGCCAAAGTTTAACCAATAAAACAATGCTAGACCAGCCAATCATATATAGGATGATAGGATTTTTTATTTCCTTTTGTAAAAGTATTGCTATTAATTTTTATCTCCAACAGCGATTTTTACCAATAGGCTTAATCCTCGATATTATCATATGATCGTTGTTTTAAATATCATATATTTCCTACAAAATACTAATATTTGCACTATCTGGTCATGCTCTACTCTAGGAACTGGTATCAGTGGCATCTGACTGTCAGAGCTTCGAGGCAAATCTCTGTAAGGAACTGGATGCTTTAATTACAAGATTTCAATATTATCTTGAAAGCGTAAACCTAACCAGGTATTAACAAAATAAAATCAATATATTGTTGTCAATCATAATAAAATTACGATTGACAATATTGAACACATAATAATAGGCCTACTTATTTTGATTCTGAGTGAAATGCATAGGCGCCATACGCAAGTAGTATATATAGGCCCTTGTAATAAGTGGTTAGGCTATATTTTATACTCACATATATTATGGAAATGTGTCATGTGTTTAAAATGTTGGCCTAAATTTAAATTCATGCTATTTATTGCGTGATGCCTCCATAGTGCCATTTTTCATCAGTCAAAATACAAAATGTAAAATATTTCTAACCTCCGCTTCATTTACTATTATAGCTCTACATGCACACTTCTTGTCTGAGATAACTAAGTAGCCTAATACTTAATTGTATGTGAGATAACTATAACAATTTGCCAACCTGGACATAAGCAGGTGTATCTAAACCCTCGAAGACTATAATATATCTCATTTCTCTAAATATTAAATCCTATGTTATCATAGGCTGTATTTCTTGAATGGGTATCAGTGATGGAACTAGCCAGGATTTAAATTACAATACCGATCCGTTGCTTTAAATATAAGATATATGAGCGAGCAAAAAATCATTCCTCAGAAAATTCTAAACGCGTTGCAAACGCATGAGAGAAGAAGAAGGTAAGCCATATAGTAATGAATTTCAGTAGTCAAATCTAGAATGAACCATTGAGTTAGAAAGAATAATGGATGAATTATTATCAAGAGATGACCGTATCTGTCTGGTTTGACTGATCTGGGAAAAAGATGAACGACAGAGAGATGAAATATGAGATTTGAGGTTAAGATTTTCTTCAAATATGACAACAAGGTTAATAGCCTTGACAGTAGGAGTGAGAGCAAGATTTAGAAAATAGATGGAAGAATTGGCTACTTTGTTTCTTTTCTGGGGGTGCCGATTCAAAGTTATTCGGTTTTAGAAGGATTGATAAAGAGACGATTGCAGCAAAGCCATGAATAATCATTGTCAAGAACGGATGAAAGGTGTTGCAATTTCAGATCAGAATCTGAGTTAGAAAATGAGATGTATACAGCTGAGTATCATCAGCATAAAAGTGACATTTTATTGAAGCAATGTCTAAAACGTAACTGAGTGGGGTAGTGTAGAGGGAAAAACGTAAAGGTCCAAGTACAGATCATTGAGCAACACCTTGAAGAAGAGGTAGTTCAGGGGAGGGTTCATTGTCTATTAATAACAGATTGAGTCCGACAAGAAAGATAGAATGAGACCAGAGAGAAAGCGGCGTCAGATTTACCATGTTTTAAGTCTACTAATGAGAATGTTATGATCAATGGTGTCGAAGGCAGCCGAAAGATCAAGTAGTACAAAGGCGAATACCTTTTGAGAGTCTAAGGCTAGGCAAAAGGTCATTATGAATGCTGCGTAAGGCAATTTCAGTGGAGTGAAGCTTTCGCTATGCAGAACACGTGCTGTTAACGGTTGATCTATTGCTCAGTGTCCCGGACTAAACACGAAAACCGACTATTCGGTGTCAATGGTATAACTGACATAATTATTTAATAGGCCGTCGGTATTGTCGATTTGGAACTCAAACGTCATTTCATGTATTTCATTATTTTCAAGAAGAGAAAATTAAAATTAGTGCAGCCAGTGATGACTATGCTCCTCGTGCTATATCTGAGTCACAACAAAAAACATTTACAAGTAGGCTGCAAGTGTCTTCAGAGGCGACTAATTGAGCAGAAAACTTAGATGAATGTGAGAAACCATCGCAGAATCATTTTTTCTCAAGTTAAATTCAATATTAAGATCTCATACAGATTGACTTTTCTGATTTAATAAGCATGATATCGTTACTGAAGTGCCTTCACTGGGCGTAAAATAAAACTGTGTTTGGCAACATGTAGGGCTTATGATTTTGGACCATCCAAGTCAATTAATGGAATATGAAAATAATATGGTACTTTCATCGATGAATCAGTATACTGGCGTCTGAGGAAATTGAGCGTTTTTATTTGCACATTTGCTTTATTCCTGCAGACTATTAAGCCTGCCATCAAATTAGTTGTCCAACATTAAATTAAGCAGAAAATTTTCCGTTAATTTGCAAGTTGTTTGATGAGAGTATTTAATACCATGACCATTTTAATTGCATATAACTTGCATAACTGGCATAATTTGTATTATATTTTTCAGTCATGAAAAGAAAGTATATTGTTCATTGTTGAAATTTATGGAGGACGCCATGCAAAAAAGATCTTCTACTGATGCTTTCCAACTTGGCTCTAATGGATGTTTGTCCAACGTGTCCAACGTGTGGCCATCGTCTGCTGCAAGCACTCATTATATGGAATCTACTGAATTTACGCCACTTGTGAACCAAATTTCCATGGAAAATTCACCATCTAATGCTAATATTCTCTACAAGGGAGCGGAGAATGCTGACTCATGTTTGTTTGACACTGTAACTGAGAATTCATTAATAGAACAGCGATGTAGTACCGACAAACCGAAAAGCAGGCTGTGTATAGACCCATCAATAAAGTCTTCAACGAATTGTTCAGATACATCCGTAGCCCAAAGCGTCAAGTCTTGTAAGGAAGATATTAAGAAAACTCAACCGCGTAGCAGTGAGGATGAATCAAATGAAGCACAGCGTGCAGATCCGGGAAATTTTCAGATAACAGCAGATGACGGCAGCAATCCAGATGTTTATCATAACAACGGCTCATGTGTTAACAATGCTCCAAATAGTAATCCAGCCAGTCTTGATAGTCAAAGTTGCAAGCCAAGGAATACTGATATTAAATTCATAGAGCAACCACTAAGAACTGATAATATCGACTATAGGCCTAATCCATCTGATGATCCACTTCGAAAAAGTGCGGAAAGCCACGACTGCTATGTACGTAGCAAGCAAGAATATGATTCTGATAAATTTGTTCGGTCACGTACTGCTGATAAATCAAGAAATTGTCAAAATAGCAGCACAACCCTGATGGGAAAATCTAATGCAGATGATTCAAACAGCAACTCACTATATGATAGGTTAAATCTGAAAAGCAAGCCGCATAATGCTGATTTAAGTGTTGGTGAGCCATTAATCACGGGCCCGAGAAGAGGGTCAGGTACTGGTAATGCTGAAAAAGATAAACCAAGCGTAACCAACAGTCAAAATAACAAATCAACTGAGGCTCATGTAGATCGTAGAGAAAGTTCACGTCTTGTTGATCCTGCTAAACTTTCAAGGAACAAGCAAGACAATTTCGGTTCTGGAAACAAGAAACCTTATGCTAATTCCTCCCATGCCAATGCGCCGTATCATGGTTTTGGCATCCCAAGCAACAGGCGACAAATTAATAATGATTCCAGAAGCGTGAAAGGTAACGTAGTTCAGTCAATAGATAGGTCATGTTGCGATGACGGTCAAATCGAAAGTCCGGCTAAAAATATTGTCCTGCAGACGAATATGTCACCTACAGCTGTTTCAGCTGAAATTCCAGAAACTTCGACTAATCCGAGCACAAAGCGACCAAAGGATGTTTACTCATCATCTAAGCGTCAGAGGAGAAGCACAGAAGTATAAAGCAACACCCTGTTGAAATTTCTGATGAGTTACTACCCCTGTAGATTAATGATATACATATACATGTACAGCATAATGTCGTCTTATTTTCCCTTATCACCCAACACATTATACTTATAATCAGTACTCGTTTGTATATCACAGGCCTACTAGGCTCTCAGCTAGAGACCAACTACTTTACAGCTAGAACAACTTCTGAATTTTTAAAACACTTTATCTATAAGTGTATTAATTCCTGGGACTAAGTACCTCCTGATATTCGCAATTAGTAATCTCTCAGTCTCTAACTAAATTAGAGACGTTTGGAGAAACTTTATAAAGTTAAATTGCTAGATGATTGGTAGTTGAACTTTTATTAGTGTATTCTACTTTTTAGTTATTTTACCAACAAGAATTTTGGTAGCATAATGGCGTTCTCATTTCTCTTCCTTTTGTTTAATCTTTATTTCTGATCTAGGAGTGTATATTCGTTGTGTGCATTTTGCCTGTAAAGAATACGGTCATTTGAGAGTGGTTAGCTAGATAAGCTAGACATAAATCATCTTCCCTGTCGGTTGGGTTTCATACATATGCGAACTATCTGATACCATCCTAAGAATGTTTTATCACTATTTGTATTTTGGTTGGTGTCACTGCATATGGTGTCGAGTTGTTAATGCTGTAATAAACACACACACACACACACACACGCACAGACATATATATATATATATATATATATATATATATATATATATATATATATATATACATGTATATATATATATGTGTGTGGTGTATATATATATATATAATATATATATATATAGATATATATGGATTAAAGGGAGAGATGATGATGAGATGATGATGATGATGATATATATTTATATATAATATATATAATATATATATATATTATATATATATGATATATATACTATATATATATATATATATACATGTATATATATATATATATATATATATATATATATTTACAGCAGCGACAATATCATGAAATATATTCTTTAGTTCGTTAATCATACTTCACGAGTTTGAAATCGTCGTACCGTCTCTGACAGTAGGCCTACACTTTTGTGCAGAAACCGGCGTTAAAGTTAGCTTTACAACTTAAGTCTGATTCAATTTTAAGCAGTATTCTTCAATCACTGCAATTATATGCTTTTATATTTATAGTATTTAATGTTAGATTCATAACTGTTTATCATTATAAATCTGTAGGCCTGTGATGTACCACTAATACGTTATGCCTTAACCTTATAGTATATGTACAGTATATTGTATAACACAGTGGAGTCAGCATCACCACCAGAATACATATCCCTACTGCATTTTAATTGAAATGTAGCATTATAATCTAGAGTGTGTAGGCCTAATGGTTTATTATGCTTTTTGACATCAGATTATAAATCGACATTATAAATCGACATTGTATGAGAGACTGAAAGCTATAAAATGGTGTACAAATGAATGTCTTAATAGCGTAGGGGTGACGTCATGAAGTTTTAACTGACTTATCCTGAGGTGAATTGAACACTCATGGGTTCGAATCCCAGCCGCGCTGATCTGAGGGTAAAATCTCAGACATTCACTGGACTGGTTATACGAAAAATGGTCTAAATTTTCCCAACGGTTTAACCATGTTGTATTAAAAAGTGATAGATCTTAACATAGTTGATCTTTTCAGTATAATGCGTGTTTATTAGTAACTTTTTTATAGGCCTATTTGACTACATCAGCAATGCACTATTATGTAGCAGCTAGTTCACCTCATCATAACTCTACAGTAATTTTCTTCTCTCTTTTTGGTTTCATTCAGTGGCGTAGCGAGGGGGGGTGCAGGAAAATGTCATGTAAAATTTTTATCAAGCCCAAAATTTAAGTGCGCAAATTGCTCAAAGTTTGAGCTTAGAGCTTTGTGTGCTAATTCGTGTTCGTTCATTTATTTGAGCATACTTATGTTTATTTATTCATAATTCATATATGATTTTTTCTTGAGCTCGGATGGTTTAAATATGACAGAATCATCGAGTGGTGTGCGTGAAGATCATTTGATAATGAAAAGAAAATCTGTCCCGACTCCATTAGCTGTACAGTATTGACACACACAGTGATTGTGTGTTAAATCATGGTTAAACTTATCATACTTGCGCTTAAACCCTTTACAAAAAAATCCTTGACTGCGTGCGATTGATGCTATAGTTGGAGTTTTTAGGCCATATCGACAGTCTAGGATCACAGTGAATATTTTCATATTTATTTTATAAGATTAATTCAGTCCTATAATTTGATGCCTACAAAATACGATCTAGCCTTTAGCAACTACTACAATTGAGTTTCAGATTTCAAATAAATTAGTTAGTTTCACTAACAATATGCCTTCACAAATTAAACAAAAATTAATAAATGACACATAAGCTAGGGTTAGGTAAGGTTTGTTGACATTACATACCTTAAAAACAAACCTTACCTAACCCTAGTCTATTTATAAAACTTGTATAAGTATTTTTTTAATAAATGTTTATTTTTATAATATATGATTTTATATATTGGAATAAAAACAAAAAATAGAAAATACAGTAAACAGTAGTATCAGCAATTTTCTGAAGATAGGGGCCTATAGGATGGATTATTGTTGGAAAAAGCAAATCTGATGAACTAATAGAATATGTAGTAAATAGATTAATAAAGTGAGATCTAACGATAAATAAAATGAGTGGTTCGACTCTTACTCGCGTTATTGTTTAGAATACTTCTTTCACTAATATTTTTGCAAATGTATTTAGTTCTAGGAATAGAGTTAGGTAGAATAAGAGTTTTGTAAGAGGTATAATGTTAGAGTGCAGGTCTAAGATTATAGTTAATATTTTAGTTAGGGTTTATAAAACTAGGATTTAATTTCACGTCCTTTATGTAAAATTATCAAAACAAAATGAAAATAACATTTGACTACTAATAACGCCTTTAAACATCAAAAAATAATTTTAAAAATATAAAGAATGTTCTCAACGTAGTATTGAAAACATCACTACTAAATAACCTACAAGTAAAACTTAAGTAATTAGCTATCCGCAAGTTCACTGCATAGTTAAAGAATTACTGGAAGGAATATTTTATAAATGTATAAAATCATAATTATAAAGTACTTTATATTGGTCTGGATCATCTAGGGTTGTGTGTCATATTTATTAGGTATATCTGTTGTAGATATGAATTTCAGTGAGTTCCAAATAATACCATTTTATGAACTGAGGAATTCTGATACGGATATCAATATCTCAGCTTCAATAGATAAAGAACAAAGAGTTCGATGCAGGAATCATTTCCAAGAGTTCTGGCTTTATTGACAACGCAGGGATTTTCCTTGCGTCATGGGTCACTGCGCATGCGCAGTACTTAGCAATATTCTTGCAGGAAAACCCTGCACGAAGTCAAGGATTTTTTTGTGAAGGGTTTAAGCGCAAGTGGTAATTAAGGAGTTTCAAATATTTAGATCACTACAACAGGTGATGGGAAATGTGAGACTGAAATATATAGCAAAATTGCACAAGCAAAAGAAGTCTTTGATAATGGGAAAGAACTTTTAACAAAAAGCCTAAAAAAGCACTAAGATAAAGATAGCGAAAACCTTGGTATGGACCACGCTATTATATGGATGAGAAACATGGACATCAGGGAAAGAAAATATCAGGAAACTAGAGGAATTGGAAATGTGGGTATGGAAAAGAATGGAAAGGATTTGCTGGACTCAAATAATAGGGTTTCAAATTTGAAACCCTAAGGTAAATTTTGAAGTTTATTACTGGTTCAGTTGATTGCAAACGGTGGATTATATTGTGATCATTTTTCTGTGGAAGTACACGTGTTTACCAAATCGTCCTTATTTGACATTTTTATCTTAATAAATTGCACTTTGTCTCTGAAATATTGGATCAAATTTAGCCAAGACATTTCCACTTAATTATAAACGTTTATAATATATAGGCCTAGTGACAAAATTTATTTTTATACTGATGAAGCATTCTATTTGCTGGTTATAATCAAGGAGAATTTTTCATATACATTAATTAAGTTAAATATAAATTTTATGAACATTTGTTGGTAAACTTACAATATTTTAAGAAATATTTAAATGTGCAGGAATAAATGCCACTTCTCTCCTTCTTTCATTGTCATATTCTTACTCAGGTGGAAAACGTGGCAGTTATTATGAATTCATGTATTTTAGTCACATTTACCATAAATCATTTAAAACATGTTTATCATTACCATGATTATTATAATGTTAAATATTTGCAACATTATACAAACCAAACCATTTCGAACTCGAATCGAACTTTTGTGAGGTGGAAAGCAAGCCGAAACCGAACTGAACCCGAACTCTAAAATTGTCAAATGCTAACCGAACCCGAACTGAACCGAACTTTCATTTTCAACGAACCGAACCGAACCGAACTCTTGAAATTCATAATAATCCCATCTCTAGTTTTAACGTAATTTCAATGTTAAAAATTTAATTAAGATTTCGTACGGTTTATAGTTGTTTTATGCCATGAATGGGAAAATTGCAAATGTTTCCTTTTAATGCTTATCTAAAACGTTTTAGTTGACGAATTTATACTTTAATTGTTTAGGTATTTTTGCTATGATCTATAGAGCTGGAAACTTAGACATATGCTACGTGTCTCAAGCAGATGCTAAAGAATCGAGAAATTTCTAATTCTGATCGAGAATTGATGGAAAAAATATTTTCTTGAAGTATTGTACTGTAATTAGAATTATAGGCATACGTAAGCTGAGGAATGCATAAGGGGCCCACCTTGATCGTCATAAGCAGAATCCCCTACGAGTAATTGTATATCAAAAGGAATGCTATAGATGATTTGAGGAGGAACATAACAACATAACGGCACACTGGGTCAGGAAGCACAGATGCTTGTTAGAGGCTCATTTCCTCCTTCCCCTCCATGGTTATTAGTAATCGTTGCCTTTTGATTCACCTCAGGATCTGTCATTTTTAAAACTTCATTACGTTACCCCTACGTTATTAAAAATGGAAGCTGTGGCGGTTACAGGGGAGGAGGTCAAAGGGCCAGCCACCCGAAATCTTTGTGCAATTTTTTAACTTTAAAATTTTGTCATATTATAATAAAAAGAAATATAAAAAGGCGTTTACCAGTTGTATGTTAGGGTCCAAGGATGGTTTCGATCATAGTTTCGATCATAGATCAATTATTTCAGTCATACAGACACTAACAAAATGTTGCATAATCAAAGAGAAGGTCGTGAAAAAATTTTATAGCCCCGAAAATTTTTTCTGGATCCGCCCCTGAGTATAAACCGCAATTTTCGCATTGCCGGCTGCATTCGGAATATTCTACAAAATGTTTCCAAGTTATGAGAACACATTTATGCATAGCCTGGCGCTTTTAGGGGGCTGAAAAAAAATTGGTTACTTAATTAATTCTGCCACATTTTTCCATTTTACTCCAAAATAAAGTTTTGCTTTTTTTCAGATTACTTAATTTAAAATATTGCATTATTATATTTCCTTCTGAAAGTCACGAGCTTTTCAAGAGAGTATATATATATATATATATATATATATATATATATATATATATATATATATATATATATACAGACTGGGGCAAAAAAAACTAATCCCCTAGCGAAATCTCAATAACTTTAAGAAAACTCACAATATCTCTACTAAATTTACGAAGCTTCTAGCTGAGGAATTTCTGCGTATATCCTGAAAATTTGATGAAGATCTATTTAGCAGGAAAACTATTACAGCGTTTCTACGAAAAAGTACAAAATCAGTTTTAACAAGGCTCTTTTTACCAAAATTCTTAATAACTTGGACAAAACTCAAAATAGTTTTACAAAATTTTCGGAGCTTTCAGAGGAGGAATTTCTACACATATCTCGCAAATTTGGTGAAAATATATTCAGTAGTAACAAAAATACAGAGTTTCTTCGAAAAAAAACTAAGATCAATTTTAACAAGGCTTTTTAAAGCAAAAGTAACGAATTTTTTCTTCAAAACTTAGGAATAATTTCAAGAGAAGAACGAAATTTAAACAGGCTTAAACTCCACCACTTTAGTAAACGGCCCTTTTCAGAGTCGTTATTTTCTTTAAAAGGAACGACTGGCATTTCGAAGAGCCTTGTTAAAATTGATTTTAGCACTTTTCTTTTAGAAATGCTGTAATTTCGTAACTAATGAAAATATTTTCATGAAATTTGCAGGATATGCGCAGAAATTCCTCCCCTAGAAGCTTCGTAATTTTCGTAGAGATATTTTGAGTTTTCTTAAAGTTGTTGAGATTTAGCTAGGGGAATTTTTTTTTTTTTTGTCTGTATATGCATGTATAATTGTATATATATACGCACATACATGTATGTATATATATGTATGTACATATACTGTATATATAAATGCGTAGGCCTATACATATAATCATAATAAAGGTTTTATATTGACATGTATATATGCATGTATATATACTGTATGTTATGTATTGGGTTAGCGTATTATTGCTGTATGTTAAATAAATTTGACTGTTTTTATAACATCGCATATTTTCGAAACGGAAAGCTGCTGATCTCATCAGCCTTTATATCCGGGAAATTGCGTAGTTGTGTAAGTTACATTTGGCAGCTTTTATGGTAATGTTTTGATGTTTTGTTGTAGGTACCTTTGCGGCATTGCATTGCGATGAGTGTTGCTTGGGCTTTGGACCGAGAAGTGAGTTGCTGTTCGATGCTATTCGATGCTGTTCAATTGATACTGTTCATTCGATGTTAGGCGGTCGTTCTGTTCGCTCTGCAGTCATTCCTGTTTGATTCGCTATTTTTGAGCGCACATTTAGCGGGGCCTTCGGTCTCGGACGCGAAGGGGCGATAAAAATGCAGCCCCATGCTGGGCAGGGCCGGGACAATGCAAAAGTTGGCTATCGCGAGTATTTGAATGTGATCCTGTAGAATAATGTAGATTAATTCTAATATAATAAAATAATAATAAATCAATAAATTATCTCTCGCGTTAAGTGTATTACCGTGTTACTTTCACGACTCTCACACTGCCATCGACCTCTCTGGCTACAATGACAGAATGACAGTTGATCCCATACCAGACATCTACTGCTAGTTTCCCCCAACAACATTGCCATCGTCGTCCGAGATCGACGTTAAACCATATACCCACGTTCTATCTATTTTATATATGTATACTGTGTTTTAAATAACTGATACCCCAAATTGTTTTAACAATAAAGTCGTAAGAAGTTGACCGATGTTCTTGAAATGTACAGCACTTGACCAGCAGCCAATTCTACAAAACACCGAGACATTTCGTTTGAATATCTTTAATAACATGAAAATTATAGTTTCGCGAATATGAGTGGGGTTAGATAGGAAATTTCCAATACAGGATTACGGGCGTGTTACATTTAGCGCAGAATAACACTAGAACAATAGTAGCTAAAACACAACATAAAATTTCTGCTAATGCAATTTTGAAGAGCAATCATTTATTTTCAATATGACTTAAAATAAGTGCTGATATGTTCTTAAATGACAAAGTTATTGAACTTTTTATGCAGGCATTGCATGACGAGAATAAAAGAAGAAGAGGACTAGACGCTGACACTGTAGTGACGCTGCAGTGGCTGCGGTGAAAACAGTTGTACCCAGACATGCAATGCTTGCATTAATAATAATAATAATAATAAAGCTTTAACGTCCGTTTCCTCATACAAGGATGATTAAAGTTCAATAACTTTGTCAGTTGAGTACATATCAGCACGTATTTTACGTCATTTTGCAAAGAAGTGATTGCTCTTCAAAATAATAATAAATAATAATAATATATAATATAAGAAGTGACGTCACGTAAAATGGCGGTTGTTTATTTTTGAAATATAAATACCGTTACTAATTTATTCTTTATTAATATTAACGAACCAGAAGGCTGTTCTATTAAACGTTATCGAGCACTGCATCATGACGGACACTACCTGTGTAACTGTTAATGAGCTGTTATGCTTCGTATCTAATAACGCAAATGCCCAAGCAAGACAAGCTATAATTAATCAGCTGATTGGCTTCTACAACACGGAAGAGATTGCAGAGGCTAAAAATGTGCTCGTTGAGTTTTTAGACAAGTGTAGGAACAGTGACAACGTTAAAACCGCTTTGCCCAGGAATATAGCTCGGCGTGCAACAGAAAATAAACGAAAGCTCGACACCGAGGATATATTGGATGCCTGGATGGCGGCAGATATGAACAAGCTGGATATGCCTAATTTCGCAGCTCTTGATCTCTCCAGAGTTCCGCCAAACAGATTTGCCGAAAAGGACGCTTGTGGGCTCTCTGCGATGATCTTCGAAATGAGGTCTCAAATGGATAGCTTCGTGGTAAAAATAAACTCTATGAAGGAGTTCATGAAGAAACCCGCCCCCAGTTCAGATGTTCAGTCTACTCTGGGTGAGAGGTTCGGTATTCTAGACTCTAAGATTGACGCCATTCTACATTGGTTGGATGAGGGTCCTCCCATCTCTCTCTTGCCTTCGTCCAGAACTCAAACTATGGATTCGAAGAGTCGCATGAACCCTCTAACAAGGGTACTACCCGTGCTCCGGTTAGTCGTGATGATGTTGCCGTTCATAAGACAGCTTGGGCAGACATAGTTAATTCACCCTCCCCCCAGGCCCCTGTGCAACGCGCAATCTCACAAAAGAAGCCTACTAATCCGGAGAGAACATCCTCAAACCCTAGTTCCAGCACTGAGAACCAGGATGGCTTTCAGCTTGTCCAGAGGAAGAAACCTAGGCCTTCACATTTGATCGGGAAAAAAACTACAACGGGTGACTCAAAAGTTAAAGCTATTGCCAAAAGAATGGCAATTTTTGTTGGGAGGTTGGAGAAGGAAACGACTACTGATGATATAATGGAGTTGCTAGGAGCCAGTGAAATCCAAGGCTGCGTCTGTAAGAAATTGTAAGGGGTTGGTAAGGATGGTCGTGAATACAAATCCAGTGCATTCTTTGTCACCTGTGATGTTAAATACAAGGGTGCTATATTAGAAGCAAATATATGGCCTGAAAACTCTGTAATTAGTGAGTGGTGGAATAACCAGAAATAAGATAGTTATATATCTTATACTTAAACTCTGTAATTAGTGAGTGGTGGAATAACCAGAAATAAGATAGTTATATATCTTATACTTAACCTCTGTAATTAGTGAGTGGTGGAATAACCAGAAATAAGATAGTTATATATCTTATACTTAAACTCTGTAATTAGTGAGTGGTGGAATAACCAGAAATAAGATAGTTATATATCTTATACTTAAACTCTGTAATTAGTGAGTGGTGGAATAACCAGAAATAAGATAGTTATATATCTTATACTTAACAATGGCAATTAATATTGCGACTTTAAATATGCACGGTTTTAACTAGAATTAGCAATAAAGCATTGTATAATTGCAGTACAAGAACACCGGCTCAGGGAAAACGAATTGCATAAGCTTTTACTCATATGTACTGATTATGAGTTGCGTTCTGTTTCCGCTATGACTAATAGGCTGGAAGAAGGCATACTGCGAGGTAGGCCTTTCTCTGGTGTGGCTCTATTATGGCATAAATCAATTGATAAGTTTGTACAAGATGTGCGAGCAGATCCCTCTAATAGATGTTAGCGGTTAAGGTATCCTTAGGTAATCGCATTATTTTATTGATAAATGTTTACTTTCCTTGCAATTCCGAAGCTGCAACATATAGAGATGATGTTAATGTGATTATAGGTTTTATTGATTATATTGTTGAGAATAATTCCCATACTGATGTTATCATACTTGGCGACACTAATTTTGAGTTGGACGACAAAAATCTAGGCTTTAATATTTTCAATTAATTTCTTTCGAGTGTTAAAATGAGCGCTTGTGATGACATTATTAAGTGTGACACTAATGATAAATATACTTGTGTTAATTCATATTATGGGTATAGTTCATGTATTGATCATTTCTTTGTAACGAACGAATTGAAATCTGACATTAACTCTGTCGAAATTATAGATTACCCTTTAAACCACAGTGATCACCGTCCAGTTAGTATGACGTTTAATAGCTGCATTACAATTCCCTTTGGAAATTTGCTGTCCAGTGAGTCTGGGTTTAATGATAACGCCAATAGGCCTACTAGCAAGTTATTCAAGCGTAGATGGGACAAAGGTGACTTGCGTAAATATTATAATTATAGTGGCATGTTACTCTCTAATTTACACATTTGTACTAGTTCATGTAGCTCTACCTGTTCGTGTAACGATCGTTATTCTTGTAATGACAAAAATGCTAAACTAGCTATAGATGACTTCTATAACAATATTGTTAACGCGCTGTTAACAGCAGAGAGCACTTCCATTCCTAAGATCCCTTCTTCAGCACTAAAACTATTCTAGAATGACCAACTAAATGAACTTAAGGATAAGTCTATTATGTGGCATCGTATTTGGCATGATATGGGTCGACCAAAAGCTGGTCTGATCTTCTCCATTAAGAACGATGCAAAGTTCAAATATAAGCTAGCCATTACAAAAGCAGCAGATAAATATGGAAGTAGGTATGACGAAGCCTCAATTTTGCATATTTCTAATAAAGACATCACCGAATTTTGGAATGCTTGGTCTAAGAAAATGCATACTGGTCATACTAATAACAATAAGATATGTGTTAATGGTTCCAGTTCGGATAAGGTGGTTGCAGATGCCTTCATGAATCATTTTCAATCTGTATACTGTGATTCCGGTCTGGCTACCAATGCTGAAACTGAGTTTGAATGCTTTATGACTAAAAGTTTAGCTAATTGCTCGAATGTTTATGCCCCTGATATGTCGTGTTTAACGGTTGAGCTAGTGGATCGCTGTATACGTAAGCTTGCTACAGGTAAGGCTTGTGGTGCTGACAATTTAATGGCTGAAAATCTAATATATGCACACCCTATACTAGTCGTTCAGTTAACCAACCTATTTAAAGAATTGCTATCCAGGGTTATGTTCCTCGAGGGTTCAGTACAGGTTATATTATCCCGATAATTAAGGACAAACTTGGTGATAAAAACGACGTCAACAACTATAGAGGTATCACTTTAATTGCACTCATTTCTAAACTGTTTGAGTTAGTCATGGTGATAAAAACGACGTCAACAACTATAGAGGTATCACTTTAATTGCACTCATTTCTAAACTGTTTGAGTTAGTCATTCTTGATATATGTGAGGATTATCTTGTTACTAGCAACCTCCAATTTGGTTTCACGGTAAACTCAGGTGGTAATCATGCAATTTTTATGATGACTGAAGTCGTTAAATATTTTCCAGACAATGGTAATAGTGTGTTTAAGGCCACACTTGACCTGAAGAAGGCATTCGATGAAGTTAACCACTCTAAATTATTTACTAGTTTTATATTGAAGGGCATTCCTTTATGGATTATAATTGTGCTACAGGACTGGTATTCTAAGTTAAATGTCTGTGTTCGTTGGAATGGATCCTATTCTCATAATACTTCTGTTAAAAGTGGCGTGAGACAAGGTAGCTCTCTATCGCCGGCTTTATTTAATATCTTTATTGATCCTTGCATTAATGACATAAAATCTCTCAATGTAGGTTGCACCATTGGTGCACAATTTGTTGGTATGATCTTATACGCTGATGATTTGCTTCTTATTTCACCTACGGTGCACGTTTTACAAAAGATGCTAGATCAATGTTTAATTTCGTTGATAATTTACTCTTAGAATTCAATATAGATAAATCTAAGTGTGCTGCGATTAGGTTAGGTTCCGGCTGTGAAATTTCTCCCATGTCTCTAATGAAAAAACCATTAAAATGGGTAAAACGTTTTAAGTACTTAGGTATTACTTTTATAGCAAGTAAAAATCTAGTGGTTGATACCAATTTGATTATTAGAAAATTTAACTCTAGTTGCAATAATATATTGAGTAAATCAGCTAATTTAACTGAGCTGACAAGATTGCATCTTTTAGAGTCCTACTGCTTGCCCATTTTAACCTATGCCACTGTTAGCATTTCACTTAGAAACGATCAAATTCATGATTTAAATGTTGCCTGGAACAGTGTTTATAGAAAGCTATTTAACTATCATAAATGGGAATCTGTTAAGCCAATTATGATAGGGTTGGGTAAGTTGGATAGTAGTAGAAAATGTACTCGTCTGGCTAGTTTTTTTGTTTCAAGCACAACCTAAGATTAAAACCTAGCTAAATTTCCTTTTTAGCCTTGCCCTGCCTTGATTCATCATGTTTACTCAATTAGATACATAATTAAGTATTGTTCAGCCTTGAAAATAGCTTATTTATAATTTAGCCTTGATGCTTAAATGTCACAATAAATATTAAGTACAGTCTAGCCTTCATCATAGCTCATTTCTATTTTCTGCCTTGAAATCAGTACAATTACTATTGAAGCATAGTTTTGCCTATCAATGATTTAACACACAAGCGTAAAAATCAAGCACGCCCACAGCTCACGAGGACAAAAACGATTTCAATTCACATCATTTCATCCACAAGGCAGAGACAAAATGATTTCAACAGGCATCTTTAGCCTTGATACCTAAGCTTATATCTATATTAGCCTTGTCATCAACGTATGTACTGAAAGTATGATAACCACTCTCCTAGCCTAGCTGTAAACGGTCGGGTTAAAATAACGCAGCTGTTCAGCTACCTTAAAGTAACTATACATGTATGTAAAAGCCTATACCCGAGGCAGTAGAGTCTACTCTCAGATACTTAGCTTAAATTAACAGCTGAATGTTTATATACTGAGCGCTGTAAAAGGTCTAGTAAAAAACACAGCTACTCGCTACACATCAGCAGCTATAATCCTTTTATTAGACAGCAGAGTCTACACGAGTAGACTCTGCTGCAGCCTACACGTTAAACAGCTGGAAAGTTGAGCTTCAGTAGTGGAGTGGTACTCATTCCGTGAATAGCAAAAACATAAATGTAGAAAAGAAAATGAAAATATAATAAAAATTAGAAATATATGAATTACAATTTTCAAGCAACAAAGTTTAAATATATTTTCCTATATATAAAATGGAAACTCAAACGGTGAAACAATTGCGACTTGTCGCGAAGCAACGAGGTATTAAAAGATACTATTCTCTTCGCAAGGCAGAGCTTATTGATGCGTTGTCATCAATAAGCTTCATATCCACATCACAAACAATCGGTGGTGTTGTAGATTTGCTTACTTCTCCTGTACCAGATATTCAACAACCGATTTTAGTTCCAACTAAATATAAACCATCACCCAAGAGACATTATGGCAATTTGCTCGACACACCGGTGCCTGATATAAAAACTGAGATTCTTGCACCAATTAAGACTGGAGTAATGGCAACTATCAAATCATATTGGGATTGGCTGGTAAGCGATGTACCAAGCAACATTAAAAGCAAAGTAAGAGAATCGTATAAGACACTAAAGTCTAAAGTTGAGAACATATTTAACAAGTCTAAGGCGGATACGTATGAAATCAAAGAAACAAAATCAGCTTTAAAGGGATTCACTAAGCAATATACCATTGATGGTCGAAATGGAGTGGATGCAGTGTCATTTCTCAATAGCGTTCAGACAAAAGTGTTAAATGTATTAAACAACAACCCTCAGTCAAAAGTTAATCTAACACTCACATGTACAATGGAAAGGGTGGATTTGAAGACTGGGGAAATTACATCGTCTGACGCCCCTTTTCTTTCAAAAACTGAAATAATTTTACCATCCACAGATACCGCAGAGGTGTATGAAAAGACTAAACGTAAAATGCTAGAGTCAATGGCTAATTTTCAGATGCGGGGTAGTAATTGGATATTTCGCAGAGTGATGAAATTAGAAATAAATACTGTAGAATACAAGCCACTACGAGGTAGCTCCTACATTCCTCTTCCTAAAGAATTAGCTGATAAAAAGGCTATTATAAATATGAAGAATAAAGACGATCAATGTTTCAAATGGTGCATTACAAGAGCCTTCAATCAAGTGGGAAAAAACTCTGAGCTCATTGATAAACAATTAAAGAAGCAGGCTGAAGAATTTAACTGGAATGGTATTGATTTTCCGGTTAATTTGAAAGATATTGATAAATTTGAAAAGAATAATAATGTATCAATTCATGTTTGGATATGAAAAGCTAGAGGCGTGGACCAAAGAAGAAGAATTAATACCATTAAGGATTTCAACATTTAACAGTCAAAACGCAGTAGATTTGTTTCTTATATCAAAAGATGATAATAAACATTACTGCTGGATTAAAAACTTTAATAGACTGATGGCAACAGGAAATCACAATGCAATGCATTACTGTCGGAGATGCTTAAATGGTTTCACTTGTGAAGAAGCTCTTAACAATCACACTGAATATTGTTCACAACACGACGCTCAAAAAATTGTGTTACCTGACTCTGGAACGTTTATGAAATTCAATCACTACAAAAAATCGATGCGAGTACCATTCATAGTTTACGCAGATTTCGAGTCATTTATTAAATCGATTGATCGGATTGGTACATGTCAGCCGGACCCAAGCATGTCATACACTAACCGATTCCAGAAGCATACACCTAGTTCATTCTGTTATTACATCAAATGTTTTGATGATAGCATTTACTCGCAAGCTCCAGTCACTTTTACTGCAAAGAATGATGATGACGATGTTGCTCAAATATTCTTTGACACTTTAGAGCAAAACATTAAAGAAATACCGAAGAATGGATGACAGAAAAAGAACTGGAGATCTGGAAAGAAATGAAGTGTATCCTCGAAGTTGACTTGGAATATCCTGCAGCGCTGCAGGACCCGCATAATGACTATCCTTTAGCCCCCGAAATTGTGAAAGTGAATAAAGTAGAGAAATTGATACCGAATTTGAATGGTAAAACAAAGTACATATTAAATTACGAGAATTTGAAATTGTACGAAAACTTGGGTATGAAAATTACCAAAATACACAGAGGGATAAAATTTGAAGAAAGTCCATGGCTTAAAACGTACATCGATTTAAATACACAGCTACGCACTAAGGCTGCCAACGACTTTGAGAAAGATTTCTTTAAACTAATGAACAATAGCGTTTTTGGAAAGACAATGGAAAATATTGAAAATAGGATAGATTTCAGATTGGTTGATGACAGGAAAAAGGCTGTTAAATTAGCTGAAAAGCCATACTATGACCGAACAGTGATATTTGACGAAAATCTTGTCGGCGTCCACATGAGAAAAACTAAATTGCGGTATAATAAGCCAATCTACCTAGGTATGGCTATATTAGATTTAAGTAAAACTTCGATGTACAAATTTCACTATAATTACATAAAGGAAAAATACAATGATAAAGCCAAGCTGTTGTTTACAGACACGGATTCGTTGATGTACGAAATACAGACGGAAGATTTTTACGCAGACATATCTAATGACGTCGAACGCAGATTTGACACTAGCGATTATGCGAGAGTTCATCCATCACGCATTAAGACTGGAGTTAACAAGAAAGTCATTGGAATGTTTAAAGACGAAGCTTGTGGAAAGGAAATTGAAGAATTTGTTGGATTGAGAGCAAAGTTGTACTCTTACAAATTAGCAGATGAGGAGCACAAGAAATGTAAAGGTGTCAAGAAGAATGTTGTTGAGAGGACAATAACACATGATGATTACAGAGATTGTCTGTTTGAGAAAAATTACCATTCTAGAAGCATGAACGTTATTAGATCACGCTTGCACGATGTCTATACTGAGGAAGTCAATAAAGTTGCTCTCAGCGCAGATGACGATAAGCGAGTAATCATGGACGATGGCGTGCACACTCTAGCTTACGGACATTATAGCTTAAATATATATAAAACATATTTTTATTAATATTTTCAAACCACATTTGGTTTGAAAATAATTCATTAAAACCAAGCAACTTAGGATCATCTTTGTCTGTATTAAACCCATCAATCTCTGCATATAGATTTCCTGTGTATTTTCCGGAATTGATTTCTCTTACTGTAAACTCAAATCTTTTAGGCTTCTTTACCAAATTCTCCTCTTTAATGTATTCATTAATCTTATTTGTGGACCAAACTTTTATATGGTCGTGGTCCTCGTTTTGCACAAGATACAGAATATATGATTTTCCGTAATTTGTGTTTATGGATTTCAGTCCTTTGACAATATATCTTTCTCCAGCATGAAGATTTTGAAACTTGAGTACTTCCGAGTTTACGTTTTTAGTTGCCATTTTATATATAAGAAAATATATTTAAACCAAAATTAATTTTTATTAGGATTAAAAAAATTTCTCTTTCTTTAAACTTTTTCCAAATGTTCTACGGGAATCCATTCATTAAATTTCTTATTGTAACCCACCCATTTAACCAAGGCATATTCCACCCCTTTAATCTTTTTCCGTTGTAGAACCTTTTCAATTCTAAAATTTTCTTGATTTGTTTTCTGCAATTCTTCTGAGTAAAACCTCCTACTATCTCTTCGCCTAACGAATCTGTCAATTTATAAGTGATCGGGGATGTGTATTGCACTTTGGATATCTTGTACACCGCTTCAGACCAATTGGGTAGGAATCCCTTTTCAAACACACCCTTAATCCGACTAATTCTAACTCTATCGCCAACCTCAAATTTTCGATTCGTTTCCAAATTTCTATACTTCCTACTGTTAATTATAAATGCTTCGTTTTCCTTTTTACTCGCCTCAATTGGAGTCATTTTTACAGTCGAATGTTTCGTGTTGTTATACTCTGCAATTAAATCATCAATCATATCAATCCAATTTCTCGTATTTTCCGCAGTAAATCTTTTCCACATCTTTTCCTTGATACTTCTATTGAATCGTTCGACGACTGCTGATTTATGTTCACCAAATGTAGAGTATCTATTGATATCAAGTTTCTTTAACCAATCATCCAAGTTTTTGTTGTAAAATTCCTTACCCTGATCAACCCATAAATGTTTAGGCTGTCTTCCCGACGATGACACTATTTGTTTAAATGCCTCTGCAGTTGTTTCACCTCTCTTGTCTTTCAACGGAACGCTCCATGCATACTTGGAAAACACATCGATGACGTTAAGCATGTATCTGTAGCCCTTATTAACTCTACTCCATTCCTGCATTTCGATTAAATCTGCTCCCCATATCTCATCAACTTCAAACACGTGAACTTGACGTCTTGTAAATTTTCTACGAATCGGTTTGTGTAATTCTCTAGCCAATTCTTCAAAGGGTCCAACGTTTCGCTTCAAACCTTTTTCTTCGCTGGACCCCTCTATTCGTTTTTTGACTCAACACCAAGACCAAACTTTGCCTTATTTTTCATGATGTGGTATACAAATCGAGCCATATTTCTTTGTGCACTATCAAATCTTGAATCATTAGCAATTTCGTATGCTCGATGAGCCAAAGCTTCGTCGCTTATATTTCTGCTCGCTGTATCGGTATTTGCAGTATAAAACTGGTCGTGCAATTTACACATTCCATCCAACTCATTTATACCCTGATAACCTTCGCGATTTCTCAGTTCGTACTTTGTGCCTGGACCGCAGTACGAATACTTGTTGAGATTATTAAATGAACCGTTAGGTACGTACTCTCCACGTCTGGCAGGTAAATGTAGTTCTCCAACTGTATTTCCAACTGCCGATAACACATTATTAAACACACCCTGACCCGAGACAAATTTTGACTTTTTACTTCCACACACTCCACAAATAGCAAATTGCTGTTTTTTATTATTAGCAGTTAACCTTTCCTGCGTCTGTGTAGAATCAGTTTTCCTTTTACATTTCAAGCAGTACTTTTTTAAATTACATTATAAAATTTTATAACATAATTTTAGAAAACTTATTAATCTATAATAATCGGAGTCTGACCATCGGATGTTAGGTACATCACTCTATCGGAAAGTATCGTAACATACATGTGGGTATGTTCTGGAACATTTTGACTAAATTTAAAATTAAGTTTCATAGTCATAACATCAGTTTTGACTCTTTCACTCTGACGCCTTACATCAAAGACTACAAGTGGAAATAGCTTTTTGTAATTCACCATATCGATCTGTGTACCTCCAATTAAATGATTAAAACCAAAGTGTTCTTTCTTAAATTCATCTGCCATAGCGCATAAATCTACATAGTCATTTCTAGCAAAGTTTATTCTTGGTTCATCTGCAGGATATCTCTGATCGTTCAATTCCACAAAAGCACTAGTCAAGTTAAGGTGATCAAACACAGATGGATTTTGTTCCTGTGTTCTTGATTTGTCAGTTTGAAATCCAACAATTATCCATCTAGGCTTTTTCATTCCAGCGTCTCTGTTATTCATCCATTCATACTCCTGTACATCTCGTGTAACTAAAGTATGTTGGTCAGTTCTTCTGCTGAAACTTATTGGAATTTTCCTTTTACTTACAACAGACTCTCGCAGTGAAGTTATCATTTCAACTGACGGTTTTATTCTTGGTACCATCCACCTAATATCCGTTAGTGAAACTTTACCTTCAAAAACGTTATTCGCTTTATGAATTGCTGATGTGTCAGACGTTCTAGTGAACCTCAACGTATGCCGCAAATTGTAAAGTACTTTGTTATAATCGGAAATTCCAAATAGATGTGAAAATGGAATGTTGAATGAAAATTGACCTGGCGCATCGTTGTTCATTAGAAGTTGTCGGGGAATCGCAAATCCTTCATTGTAATCTGGATTTTCTTGCGGTGTAAAATAATTGGCAACAATGGCTGCGCCTGCTGCAACTGCTGGAGATTGTCTACATTTAGAGGACACTGCACCGACATTTGTGTCCTTTCTCCAACATTGATTCAGTCCCGCACTACTATTGAAATCGTCAGGATAAGACAAATAACCCAACATTGACGTAGTCTGTCCTGGAAAGTGTAATAATTCAATTGATTTACCTCCTAGATCGTACTCAATACTAGAAAAGAGGTATGGAATAGCATTATTAATCAAAGCTATTTGAGCTGTTGCATCAAAGGCATCGGTATTATCATTTCTTAGTATTCTTCCCTTAATTTTAAGAAAGCTCTTAGATATGTTGTAATACGAATCACTTGCAGGTATATCAATTTCAATAACACTAGGGCTATCATTAAAACCAGCTTTAGTCTGTGGAATAAAAGACGAGAATTGAGAACTTTCTACACTATTGTCAACAATTATTGACGATGGTTGTGTGAAAATTTCGTTTGGCATTTCAGTTTCCATTTTATATATGTAAAAATAATTTTTAAACTAAAATGGTTTTAATCCACTGCCCGATTTTTGTAGTTGTTCTAGTATCTGTTCCGATTCTGGAGTTAGACGACTATTTTTGCTTGCTATCTTTCTAATGAGTGCTTTACTAGCCTCTGTCATTCCGAATGCAGCAATATCGCCTACTGCTCCTATCATTGGCTTTGCAATTAAATCTTTATTCTGATAGACGTACGAACCCATATCTTTCAGTGTATCGACAAATCCCCGTCCAGGTACCAGAGTTTGTTTTGAACTGTATGCTTTGCATTTCTCTTTGACAATCATTTTACTAAATACAATATATTTTTTAATTAGATTTTTTCTCTAATTAGTAATACAATAGTAAGTCTTTCACCCATCAGATCGATAAGTTTGTTGTCTTGATCGGTCAGCCGCAGTTTTATACTATCAATTTCAAGCCTATTAACTATTGGTAAAAATATCAATTCAGGAGTAGGATTCTCTATGATTTTATAGCCTGGATTTACTCTCTGTGTGAATGTATGTATCACATTAGATTTATTGCTATTAAGATAGTTCCCAGTAGCAATATCGCAATGGACTTGTATCGAATTGACTTTTTCTATATCTATTATATTTGGAGATTGATGAATTCCTTGTGATAAGCAGGCGTTTTCATTGGTGAAGCCAAGAGTAGGCCCTATTGAATTTTCCAGTCCGAAATCAACCATGTACTTTTCATCTGATATAGTCAAAATTGTCTTGAAAATTAAATGACTTATGTTTATATAATATTTTTCATTAATTGCATCGTAGTCGCCGTTTTCTCGCATTTCTCTTTGAATCGTAGCGTTAATATCTTTTAATTCGTAAGCACCTTTTGAAAGCGTGATTATTTTCCAAGTACTTCCACCGTCGGTGGAATATTTAAATTTATTGTTTGCTTCCGTGATGTTAGGAATTGAATTGTACGTCATCAGAGATATAAATGCTACTTCATACTTTCTGTCGCGATCCAATCTTATTGGAGGATGCAGATATGTAGTAAAATCTGTTGTATTGCTCGATAGAGTTAATTTCGCCATTTTTTATAGCAGGATTAAATTTTAAATTGGATATTTTAGAGAAATTCGAAATGGTTTTTATATATATCATCGTATAACACTTTGGTGATTACTCTAATTTTTAATAACTCGTCCAAAATGCTAACTGCGGTATTATACACTCCAGTGTTTCCAGCTTGTAGAGCCGCAATATTTTCATCAAATAGACGAACCAATTGATCTGGGCTTTCATAAATTATAACCTGGTCTGCTTTAGGTCTGCCTCTACCACGCTTTTGTTTACCTGCAGGCATTACAAATTTGCTCTTCTTCTTCTTCTTTAATCCTTCGCCAACGAGCTCGCTTCCTGCTTTTACCTTAGTCAATATGCTCTTGTACTTTTCCAGTGTTTTCTGTTGAGACTCGCATATCGTTTTCTCAGCTGGAGTCTTTTTACTGTCATTTCCCAAGAACTGTCCTATTCGTCTATTATGTGTTTGAATCTCCTTCAACGTTGCTTCTATTTCGTTGTTTTCATACACTTCACTTGGAAGCTTCAGGTCGAGCAGATCTAGATTCTCTCGATCACTTTCATTGAGATTCTTGTCTAAATTAATAATTACAGGATCCCTCCTTGGTGTGGATTCTCGTTCAGGAATTGGGGAATCATAAAATGGCATTGCCTGTATAGCCTCTCTCTGATCATTTGAACGCATCAATTGATTAGTAAAGGGAACTAAAATATCACTCAAGTTTTGCTTGTTGTCGACAATCTTTTGTTCTAGAATTTGAGCCGTTTCCCTCGTAGTATCAATTAACGGTTTGAACAACTTTGCTTGACTCTCATATGCCTGTTGATTTCCAAGTTTCTCGTTAAGAAACATTTGTTTGGCTTCGTTCGTGGCTTTTTTATACCGATTAATATCATAATCCACCATCATTTTATTAGACACATAAAATTGTTTATTAAGTATTTTTAGGTATTATTATGTATTTTTAGGTATTTTTAGGTATTATTATGTATTATTATGTATTATTATGTATTATTAGGTATTTTTAGGTATTTTTCGGGTATATACATTTTATTGTAATTTAACAAATATCGTCCACAATCAGGATCTTCCCACAGATTTATTGCAATATATCCATGCTTTCTTGCCCACGCTTCATTGGAGATTTTTTCAAACTCTTTAAATGACATATCTCCAGATACGTGTGTTTCATAAAAATATTTCAGCGACTTCTCATCATGTTGAAATAAAATAAAAATATTGGCATTTTGACGTATGCCATGTTTTTTCAGTTTATGTATGCTCTGACATAAATAGAATCCATTCGCATTATTGTGTCTACCTTGACAAAAATACTCTGTCATGACTTTCTGATCTTCATTCATGACGTCATCAAATATTACAACATGTGTTTTATTTGCATCGAGTTCCGAAGGATGAGCAATTCCATCATCTGGGTTGTGAAAAGTAACAATATCTTTACCTGATTTGGAATTCCTTTTAACTTCATCAATGCAATCTCGAAGAAATTTATACGCATCTTGATCGGGAGTCATTGTGTACACCATGATATCGTCGTAATGCACTAATTTTTTCATAATAAAGTTCATCATTAGATTTGTCTTACCAGAACCGGTGCTGCCAGCTAGTATCATAAATATATTTTTAGGAAATGTATCGTGATGCTTGCTCTCATAGTTGCTACCGTAATTTTTTTGATAAATTTTCGAATAGTTAGTATTCAAGTCTACCATTTTTATGTAGTAGTTATTATTTTAAATTGTTTCTCTCGTATAATTCATTTAATATATCGGTAAATTTAGATCCATTATTCAGTTTATAAAGCACGTAAATGCAGTAATGACCGCAGATGACTTCGTTCGGTGCTTGAATTTTAAATGTGTTGTAATAATTTTCTTTTCCTTTACAATAATTCTGAACTTCCAAAGGAGGCACAAAACCGTAGCTGTCAAAATATAAACATTTACCATCATTACTACACAAAGATGTCCAATATGTTCCGTCTCCGGAGCTGTCGTCAATATTAAGAATTAGACATTCGTTATTATTAATTGATCCTTTCAATTCATCACGCATTAAAACACCATTAAAATGTTTAATTTTCAATTCTTTGCATTTTTCGATTATATCAAAATTACTTAGCGGTTTAATGGTTTTGAATGAGTTTAAAAATTGGGGGAAGTTTACGCCTCCCCCTGTCTTTCTAAAAAAACTCCTGACCCGCCTCTTTCCAAATACAATCCATTACCCCACTTGGCTCCTTTCAAATTCTTGACGCATCCAGCGAGCCCAAATTTCTTCAACGCATTTGATAGCATTTTGCCTGCAACCGGAATTGGAGCAATTGCATCACTGATTAAGCCTGCGCCGAGTTGTTGCTTGGTTATGTTTTCCAATTCTTGATTATGTCTCTTCAATTCATTAGTCTGTCTAGTCGAATTCACTGCCGAGCTAATTCCACCTGCCAATCCACCTATAGCTCCCACGATGGCGGGAATGGCTGCTGCCAACAACGGCAGAAATCCTCCATTCTTTTCCATGTACTTTAATTGTGCTCTACTCAGACACAATTCTATTCCAGATGTAGCCTTTTTAATTTTATTAATTTGAGTTTGGGTAGAGGAAGATTCGTATTACCCGACAAATTCTTTTTTAATATTCGTATTTTAACCTCTCTATCATGATCGCACGCGCTCTTTAGTTTTTGGACCTGACCTTTAGTCAACGTTACACCGTAGTTTGTATACTTTGACATTTTTATATAACATTTAAATTTTTATTATAAAATGAGTACTATATCGAAAACTGGTGGCAAATCGCATTCAACAACTGGTGATTTGATGGAGCATGTAGACTCAGTTTTCAGACCAATTGTCAAGCTTGTTGATAGACTCGACAGTACAAAAGTTGACAAATCTGGAGGAGATATCACTGGAGACATTAATATGAGCAACAATAGAATTTTAAATGTTAAACATCCTCCAGAAACCGATGTGGACGTCATCACAAAGGGGTACTGCGATCGTTATGTTAACCAATTTGGTGATAATTAGAGAGTAGGTATCCTAAAAGAAGTAGAACAAAACGTAGTTGCTAATGACATTGCTCTACAAAAAAATATTGATACGAAACTCAGTGTGAATGGTGGTTCAATGAATGGAGATGTTGATATGAGCAACAATAGAATTTTCAATGTTAAGCAACCTCCAGAAAGTGATTTGGATGTCGTTACAAAGAGGTACTGCGATAGTTTTGTTAACGAATTTGGACAAAATTTAAGATTAGATATCTTAAAGGATGTAGAACGAGATGTTGTTGCTAATGACATTGCTCTACAAAAAAATATTGATATGAAACTCATTGTTAATGGTGGTTCATTGAATGGAGATGTTGATATGAAGCATAATTTAATTTTTAATGTTGGTTTCCCCAGTCAAACATTTGATGTGGTAAACAAGAAGTATCTACAGATTGCTAGCATGAAAGATAATGTTGATTTTAAGAAATTAATGGCTATTTGTTTTCATATTTTAGCTATTATGACAAAATATTCTGGGGAACTAAGCGAAATCAATAATTACAGGGAAGAATTTCAAAGAAAATATACATATTTGGAAAATATTAACTCGAGACATATGAAATTGTATAATGGCGAAGAAATTCATTCTGACGTGGGTGGAATTCTTTCACCGTTTACTACTGATTTAAAATGTTTACTTTTAACAATAATTGAAGAATTACCGAGAAAAATATTTATGGATTTGAAAATGTATCTAGTTCGTGCTAAATTAATAACATCACCTGAACAGGATACACCTTTAATGAAAATTAGACAATTTATTTTAAAATTTATGAGGGATATATATCAAATTAGAAAGAATTCAAATTTAGAAATTGTAGATCCACTTAGAAATAATTTAGACTTGGAATTATTATTAAAAAAAAGTCTGATGTTTGTTGATTTAGGATTTCATTATGTTTCAGATATGCTGCTAGAGAAATTTGTGTTTTAAGCCATCAATTGCGATCTTTAAATTTGTTAATAAATGTATTAACAAATTTTTATGTGAATTCAGAAATAATTTGATTATAGGCTGCCTCGGTGAGATTTCCGTTGCAGGAGACAACAAAGCCAAATCTTTCATTAAGTTTATTTAGTTTTTCAATTTCTGCATTTAATTTATTACTTTTAGCTTGAAAATTAAATTTATTGGCGAAGGCTATCAATATACCGCTTGAAGTGGATAACACTATTATAGCAACTGGTGGAATTACAACAGCTGTAGCAGTTGCAGCTAGCACTGCGGAAATTACGATCGAAGCCACCGCGGTAGTGTAGGAAAGTGTTTTTATAATCTTTCGCTTTTTCTTTAGTTTTTTAACAACTGTTTGCCTTTCTTCAAGCTTTCTAATTAAAAATGCTTTCAGTTTACTTGAAAGCGAAGTGCCATCTACTGTGTCTGTCATTTTTTTATTATGTGTAATTATTATTTTAACATAAAACATTTACAAACGAGAAAATTATTTGATTATTGTTTGTAAATTTTGAATTTTATTTAAATATTTTTTCTTACATATAAAATGAAATACTCGGCCGCCGAATTGAGACAAATGTTGATCGATGCTGAAATCACACCAGCTCTACGTGCTGGAAAAACAGAGTTGTTGTTTATGACTTTTGAAAATGGACTTTTGAAGAGAGAAGAAGTGTTTCCTCCTAAGGATGAAGATACGACAACAAGAAAGAGAGGAAGACCTAGAAAATATCCACTAAAAGAGGTTGATCCACAAAATGAAGACAAACATAGAAGAGAAAGAGGAAGACCAAGAAAATATCCACTAAAAGAGGTTCAACCAAAAAGGATTATAGACCCGAGGCATGAGTACTTGAGAGGTATAAGAAATAACCCTAGACCTGTCAGATATGAAAATAATGATACTGGAGAAGTTAAAGAATTTAAGTCTTTATATGAAGCTGTTAAAAAAACTAAACGCAGTATAATATTATTTACAAGAAACAATGGAAAGATTGTTAATGGATGTCATAAATTTACAATCATTAAATGAATGTTTCAATAGTATATTTACTATTACGACAGGCTGTGACCATAATTGTGCTGATGAAACAATGGTTATCATACTTTCAGTACATACGTTGATGACAAGGCTAATATAGATATAAGCTTAGGTATCAAGGCTAAAGATGCCTGTTGAAATCATTTTGTCTCTGCCTTGTGGATGAAATGATGTGAATTGAAATCGTTTTTGTCCACGTGAGCTGTGGGCGTGCTTGATTTTTACGCTTGTGTGTTAAATCATTGATAGGCAAAACTATGCTTCAATAGTAATTGTACTGATTTCAAGGCAGAAAATAGAAATGAGCTATGATGAAGGCTAGACTGTGCCTAATATTTATTGTGACATTTAAGCATCAAGGCTAAATTATAAATAAGCTATTTTCAAGGCTGAACAATGCATAATTGTGTATCTAATTGAGTAAACATGATGAATCAAGGCAGGGCAAGGCTAAAAAGGAAATTTAGCTAGGTTTTAATCTTAGGTTGTGCCTGAAACAAAAAAACTAGCCAGACGAGTACATTTTCTACTACTTTGGATTTTAAGCATATTAGAGTTAAACTTATGTTTCATTTCTTTAGAGCAGCCTAAATAGATTCAGCATAAATATGATTTTAAAGCATTTTGTAACTAGATATGTGCTGAGGGATCTAGATAAAATGTGTCATTGTTTTAGATTGCCTATAAATTGTTCGATGATTCTAGCCAATAGAGTGTCTTATGGTAGAAGCAGGTATTTGATATACGGAGCATTTAATGCTAGTGCTGGAATTAGGAATTCTAGTTAAGTTTCTTATATTTCATTTTGATTGTTTTATGATCCTATGTTTATGTGTGTATGTGTGTCTATATATTTATGTGATGCATATTGATCCTGTCTGTTTTTGACGAATAAAGAAATGAATAGAAAATAGCCTTAGGTGAAATTTTGTGACGTGTTCGCTATTATTTTTATAGAGATAATTTTACGCTGCATGTAACACGCCCGTAATCCTGTACTGGAAATTTCTTCTCTGACCCCACTCCTATTCACTAAACTATAACTTTCACGTTATTAAAGATATTTTAACGAAATTTATCTATGTTCTGTAGAATTGGCTGCTGGTCAAGTGCTGTAAGTTTTAAGAGAATCGGTGAACATCTTACGATTTTATTGTTAAAACTATTTGGGGTATCAGTTGTAAAAAACACTGTAAATATATATATATATATATATATATATATATATATATATATATATATATATATATATATATATATATATATATATCTTCAAAAATATATACTCAAAGTCTGTTTTCTCGCTCCATATGAGCACTCCGTAGATCATCAAGTTAATCCCTTCACAAAGTCAGTCTATGCTTTATCCATATCTTATGTAACCAATAGCTTGGGAAAAGCAAGGATTTAGATGTGGCATCCCGTTTCCTTCATCAGTTTATATTGTGGTGCGGCGCAGCGCCGACGTCGCCTATCGGCGGCCGCTGCGTCGTCACCGCCGTCGGTCGCAACGGCGCCGCTCTGTCGAGAGGGCCGGCGGACGACGTAAGTAGGCGGGGGGCGTCCGCCTCGGGCGCGAGAAAGGTTTCTCGCTCTGTCGGAGTAACGCTCCCTTGATATATCGAGAGAGGATCGAGTGTCCTAGCAGCACCTACTGTTACGGAGACCGGTAAAGAATGTCGCGATTCACCGCGACTTGGCGGATCATCTATCAGTCGATTGAGCGACTCTGCACTGTCAGGGGTTGGTGCAGAGTCTTGCTGCCATACGGCGTTAGCATCTTCCATTGTATACCGTCGCTGACTACCAGATTGGAAGTACTAGTCGCGTTTATCTATAGAACAAAGTAATTACGACAAACACAGGCAAAAACAGTCAAATTAACAGAATTATTAATCGTATATCAGTATTATATGTGTAAAACAGAGTCAACTACAAACTCTATTGCACATAACTAAATAACTGTTTAGCGAGTCCTATCCCGCAAGTTAGGTTCTTATTTAACTCTATCGCGTCATTGTCCGTATCAATAAAAATCAATGAGAGACCGCCGCACTCGCCGGACTCGCCGGAGTCCAGAAACTGTAGACCGCCGCACTCGCCGGACTCGCCGTACTCGCCGGAGTCCAGAAACTGTAGACCGCCGCACTCGCCGCACTCGCCGGAGTCCAGGAACAGGTCTTCTGACGTAGACCGCCGCACTCGCCGGACTCGCCGCACTCGCCGGAGTCCAGAAACAGGTCTTCTGACGTAGACCGCCGCACTCGCCGGACTCGCCGTACTCGCCGGAGTCCAGAAACAGTAGACCGCCGCACTCGCCGGACTCGCCGTACTCGCCGGAGTCCAGAAAACGTAGACCGCCGCACTCGCCGGACTCGCCGCACTCGCCGGAGTCCAGAAACAGGTCTTCTGCCGTAGACCGCCGCACTCGCCGGACTCGCCGCACTCGCCGGAGTCCAGAAACAGATCTTCTAATGTAGACCGCCGCACTCGCCGGACTCGCCGTACTCGCCGGAGTCCAGAAACAGTAGACCGCCGCACTCGCCGGACTCGCCGCACTCGTCGGAGTCCAGAAACAGGTCTTCTGACGTCTATTTAGGAAATAAAGAAATTGGTATGCAGGCAGGTGCTCATAAACGAACTATTACGGTCCTAGAGAATAAATTTCGAGAGCATTAGATACTGTATTCGACCAGCTGTCTCCTCACGACCTTGTTCCTAGTTAGCACAACGATCTCCTGCGAGTTCCTCAATAGTACTTACTATGAAGGATCACACTTACCCTCACCTGACGTTGATGGCTTCTCTGCACTCCCTACTTCCTGCCCGACCTGTCCTTCCGTGATCTCTCGTCGGGTTTCTCACCGACACGTCCCTTGTAGTTCTCGAAGGCTGCTCCTCGAGCGTTATCTTTACTTCCCTTAATAATTATCTATACTACAGATTCTATAACTATAACTATTATCTCATCATGTACGATGCTCTTAATATATCACTTAATGTATCGTAATATCTCTCTTAATATATACGTATACGCTTTTATCTGCAAGAAGCCGCACACCGCGCTATTAATGAAACACTATTAGCACACGCGACAGTCACACGCTTGTTTATCGGACTGCGTAGATTCCCGCGCGTCGCTTCTTTTTATTTCACGCGTGATAGGCCACGCCTCCATAGACTAGCAAAAAGTCAGCCAAGCTCACACTGCTTAATAATGTCCAAATTATAAAACGAATCAAAGAAATATCTTAACTAATGGCAATGCCACTACATTTTACACGAATCGTGTGCGAAGAAGCTAGAAATCCCTACAATATATCTATATATATAAAACAAAGCCGTGTTAGCAATGGCACTTATAAGTCAAGAACGGCTGGACAGATTTTAATGATCTCGAACATTTTGGATTCGTCTCCAGCAGCCCCTGCATATTATCCAATAAAATATTTAAAAATAATGCGCTAATGACAAAAAAAATCCGATTTATTAAGACATGTCAAAATTATAACATGCTCCCATCTGTCGAGTGACTTGCATCTATTTCATTTTAATTTGGACTGAATTTCTGATTTTGGAATTTGCACCGTTTTGGACCTTCTTTTTTGCTCGCCGGCTTGATTTTGTCTCAATAGTGCTCGATGTTGTCATTGATGACTGTAGCACTCTAATTGTTGTTATTATTATCTATATAGATTGCTATTTTGCACAACGACATGTTGACATCATTTATTCAACAACTTTCAAACGGAAGTAGTCTTAGCCCAGTGATATAGGAGCTAGACTTTAGATCATGTGGTCCGAGGTTCAATTCAGGTCTGGTCACTTTCATTTGTTAAAGTTTGATTAAATTTCGTATGTTTCTCAAGATTTAAAATTGTGTAATTTTTTTCAATCATATTATATCAAACAAAATAGAGAAATAGATAGAAATATATATATATATATATATATATATATATATATATATATAGAGAGAGAGAGAGAGAGAGAGAGAGAGAGAGAGAGAAAGAGAGAGAGAGAGAGATAGATAGATAGATAGACAGACAGACAGACAGACACACAGACAGACTGACATATATATATATATATATATAGAGAGAGAGAGAGAGAGAGAGATAGCTAAATAGAGAGAGAGATAGAGAGTGAGAGAGAGAGAGAGAGATAGACAGACAGCCAGATAGATAGATAGACAGACAAACAGATAGATCTATAGATGGATGGATGGATGGATAGAGAGAGAGAGACAGAGAGAGATAGATAGATAGATAGAGAGTGGGAGAGAGATATAGATAGATAGAGATA